>MU827822.1:24279-415096 GCA_029204205.1 Desmophyllum pertusum
ATCATATGCACCATCTCCCCTAATCATTCCAATTTAGCGGAAGCCATTTAATAGGACAGATTTGACATCTTGCATTTTTAAACCTTGTGTTCAGGGAAATTCTCAAAGAAAAAAAATTGTTTTGACTTGTGGCACTTGCAAAATGCCCTCCTCCTGTCTACATCACTCATGGCTGCTATTGATGGCTTCGAAAAAACTCATGGCAACAGCCGTTTTGGTTGGTCATCATCATTTTTCACATGTTTGAACACCATTGCCTGTGTTGCAGTGAGTGAAATGTTTGAGTTTTTACGGTGGAACATTCAGGGCATAAGCCATTTCCTTCCCACTACTATAAAATGTAATGTTAAACAGTAATGCATATTTATTTCTCGCCAAAAGGCTCGAAAAAATAAAAAACTGGGACTACTTTTCATGGCATGTAAATAAGACTATTAGATTTATCCTCAAAACCCCTTCAGGGCTGAATTGACTGATGCATTACATGTAAAAATAACAAAGCTTAGCTAGAATTTTTGTAATTAATTACATGGACAGGAAAAACTGAGATTGCAGCTTTTTGCAGTATTCGTCATCAAGAAATACAGCACAGACCCTCCTTGATCAGTCATTTTTAGTTTTATATCATGTAAAAGAAAGAAAGAGATCAATTATAAATTATTGTAAAACCAGTGAAAACAGGTTTTCACTCAAACTTGAAATCTTTAAATTTTCTCAATTCAAATAATAGGATAAGAGTGTAAATTTCTTAGAAATTTAAACTCTTATCCTATGATTTGAATTGAGAAATTGGCTCTTAGTTTTCTTCACTAAACCTACTATCTGAAGCAGAAGATATCGAAGCCCATAGCTAGAATCTGAAGTGGAACCCTCAAGTTTGTGATCATCTTCGTAAACTACATGTAAAACAAGGTACCAAGATTCCTGTTGAAACAAAACAGTCGATTAATTTGACAAAATATAGCTTCTTTTAGCTCAACCATACACCACATGTATGCATCATTTTAGTCTGAGATATGGGATCATGATCATCTTGCACATTTTTTGCCTTGAATAAGCTTACAACTGTATGCTTTGACTAAATCTAAAAGCCGTTGGGATATTAACTGGTCTTCACATTAGATGAATAAGCTTAATAATTACAAAACTTAGGGGTTTATATGTATCCATGATTCCCAGAAAATAATGACACATCAAGTGAACTTGCCAAAGAGAACACAAATCTAGCAATTTATTGCCTGACCTTCTCGTAGACGAGCTGGGCCACATTTCTCTTCTGTGAGGTTTTTCGTCCAAACCATAATAAAACTTATAAACCTTAAACGCCAATACACAAAATCAGCACAAAAATATTTATTTGAAACACATGAAGATCACGATCAACAGATCAACAGAAAGTGACGAGAATTCGAAAAGGACGCGTTCCTTTTTCGTCACTTCATAATTGGTTGAAAAAGTGGCACGTGATCCAAGTTGATGCCGACAATCTCGTACTCATGTCCACCACGGTCTCGTGAAGTGACAACAAATATGGCGGATGAAAACACGCAGCATTCCCCGAACAAAATTCCCAGCAGCAAGACGGGCAAAAAAGAAGGCAAACGATACTTCCGTAAAACAGATCCATCGCTAACTGTTATTATTCAGCACAGCTACAAATGTGATAGAGGGAATGACATTGTTATGAACCAGATGTGACAGCAGACATTTCACCTAGTGACAAAGATGAACAATTCTGCAACTATGAGCAAGTTAAAAACAATTTATCTGGTCTTGTTTTTCTTTCGTCATGAGAAATATGGGCCAAATTAAACACGTCAACAAAGATTCTCTCTTCAAATCGCCCTATAATGCATTGCAAGCCCTGCAAACAGTTGAATATACGTCATGTATGCCCATGGGATTTGGTCTTTGGACCTTCTATAAGAAGACATCTGCACAAAATGGAGCGATTGCAGAAAATACCCGGCCAACTTTGAAACGGCACAAATCTACTGCTCCCGCGGTCTGCAGTGACCCCAAAACTAAATTGTTGAAATTGTAAGTCCCGTTAGTCGATGAATAATGAAGTCTAAGTTAGTAAAGACGACTGCTCCCGCCAGTCCTGTAGTCCCGTAGTCGATGAATAATAAAGTCTAAGTTAGTAAGACGACTGCCTCCCGCAGTCCTGCAGTCCCGTAGTCGATGAATAATAAAAGTCTAAGTTAGTAAAGACGAGTGCTCCCGCAGTCCTGTTAGTCCCCGTAGTCGATGAATTGAATGAAGTCCTAAGTTTAGTAAGCCGACTGCTCCCGCAGTCCTGCAGTCCCCGTAGTCGATGAAGAATGAAGTCTAAGTTAGTAAGACGAGTGCTCCCGCAGTTCCCGAAGTCCCCGTAGTCGATGAATTACTAAGTTTAGGTTAGTACAACGAGGAATATAAAGTGTTAAAAGTCTTTATATTATGTGACTCGACAGCTGGGCAGTGGATAAAGGGGCCGGGATGCGACGCGTTATGTTTTTGCGCAGGCTTGCGGTAGCCTCACTGTTCCCAGGCTCTCTGCAGAATAGCGGGGACGAGCGAAAAGGCTCCTCGTTTTTTTGCCTTCGATCGATCGGTCGTCGTTTCGGGCTCGCGCTTCCCGTCGCTTGTCTCCGAGCAAGAAAATGAATGAAAAAAGGGAACGCAAGTTTGCTATAGGTTTCGAAAAAAAACGCGTCAAAACCAGGCTTTAGCACACCAAACTGAACCTGAAGCCCCCAAAAAGACCAGGCGACCCAATGTGGAGTGCAAAAAGGGCAGTTTATGCGCGAGATGAATGAAAAAACCTGACAGAAAAATGCGATACGATGGACCTGATCGCTAGACTCCACGATAAAAGACAGACTTATTGAGTGGTTGATGGAGGAAGGATTGCTAGCCAAGTCTCGAGTGTGCTCTGTATGTGGGGATGACATGGAAACTTGTGAATTGTGACGACCGTTCGGATGCTTTTAAATGGGAGTGCAGCAAAGACGAGTTAATAGCAAAAGGCAACAAGGTGGAGATGTCAATAAGGCAAAAAGCTGGTTCGAGCAGAGCAAGATGACGCTAGAAAAGAGATCCTCAAATACAGTTATTGGTGGTGCCAGGATTTGGATCAGGCCCAAATAAGACACGAACTGGAACTTGCAACACACACCGGGCGTGGATTGGGACAGTTTTTTTTGTCGTGAAGTCTGTGGAAATCGCGTTAATGGAAGATAGTGAGAGCATAGGTGGAGAGGGCAAAGGTCGTGCAAATTGATGAGAGCACAAATTTGGAAAACGGAAGTATCATCGTGGGACATCATGTTGAAGGGCAGTGTGGGTATTCGGCGGAATTGAGAACGACAGTAGAAAATGTTTTCTTATAGCGGTGGATAAAAGAGATGAAAAAACTTTATTGCCCATTATCCAAAAGTGGATTAAACCTGGCACTACGATCATTTCAGACTGTTGGAAAGCCTACTGCAATTTAGAGAAACATGGCTACACACACAGAACTGTGAATCATTCAATAGAATTTGTGAATGAAGATGGTGACAGCACCAACAAAATTGAGGGACACTGGCGACACGCTAAGGTTAAAATGCCTCCCTTCGGTGTCAGGAAACACCACTTCTCGTCATATTTGGCAGAGTTTATGTGGCGCCACAGGAACAAAGATAATGACTTATTTGAAATGTTTTTACGTGATGTGAAACAAATTTATTCTATAAATTAGGATCTAAAATTAGGTCGTATCGTCTCAGGTTTCAAACAGTCTTTAGAATGTCAGCTATATTTTGGTTTTTGTAAATAGATTAAGGTTGTAGGTCTGAACTGATCTAGTCACTAGAATCTCGGCTACGTTACTAGTTACTGGCTACGCTACTTTTTTATTGTTAAGGTTGTATTTTTAAAAGGTTTAGGCTTTAGAATGTCATGCATGTAATTAGGATATATTATTCAATAAAACATGGTGATATTATATAATTTCATGATCTCATATTTCTGGATACGATCAAGTAAAAAAAGCGCGCATGAGTCCTGAAATTTGACACTGTCGCTAAGAAGCGTAATTACGAAGGACAGCTCATTACAACCGACTGTCGGCTAGTGTCCTACGCAGCCTTTAATTGGATCGTCACACAACGCTCCTCTCCGATCCAAATAATGGCTGCGTAGGAGACAAACTGTCGGCTGACTGTTATGAAAGCTTTAATCGACCAAGGATGAAATATTTTCTTTTGTAACAATGAATGGATCGTTTCGACCTAAAGGCAATTCGCCCGATCTATATTTCTTTCTTTCCTACGCTTTTAGAACGAGTAATATACATAGTTTCTGTCTTCTTTCGGGTTCCGGCCACGCAGGCTAAACTTTCGTTCTTTCTTTCCTAACGCTTTAAGAACGAGTAATATACATAGTTTCTGTCTTCTTTCGGGATCCGGCCACGCAGGCTAATCTTTCGTTCTTTCTTTCCTAACGCTTTTAGAACGAGTAATATACATAGTTTCCGTCTTCTTTCGGGATCCGGCCACGCAGGCTAATCTTTCGTTCTTTGTTTCCTAACGCTTTTAGAACGAGTAATATACATAGTTTCTGTCTTCTTTCGGGATCCGGCCACGCAGGCTAATCTTTCGTTCTTTCTTTCCTAACGCTTTTAGAACGAGTAATATATCTATTTTGTTTTTGTTCTTGTTGCTATAAACGCGGCATCGATGCGCTCGATTAAGCAACGGAGTTGTTATTATCATTTAATTGACGACTACGGGACTGCAGGACTGCGGGAGCAGCATTACAACACGAGTGTGGGACTGCGGGAGCAGTTTTCATTTAATTGACGACTACGGGACTGCAGGACTGCGGGAGCAGCATTACAACACGAGTGTGGGACTGCGGGAGCAGTTTTTTTTAAGTTGGATATTTTGTGGGCCGGGTATTCTGCAATCTAGCCGCACAAATCATCACTGTACAAATGCTGGAATCCAAGGAAAAGGAGAAGAGTCTAGCATATTTTATGTAATTGACCTACTTCCTGAAATTGAAAGATTACTTTCAGGTATGACTTGTTTTTCTAAGTATTTTTGAAGTGAAAATGTATACCATATGCAAGCACCAAGCTATGTTGAACTTTTTTTTTAAAGTTATTTTATTGCACATATATATTGAGAAAAAATAAAAGGTTACAAAAAGTTAGATAGAAGTTACAGTGAAACGCATCCTACCATTGCCACTTGACAAAGTTTTTGATTAATTTTGACAACTTTTTGACATATTTTTGACAACTTCTGATGGCTTCTATTTAAATTAACAAATCAAATTGCATGAATTGAGGGAGGCGGAGATGTCAATTATCAGAACGTGAACGTGGAGCTTGACATCTCCGCCTCGCATAATTGTCATCAACAAAATTTTGTTGAATTTCGTTTTGAAGAGATTCGAATCTTTCCAAAATTTTGGCGAAATTTCGCGTGAACTGAAAGCATGAAATTATTGGAAAGAAATGATGGTATATTTTTTTATTTAAAATTTTTAAAATTATTGTTTTAAATAAATAATAATTGTAAACCAAGAAAACTACAGTCGAACCCCGCTAACTCGAACTCCCTGCTATCTCAAACCCTTTGCCATTGCCCTTGTTTATCAGTCATTTACTATCGGCTCACTTGAACCCCCGATATCTCAAACTATTTTTTGTTTCTCTTGGGAGTTCGAGTTATCAGGGTTCTACTGTATAGCGATTTGACGGCAACAAAAAGAAAAGCTAGCTAAATGCATGTTTGCCTATGTCCGCATGGTGTTTTTTTTTAAACGATAAAAGAATAATTATTATTGGTCATCATTTTATTTCATGTTTTGGCCATATAATAAACATCTTATTAACCGAGCTTGGTCAGTCTGTACGGGGAATCTTGATCTTGATACAGACCTCACTATGTTAGTTCAGTCTGTACTGACCACCTCAGTCGATATTCCCTCATATACAGACCTCCTGCTCTGTTAATAAGGAAGTTACTAGTAAGATGAAGATCCATTAAGATTCTACTAAGATCCTATCAAGATCCTGTAGGATCCTATCAAGATCCTATCAAGATCCTATCAAGATCCTGTAGGATCCTATCAAGATCCTGTAGGATCCTATAAAGATCCTGTAGGATCCTATTAAACACGGAGCGATCCTACATGTATAAAGCGAGGCTGAGGTGTTCAGCCTGTCAATCATAGTCCGCAATGAAAGCGCCTCATTGGTTAGCATCGCTGAAAAAAAGCCAGTAGAATGAGCTTCTAAATAAAATCACTTCGAAAATAGTTTACGCTCAATAAAGCACAACTCGACAAGTAATAAGAAATTTATAGATGTGCTAAAAAAGGTAGGGTGAAAGAAAACGAATAAACAAATATTTCGCAGCTTTTAATTTCAACAAGTTGATTTCTGTACTATTTTGCCGGTCAGTGTATTTTGCTCATTGTGATTTTGTTCTCCGCCGGCAAGTCAACGGATCAGATACAAGCATATTTACGGCAGTTCTGAGACATGTACACTTACGTAGTGTTCAATGAATTTAATAATATGAAGGGGAATCTCTACAGTTTTTGGCCAATTTTTTGAATGGAGAAATTTGTAAAGAAGGAAGAGGCGAAATGCTTGGTGCTAATGCCGCTTAAAAGCGAGAATAAAATAGAGGTGAAGACGGCACTCGGCGAACAAGTTGCTAGCGTGTTCTGAGAACAACAGTAAACATATGTTCGCGTATTATTTGAAACTCTTGCCAAACCCAGCTCAAAACTACATAACTCGGTTCAGTTCTTGCTTTTCTCAAATTATTAATCTCAAGATATCGAAATGAAACCTTAATTGTAGGATTCAGTCAGTTTGCTTCTTAAAGTAAACATGGTTGACATGCGGAATTTGAATTTTTAGGTCTGGGTCGACGTTCAATACTCCCGTTCAGATTTATCTTCTTCCACCTTTAAAACTTATTAAAATCAAAATAAAAGCTTTTGTAGTGTTTTTCCCAAAAAGAATTAACCAGTTCTTATGAATTGAGCAAAGAAACATCTCATTTAAACGTTCAATCGTCTCACGACCGTTATTTCTTCTGCCATTTGCGATAAATTGAAGCCAACAAAGTGCTGTTTCCAGTCCTTTTATAGGCTCGCTCCGTGTTTAAGATCCTGTAGGATCCTATCAAGATCCTATTAAGATCCTATAAAGATCCTGTAGGATCCTATTAAGATCCTGTAGGATCCTATCAAGATCCTATTAAGATCCTATAAAGATCCTGTAGGATCCTATTAAGATCCTGTAGGATCCTATCAAGATCCTGTAGGATCCTATTAAGGTGATTCCTCAGAAATAAAAGTTGTCGAACGATTTTTTTGAAACTTTACCTGAATGTTCCCTACCAAGCACTGTTTCGAAAAATACAACAACAAAGATAGGTCACTGTGCTCGCAAAAGAGATATGATGGACCAATGTAACCCCATTTATGCCTGTAAAGTAATACTTGAAAAAAACTTGATAAGTTCAAAGTCTCGACCATATGGAACAATTTAATATATAATTTGTGGAAAAAAATCACACAAATTCAAACGACATTGACTCAAAACCTCGCATCGATGTTCTCAAGGTCATAACTTGCACCCACGAGTAACGGTTTTGTGCACGCTTTTAGCGATATCTTTTTTTTCCTTCCAAAAATGTTTTTATTTTATTTTTTTAACTTAAAGAGGATAATTTGAACATCAAAATTATGCAATAAAAAATATAGGTCACTGTGCTCGTTTACGAGAAAACGTTTATTTACCTCCCATGTTTTTAATGTGCGCACGCTAATTGCCCGTGAAATTATGCGCAGTAAGGATGCGCAGTGCAATACTGAGGAATCACCTTAAGATCCTGTAGGATCTTATTGAGATACTATTAAGATCCTATCAAGATCCTGTAGGATCCTATTAAGATCCTGTAGGATCCTATTAAGATCCTGTAGGACCTTATTAAGATCCTATTAAGATCCTATAGGATCTTATTAAGATCATAATTATTAATATCCTTAATTAAGCTGCTTATTAAGTTCTTATAAAATGTTTAAACCCTGCGCAGAGTTTGATAAAATTAATAAGAGTCTGCTTTAATCTTCATAATAATCTTGAAGACAATAATAAAATAATTTATTATTGTATTATTATAACCAAAATAATTATACAATAATGATTATAATTTCCAAGTTCAAATCTTTGTATTTTAGAGAAGTTATAGTATTAAACAATATTCTAATATGAATATCAACTTAATATTTTGAGTGTCAGTTCACAATTCTCAGGCTCTGTATGATCTAGAGTTGGATCCTGTTTCTAGTTAGAATGTTATAAGATCCTAACAAATCAGTTCCTATTCCTGTTTAAGATCCTGACGATCCTGAATAGGATCCTAACTCCTAGTTAGGATCCTGGATAGGATCCTAACTAGGAGTTAGGATCCTGTTCCTATGTAGGATCCTAATAGGATCCTACAGGATCTTACAGGATCTTACCAAATCCTTTAGGATCCTACATAGGATTTCTACCAGGGACAGTAGAAGCTCTCATAAGCGCTGCTTTCAGTAAAATGAAGGTTGGAAGTCGAAATCTAGCTGTCCATTTAATCAGGTTATTTGGATGAACTGGGAGGCTATGAATACTAAATGAATTTCCCATGCACATTGTAGTATTAATCATGTTTTTTCTGGTTCAATTTTTTCATAGATTGAGGTCATGAAGTGTCTTATATAATAGACTTGATTATAGACAGTGTGGATTTTACAGGTGAGAATGAAGAGCATAAATCGTAGGGAGCTTGCAATTCTTTTATACATGTATATATAATGTTTTGATTGGCGTGTTACAGTATCATAATGTTAATACATGAAGTATTGGTTAAAATTTGGGCATATGTTAAACCAAGGACACACTAGTAATTCCAATCAGTTTTAACAGACCATTGATATATTTTTTCCATATAGCTTTTTATCCATCCCTATTATATAGCTTACACATGGGAGTACTCCCCTATACATTGTACTGTCATAAAACACGATGGGAATTTGAGAACACAAGAGAAATTTAGAAAACACGAGCCGTAGGCGAGTGTTTTCTAAATTTCTCAAGTGTTCTCAAATTCCCGGAGTGTTTTATGACAGTATAATACATGGTTTTGGCTTCTTTATGTGCTTTAAAATATAGATTTAACGTGCGCGAAACGATAAAACACGCTTTTCTATGTTTTATACTCTGATAAAACATGGTTTTTAACCAATGAGAGTGCGCGCATCTTTCAGTCTATATTTTTAAAAAGATTAAAGCATAGTAAATAGTTATCTATTTAAAAGTTGAAAATCCCTTTCATTAATTATCCTTGATCTAGAGCATAATAATTAATTCTATGTTCTCTTCTGAGGTAATACTGGGTACCAGTATACTGGTCTATGGTTAATTACATTCTCTGCTTTGTTTTCTCTTCAGATTTGTACTTCAACACCATTGTAATACACTTGTGATGTCAGGAGAATAATAAATTGATATTTGGTTTGAATATAATTTATAACCTGTACATGTAATATATAAAATTGTTTGTTTTACTAATTCAGAGGGTGACTCTTGATTGATGGTGTTGCAGTTAATCATGACACTAAAAAAAATTGTGGCCAGAAAAAAGAACCAAATAAATATTTGAAGAAAGATTTTTGAAATGTGGTGGTTGTCTGCTGTATTTAGATTTCATTGATCCTAAACAGTGTGATTTTAATTGAATGTTTAAAATGTTAAATGTTAGCACATGCTGTTAAAGTGTATTTTGCCCCTGATAAATATACATGTACATGCATGTGTAATTGAGCATGGTATGAAAAGTCAAGCCTTTGTTGGAAAATACATACTTTTGGTCTGATTCACACCAGTCTGACTCTTATGTCAATTCGTGACCTGTTAAAATTCAGGATATTCCAAATTTATTTTTCAAATCATGTACATTTTGATTTAAATTTATTTTTGTTTGATATTTATTTCCTTTTGTCTTTATTTTGTTTTAGAGCATGGTACTTAATGACAGTGCTAACTAATGACATTAAATTCAAGAGAAAGGAAAATGAAAAATTTGTAATTTAAAAAATAAATTAGTCACAACATGATAATTTAACAGTGTCGAGTTACTGTTCCTTCTAATACTGCTACCATATTTTCAGAGTTTAACATTTGAGTGACTTAATCACTGGTGTTCTTTAGTATATTTTTTGTTCCAGGAATTTTTGACATCACCATAATTCATATTCACTGATACTGATAGGCGCATGTAAGTTGCCGAGTCGCTTCATGTGAACCATTGATTCATTGATATAAACTGTACATGTAAGCTCTCATTTACCTTCATATGAGGCTTTTGAATCCACTATTCTGAGCTATTTACATATTTCTCTGACTATGAATTTTTTTAAACAAATTGCATTACTGGGGTTTTTGATATACACAATTTAAACTCAGGGTTGTTGTCTGAGGGTGCATAATTGTTGGTTTGTGCTATACAAAGAACACGGTCAATTGGTTTTGTATCTACGATAATACATATATCTTATTATTAACCAAGCGCGAGAGCCGTACTGGGAGAATCTTGACAGTACAGATCGAGTGCAACGAGGTCCATACAGAAAAGACTGAGGGCCGATATCCGAATATCGCGGAAAATATACCCGCAAACAATTTTACTAACAAATTTGCATGATTTTCGCAATTTCTAAACCCCACTAAAACTAAAATAAGGGCAGTAGGTGGTATCATATTTACCATTTTTCCATTATGACAATTAAATTATATATTGCTTTTATTCCGGTTCCACTTGTAATAATTATAAGAGCAATATATAATTATAATAAGAACCTTCCCAGAATCCTTTGCAACTGAAAATATTTCAATACCATATAACTTTGTCAAATTTGAAGACCAGAACGATATTACACCATAAGATAATAACACTTACCATAAAATAACTCTCATATCAAACTTAGTGTGATGACGTCATTAGTCACGTGACCACGCCCGAAAATGCGTTTTTGTTTACTGTGAGAAGATGCCTCTATCAATTGAAAAGCAATCAATGTAGTCAGCAAGACATTGATATGGGGCATTTTGAAATGGCCATTAGACTTCTGGCATTTTAAATTTAAGGGGGCTATACACGAGATGAAAAAAGAGAGATCCTAGGTTCTAGCCAATATCTCATCAAGTGTAAGGTGCATGGCAACAAAAATTTACATGTGGATAGATGTTCATGCGAAGTTTACGTTTTTGGCAACGTCGCTTTTGTGACGTAATAGGTCACGTGACCAGATCGTTTTTAATATTTTAAATTGCTTTAAAACGTTATTATACTCTGATTTATTTTAACTAAATTATAGATATTTGAGTACAATTATTAAAAAAGACCGCTTTAATTTTTTCTGTAAAATAATAAACAGGTGAGGAATACGGGTGTATACAAAACCTGGGCTAGGCCATGGCCCGGGCCATGGCCCATCCTATGGCCTACCCTATGGCCTACCCTATGGCCCACCCTAAATTTTTATTTTACCAAAAACAAAAGAAAAAAGAACTACTTCCACTCAGGGATCAAGCGTTGAAAGATCGAGTGACTCGAGTGATGGCCACCATGTTTTTTTTATCAAACTCGTCCCCAGGGTCTTCTGGTTGTGTGGAAAAGCAAGAATTCGGAATCCAGAATCTGGAATCCGGAATCCAAAACCGGAAACGGACCGGAAATGGAACTGGAACCAGAATTTTTCTCATTTGTTTGTTACTCATTCTATTTTAGAAAACATTTTACCCATTTCGGTTGTAATCATAAGATGACCAAATCGTGGTAAATTTAATAACCGGTACTAGTACTACTGTCTCGTTTGAAAATATGAAGTAATTAAACGGCCACCCTTGGGGAAATGGTAAATGGCTGTTTAAAAAAAACAGTCGTCACATTCTATTTCGGACTCTTATCTGTCATCCACTTTTTCAAAACAAGGCCAAACTACGTGTATTTTATTTTATTGGTGGCCACTTAACTTAATAGGGGTAAAAACAATAGAACTCTCATCCGGACAGCCAAACATGTAGCCAAGCCAGCTTAATAGAGGTGGCCGCTTAATAGGGGTTCTATTTACAGGGTCCGAAATTAGCCTTTTTATGCGGCCGCCAAGTGGTGACTGAACAAAATTTTTAAGTCGCCAGATGGCGAAATCTGGTCGCCAAAAAAACCCCAAAATTTAAATAATTTAAAAAAAAAAATTATTAAAATAAAAAATTATAAAAAAAATTAAAATAAAATTTAAATAAAATTTTAAAATAAAATTATTCAATTCTTCTTCTTCTCCTGACTGCAAAAAATTCTCGAGGGTTTTCAGAGCGCCAGGAAACATGACATTTGAATGAATATTCATGGAGAAAGGAAAGCAAAGTGTTTATGCTGATGCGCCCATGGTATGTCTGTCAGATGCGCGAGCAAAGCGTTAACAGCATCGACACTGATGAAGGTGTTATCCCGAAACGTCTGACTGTTTACATCAGATCAGTTATCAGCAAGTTGCTTGCTGGAAACCAGCCGTGAAATTTTTATCCCAAATGAATTCCTTGAACGCCGGTTCAAAACATCGAACACGCTAAAAGTTAGACGCCTTGAAATTCTGGTCGCCAACACTCAATTTTTAGTCGCAACCAGCTGGTCGCAATTTCGGACCCTTAATTTACAGTATTATACTGTAAATAGTTTTGGGACTTGGATAACTGGCTGCTTTTAAAAATAGGTTAATAGCTGTTCGACTGTATGTTACTCCTCCATATTTTCAAACGAGACAATTCGGTCATCTTGTGCGAGTTACAACCGAAATGGTTGAAATGTTTTCTAAAATAGAATGAGTAACAAACAAATGAGAAAAATTCTGGTTCAAGTTCCATTTCCAGTCCGTTTCCGGATTCCGGATTCCGGATTTCCGGATTCCGGATTCCGGATTCCGGATTCCGGATTCCGGATTCTTACTTTTTCACACAACCAGAAGACCCTGGGGACGAGTTTGATAAAAAAAACATGGTGGCCATCACTCGAGTCACTCGATCTTTCAACGCTTGATCCCTGAGTGGAAGTAGTTCTTTTTTCTTTTGTTTTTTTGGTAAAAATACAAAAATTTAGGGTGGGCCATAGGGTAGGCCATAGGGTGGGCCATGGCCTAGCCCATGTTTTGTATACACCCGAGGAATACAGTAACATTTGGATTGCCTCCTGTTCAGCGAATTTTCAATTTAAAACTAAAAGCAAACTTCGATGAGAGGTTTGGATATATGCTTCTTTTACTTCTGTCGACAGTTTTCCGCCATTTCCTCTTCTTCTTCATAGCGTAGATAGATGTAATTTCCCCCGGGGGGGGGGGGGTACTCCCTTATATACGCTATATAGGTACGTGCCGCTGGACAGGGTATGGTTTTTGAGCATTTTGCTCTGGAACAGGGTATACCAAAAGGCATTTTTTGGTCTGGAACAGGGTATCAGTTTCCCAGAAGTTGGCACGAAGATCGGTAATTTATACTCTGGAATAGGGTAGACGAAGTCTACGTTTCGATACGTTAGTCAGAAGAAACGAAACGCGCAGGAGTATTAAAGAAGCTTTACAGCTACACGTTAGCAGTGCTGATTTATAGTTTAGCCTTTTGAGTTAGAAAAAAAGTCGTTAAAAATCCTCTGGAACAGGGTATCTTTTTTCAATATTTAGTCTGGAACAGGATCGCAAAATTAGCGTTTTGTGCTCTGGTACAGGGTAAGGGTTTTTATAGCCCAGCGGCACACCCCCACCCAATTTTTTTGGGAGTACCCCCCCCAGGAATTTTCCCCAAAACGTGACATGTGAGAGACTGGACACGAGCGAATTTGTCGAAGAAAGCCTGGTGCGAGTACACCAAGGCGAGGGTTTCAGAGCGGAAAAACGTTCTGCGCAGATTTACTGCGCATCGCCGATTGCGGGCTCATGTTGCTACAAAATACTCTTGAATCCGATCGAATCCGATTGAATTCTTGAATTTTTGTTCTCTAACTGATGAGAATTTTGTCAATTTTGTTTGCTTGAATATCACAAATACAGTACATATTTATATTTACGAGAAAGAGGAATATGGGATGAGTGCGCTGTTCACAAAGAACATTTACTTACAGACCTTACAGGTAAGCGACTTTTCTTCAGAGCTCCAGAATAATATCTTCGCAAATTAAGTTACGAAAAGATGTAATTTTAATGCCTCGGAATTTGTGTGAACTGAAAATCAACCTCAAATAGCTTCAAATATAATGTTTCCAATAGCCTTTAGACGTAAGCTTACATATTTCGACTCGTTCCGTAATTTTTCGAAGCTAAATTTTGACAGGCCAATTTATTATAAATTTCAAAATTTTAAGCACAATAAGTTCTACGGTAGCACTAAGCAGCAAAAAGATAAGCTTACCTCATGAACTAGTCAACATCAATTCCATTGAATTATACTGAAGTTCAGCGAATTTCTAGTGATTATTATATACTGAATTAAGCTTATTACTTTTCGCAAATTGAAATCCCCCTGGTCTAAACCAACTGAAATGTGTTTTTATTTTTTATTTTTGACTGAGAAATCAACAAATGTTTTTCAGATGCACTTGCTGGTCTTGGCCCGAGAAGCAAAGGATTTTTGCCTGCATGGATGCCACATGATAGGACTTGAAGCTTGTAATAATAATTTTGTATTGCATTTGGTATAAATTTGCAACCCAATTGCAAGGGAGCATTTTGTATAATTTCTATAAAATATTTACTAAGGCAATCAGTGTAATGTGAAAGAATAAATGTTTCTTATTCAGTGCTTAACTGGTTTTCGTTTTATTGCAATCAGTGAAATACAATAAGTGGCTTGAAATAAATACAACAGGGAAGGTTATACTGTTGTACATATAGGGGTGTGAATGCTTGAATGCTCTACTGTATATAGTGTCCCCAATTAGTTTTTTTAGCTAAATACCATTGACACTTAAATAAAGTTAAATTCATTCATTCATTCATTCATTCATTCATTCATTCATTCATTCATTCATTCATTCATTCATTCATTCATTCATTCATTCATTCATTCATTCATTCATTCATTCATTCATTCATTCATTCATCATATCAATATTTAATAGATTAAAAGAGGATGGGTAGCTTGTCAGTTCTTATTACCCTCAAATGTAACCAAACCCCTCCTATATATATATTCTGGAGCTGTTTTTAATGAAATCAGTTTAGTTTTAAGATCTCCATGTGAGATAGCAATTTATTTTTTATGAATGCCTTGACAAACATACATGTAGTGTTGGCCCATTGGCATTTACATGTAATTAGTAAAATCAGTTTAATTCACTTTAACTAAGACTCTCTATACTTGAATTAAAACAATTTTATTAATCACTAGCTAGCAAAAATAATTTCAAGAAAGACAAAAATATGTATCATTCATGATTACTAAGAAGATAAATTTTGCATACAAGTTCAGTTTTCAAACAATTTTCAAAGTCTAAAGCAGCAAAAAAAATATATACAAACATATCAACTCCTCAGTTAGTCTACATTGCAGTGTTATATAACACACCTACAATGTCACCGGTTCAATGTTACCTCAATAAACTCTGCAATTGGATGCAGATTATATTAATTTTAAACTAGCAAGTGAGTGATCTTTAGGCTCGTGTATTTTAGATGTGTAAGGCCCGCGGGGCGAATAAAACAACACCTCAAAGAAGTTTGTTTATTCGGGTTTTTCTTGAGTCATTGTTACTGAACGACCTGACGACAGTTTAATACGTATTCACATATATACTATATATCGTACATATACATATTCAGCGGTTCATTGATATGGCCACACATATGCATCAGACGGTTATGTGATGGAAATTCTCAAGAGCGATCGCGATTATATTTTTATTGAAGAAAATGAGTTTCAGAATCATCAAATAGTCTCCAATCCCGTCAAAAAAAAACTCCATACGTGAAGGACATTATCTTGTCCTTCCCCTCGTAGCTTTATTATTGTCGGTACTGTCTGCGATTACCGAGGCTACACATCAAATTACGTTCACCTTTTCTTGGATTCCATTTCCGCCATTTTATCAGGACGGTAATTTAAACCTACCGAAGCAAAGGTAAATTTCTCTACTTGGGAAAGCATGAATTTTTTTCGGCATTTCACTACCAATAAAGCAATTATTTTTATGTCTGTCGTGGGGCTCTCGAGCTTATGTCTTCAGGGCTTTCCTTAAGATATGCAGTAATGTCAAATAGGTTTGGTAAAAAAAGTACTTCTGCGCACAAATCTAACTTAATGCTGCGGGGAAGTAAGGGACTCGAAAATAGTGTTAACGCGTAGAAACGTCCTGAAAAACTACCCCACGATGATACCAAAACCCAAGTTTACCCACTGGTACCGAGAAAATATCGGTACTTACCAGGATCATTGCGGTAGCATATCAAGTTTCTTGAAGTTTTTTTTTTACTTCGCCGCCATTTTTTCAAAACTTCGAAGCTCAGAAGAGACTGGCGCTTAGCTAATCTCGCGCATGCTTATGGCGTTTTTCCGCTCTGAAGGCGAGGGTCTCAATCTCGACCCAGAGCCCTTCTCTTTTGCGCATGACCGAGGGAGAGAAGAGCTCTGGGGAACCCTGGGACAGAGCTTGCTCTGATTGGTTTTCGCTTGAAACAATAAAAATGCTTCTGATTGGTCAATTTGTTACGCGCGAAAAAGAAAAGTTCTAGGGAGGGGTGGAGAATGTGTAGTCATTTGTAAATAATGGCGGCTGCGAGTTAGCTACCAAATCTTTTACGAAGCTGCGTTGACTTCGTTGGAGGAAGTTCTCGAAGGGATATTGGTACAAAAAGGATACAGTATGTATTTTTTAAATATCGTCACTGATCTATGAGCTGCTTCCTCGTGATTTCATGTTTATCTATTGAGTCGGAGTGGAGAAGTAGTTCAGGCCGAGCGAACAGAAACAGTTCATCTTTTTGTCGTTTTTAAATCGATCTCTCGATCGATCTCTTCTTTTATATCGCTCAGATCCACTCTAGGTGATGTACCAGAACTTAATATTTATTAGAGAAAGGACATTTTTGCGATATGATATTACCCTGTGTTTTGAGTTTCGAGATTTGAAACATATCGTAAAAGAATCGTGGAAATGGCACAGTGACAGGACTACAATCGAAGCTCTCGACCTCTGAGCGTACACTCTCGTATATTTTAAGCAGACGGCTCTACTTGCCACCTGACAAAGCCCCGCTTGAACTCTAGCTCATGCAAACTAGCTCTGTATTTACACATTTTCGTAAGCGGCAAGCTCCATTTGCGGACAATTTTTTCTGATTCCCGAGGGTGTCCGACTGTTTATTTTCAGTATTTTTGCCGAAGCTTTAAGTAAGGTTCCTATGTTGGTTGTTGAAATGAGCTGGTCCTGCACAGTTATTTATTTACCTTTGAAAATTTCTAACCGCTTTATTTATTATCTACATTTTCAGAATTTTAAAGTGAAATAAATATTATTATGTTGTTATTGAAGTCGTTTATATTTATTTTTCAGGATGTTTGGTTTTTCTCCAATTTATTCAATTCGTCAAATATTATGGCGAACACTGCATCACACTAAAATAAGTACTAAGATGTAAAGTATTTGAGTCATGACCATGTATTTGACCATGTACATGTACAATAGGTCTTATTTTACATGAAAAGGTGCCTTGAATCAAAATTTGAACTTTCATTCTTTAATTTACATGCCTTAAATTAATTAACCGAGATAATCCAGAAATTCACAGGTAGCAATTACACTGTTTCTGCATGTCATGTAGGGTGAGGGGATGTCTAATTTGAGCTCTAGAAAGCCTTTGACCGTAAGTCTATGTTGTCATAATATTTAAAAATTGACAGATTATTTTGTGGTGGCTTGGTTTCCTGATTATACTCAAGTGTATCTCAGATCACAGATGAAATGTCTGCAGTACAGGCAAGAGAAGGGGTTTGGTAAATTATGATTTTTTTTTAAAAATGGTAGCTGTTAGACTGGCTGATTTGCCATGGAATTGTTCAGTTAGATACATATGTGTATCCTAACAAGGGTGCATTTGGGGTCTTCAAACAAATACCATACAAGGCTTTGAACTAGCAGAAATTGCACAGGGTATCCCTGCATGTCTTGTGGAATGAAAGGGTCTTACTGACCAAACCAGCCCTTTCATTCCACAAGACATGCAGGGATACCCAGTGCTATTTCTGCTAGTTCAAATCTTATATTTGCTATTCTGCAATAAAATAATTAATATAATTTTTCTAAAGAACTGGAAGAAATGAAATGGCTTCCCACTGCCATACTGCATGTTTGTAGCTTTTTCATGTTATCAAGAAAAACATGTACTGGTCAGCTAACTAGCTAATATTTGAGGCAGTTGTATTTGTATAAAAATACCCAAAATTATGGCAATATGATGTTTGACGTGTCTAAAAGTATCAAGAAGAGTGACAGTAAGAAGGTGAACATGTTCTTATACTGTCATTTTCTAATTTGATAATGTTAGACACATCAAAACATTGTATCACTATAATTTTTGGTATTTCTACTCAAATGTTTCCCTAGACTGTGATCAGTCGGTATTCACATTGCCTGCCCAGGAAAGATTAGTAAAGGAAGAGACTACTCGCAGTCTAATGTTTCCCTCAACAAACCTTTTATTTTAGAATTAATAATAATTATTATCCCTCCACCGCATTTCTTATTTTTAAATCGACACTTAACATGGGTAGAAGTCAATCCTGCTCCGTGTGGTGTGCAGCGGACTGGAGGGTCTGAACTTCCCTCTTCCCATACATCTAACTCCAGTTCCCAGGGTCATTGTGATGTGCTAAATCTTGGGCAGGACACTTTAACTCTCAGTGCCTCTCTCCACACAGGAGTATAAATGGGTAGTGGAGAACGGATAGAGCAACCAAACAAAATTACCGTGGGACCTGGAGGGGGTACTCGGTTCGGATATGTTTTGGGTGTTTGGGTGGGTATGTGACGCCCAGGTCTTCTTATCCTGAATCAAAATTTGGATCCCGTTTTAGAAAGAATTTGCATTCAAAATGATACCCCCGTACTAGGAAACAGGCCAATTTTTATACCCCGTTCAAGAAATTTACTAGCCGTTTTTGAAAAGTCTCGAATATACACTGTAGGTTACCCCATTCTAGATCAGGAGTCCCAAAATCACGACCCGCTGGGTGGCACATACCCATATGGGTATTTTGGGGGCAGTACCCCTGGATGGGGGGTAACCTGCAATGGACTACCATCCCACCCAGGGGGAGTAGCAGTACTCCTAGTCAGCTTCATGCTGCAGAAACCAGGATAAGCTCCACAGTGCACCCCTCCAGCAGTGTGGAAACAGTTTGGCTCCGAATGGCTTTACCTTACTTTACAATGTATAATTAGACCTCCCTCAATGAAGGCCTTGAAAAGAAATAAGCCCTGGGGATTTTAAATAGAGTATTTATGCCGAGTTCATAAAATGTTCAGTCAGGTCCAACAAAGTATATCATATCTCCAAACTTAAAAAAAATTACAGCTACATGTATCAATAATACAGTATTGATGCCCAGCACAATAATAAAATGTAAGAAGAACCAAACCAACTCTTCTTATCCTGAGTCAACAGTAAAGTAACTAAGCTTATCTAACTCTTCCCCTAGTCAGAAGCCCGGGGGGTTACTGACCCACTGAGGGTTTGAAACCCTGACCTTGTTTAGGACAAAAAAAAACCCTAAAATACCTACATGTACCCTGTGTAGGACAAACATCCTCTATTTTAGGATCCTGTTTAGGACATAATACACACACTCTTGTTTTGCAACATTTTTAAAGTGTTTTATTGGTAATTGCAAATATTTAGCGAATGACGTTTGAATGATACACGCCAAAGACCGGCAAAACATCTCCGATCACGGATAGCTAAATACTGTATAAACCATATTTTTACGATGACAATCGTGCAACCGCATACCCTGTTTAGGACAAGTTCAGCCCTGTTTAAAGGACAGACTCGCATTAATTAAAATTTATATACCCTGTTCAGAACAGATAGGCCAAAAACCATACCCTTGTCCAGCGGCACGTCCCATAAGGGAGTACCTCCCCGGGGTCAGAAGATACTTTTCAATCTAAAAGATGACAGTCTATGGTTGCAAAGAAATTAAGGTGACAACAACACTTCATTTAATGAGGATATATGCAGATAAAGTGTAAACATGTTTACACTCTGGCCCACAGGTAAACATAGAATGTATTAAATAGAATATTTACACATATTACTAGTAAGATTAATGCCTCAGGACAAAGTGCTCTAGTGGAGTACCAATGGCAATGCCTCAAGAAACGCTCAATCTTGCAAGACATTGAGGACCTGGGAGTTGCTGACGAATTATTAGTCTCATATACATGTATATAGTGGTCCACTATCATCCAGACCAATGGTGTGAAGGGATCCTTATAATTTAAGTGTTTTCATGGTGTACACGTATTGAATGATATAAATTATACATTTTAAATTTCTATTTTCTATGGGTTTTTCTGTAAACAATCAAATCAACGATATACAAGGATTGGGAAGCACCCAAAAAACACAGAGATTTTTTTAAGATCTACATTTTACTATGAATGTTTCCTGTTTTTACATCAAATAATAATACATGCAATTTATTATATAATACATGCATGTACTGTACCAAATAAAACCTATAATTCCAGTTTTCTCCATTCAATCTCTTACTTCACTGCAATTTTTTCAGTCAAAATCTCATTAAAAATTTCAATTTAAAATCATCAGATGTTCGGAAATTATTGCAACATAATGTGCAAACAAACACTGTCATTTGGCTGCCAAAATCTTAGCAAGGGCCAGTCTCGCCTTTCAAGATTATTGCCCGACTACCAATAATATTGCACATTAAAAGTTATGAATTTATACCGCCTAAGCAGCTGGCAAGTAAACTGTATTAAACATGCGACAGTTTCAGCAAAACCTAACTGGAATGTTCCCTTGAAGTAGCAGCTAAAAAACGTCGAAGGGCGACTGTACAGAGAGCTTGGGATCTCCGGGTTGTAAAAAAACATCAAATTTGAAATTTACCTTCCGTCGTCCTTGGCGTCCCACTTTAGATGTCATAGATGAAAATAATTGTGACTTTCCGAATCCGAAACCTATCGGTAAAAACCCCTAAACGCATCCTAAACAAACTACAGCTTCGATAAATGACTTCTGCTCAACTTTAAGCCGTAAGTAGCAGTCTTTGCCAGCTTTAGATGAAGCAGAGTTTGGCTTTAGCACCGCCATTTTGGATTTGGATGTGGAGCATGCGCTGTGAAGGCGACATAGCCAGATTTGGCTACGCGTGCGCAGAGTTTTCCCAGAGCTTCGCGCGCTTGCGTAGTCAAGAAGCAGCGAAGGTCTGGGGTCGAGAATGGCGAGGGTCTGTATTTTTGCGCCTTCTTTCCCACACAGCGGTCAAACGTACTGCGCGCGCGCAGTTCCGCCAAAACTTTGCAGTCAAATGTCTTAAATTGCGAAAGTCGTCCGCTTTTAAAAACTCAAACTTAGAAAATTTACTGAAAACTTAAGGTTATACTCGGAGTATGCATAGATAATGTAATAATTATTATCCAAAAGTGTCTCAGCTCGTATTTTGGTTTACCACTGCATGTTCTATAACGTTTCCTTACAAACTTCGCGGCCATACGCTTCAAAACTCATGGAAAAGTCAAGGCCGCGGGAAACCGGAAGTGGCGCGCAAATTTTTGCGTTTGACCGCTGTGTGCAACAGCGGTCACAGCGGTCAAACGTGACGCGCCTGCGCAGTTCCCCGCCAAAACCCACTGCGAAATGTCCTAAATTTACGAAGTCCTCCACGTTTCGTCACTTTAAAGCTCAAACTTAAGAAATTTACTGGAAACTTAAGCTTTATACTCGGAGTATGCATAGATAATGTAATCATTGTTATCCACCAAGTGTCTCAGCTCGTATTTGCGTTTACCACTGCATGTCCTTTAACGTTTCCTTACAAACTTCGCGGCCATTACGCTGCAATCTCTTGCAAAATCAAGGCCGCGAAAACCGGAAGTGGCGCCCGGATTTTTGCGTTTGACCGCTGTGTGGCTGTACAGCGGATTCGTCAGCTGAATCGTTGTTTTGCGGAGAAAATTGGCTTGAAAAAATATTTTCTTCATGCTTTCGTATTCGATCAAGAGTTGCTAAAATTTTATTGGACAGTCGACAAGACTACATTTGTACTTTTCTCCGCAAGTGGAGTCATCTGTCGAGGAGAGAAGCGCAGCTAAGTGCTAATTTATTGCTTTTACAAGCTTAGTCGAGTCAGGTCATTATCGACCTAAAAAAATTAACGTAATTGAGCTTATTTCTTGGTTTGCTAGAAAGCTTTTAGAGCTTTCCTTGCTCGGTATTAATCATTAGCTTTCTGTTTGATATATCTGTACCTTCAAGAGCTCGTATTTTCATTCCGGCTCACGACGAAAAGCAGAAAGGACGATTGCACTTCAGTTCGGCCTCAGCTAAAGTTTAGTAAGTTGAAAATATGGTAGCGAAAATCATTATTTAAACCGTTGTACATGTACACTTTCTCCGAGCGTTATACTGTTTTGTTGAGCAGTTTTTGCTTTTGTTTACATATTCAAACTTTTTAAGCTGATGTTTTATAGTAAGCCTTTCTGATTTTCGAAACACAAACGGAGTAGTTTGAGTTATTGCTGGAAGCGGCCATCACAAAATAAATAATTTCTGTCGCTCGAGACACACCTGTTTGTAAATAGTCAGTGTGACAAAACGTTCATACCTCGTTTTTAACCGAATGTTTTATACATGTACGCATGTAGCACCCTTAATTTTCGAAGATTTCCGATACTTACGTTTTATTTCATTGTTTCATGTTATTAATTGCATGGCTATTTGAGACTGTTTGTAATCTGTATATAAATTATAGGTGATTTTAGAGAAGGTTCCAAGCTGCTACAGGATTTTTTAAAATTATTATTGCAACGTTTGATACACAGACTACTGGCATGTGTTGACATGAAAGAACGAATTCAAAATTCAAACTGGGACAATAATTTATTTAGCTTGTCAAGATAATTTCACTGTACTTTGCATGTCTGTGTAAGGGCACTCTAATTTTGCACATTCATTTCATAATTATATTGCCTACGGTAAATCCTATTCAAACAAACTATCCAATTATTTCCCAAAATTGCGACAGTACAAGTTCCCTAGCTGCTTTTGTTTACATATTCAAACTTTTAAGCTGATGTTTTTATAGTAAGCCTTTCTGATTTTCTAAACACAAACGGAGTAGTTTGAGTTATTGCTGGAAGCGGCCATCACAAAATAAATAATTTATGTCGCTCGAGACAACCTGTTTGTACATAGTCAGTGTGACAAAACGTTCATACCTCGTTTTTAACCGAATGTTTATACATGTACGCATGTAGCACCCCTTAATTTTCGTAGATTTACCGATACTTACGTTTTATTTCATTGTTTCATGTTTCTGTAATTGTATTTCTGTAATTGACTCAAATGTTAAGTGCACGACCCCACCAGCTCTGCTGATTGATTTGTCGTGTTTAAATAAAAGTGATTGATTGATTGATTGATTGATTGAATGATATAATTAACACATTAATACGACTACGTATTGTCCAATTTGGGAATTATTGGAATTCAAAAAAATTCCTCTGACTACCAAATCAGGACTCGGCCTATGGCGAGAATTTTATCATCCAATTATTCCCAAATTGGACAATACGTTACCTATTACATATACCAATATGATACTCTTTGATAAATTAGTCATTATAATGCGATTCATATTCACATTGAATTTTTCTATCGATTTTTTTTTATGCTAGGATAATACTAACAGTTATCTTTGATTAGGGAAGTACCTTCTCCTTCTCATCTGAACAATTGAAGGCCTGAGTATTTCTCATCTGAATTATTAAAGGATGGTATTCCTCTGACTAAAAAACCTGTTGTGCCTAATATTTAGTGTACTGGACTCTGGATCGAGCTGTCCCATGTTCAAGCCCTGGCTGGGGTCATTGTGTTGTGTCCTTGGGCAAGACACTTTACTCTCATATTGCCCTCTCCCACCAAGGAGTACAAAATACTAATGAGTACCAGCCAAACTGTTAAAGTAACCTGACAAAATGTTAGGGGTAACCTGTGATGGATAGCATCCTATCCACGGGGAGTAGGCAATACTCCTACTTGCATTGCTTCATGCTACATTTTTGTATGGAAAAACTGCATGTGTTAGCTAAAATATGTAGGTATGTAGAACTTATCCTTGCTTCATATTAATCATTGCCTTTTTTGTTTGATAGGGTACCAGTGGTCACTTTTAAGAGCTCTTATTTCATTCCGGTTATAAAAGCCAAGCAGTGGATGTGGAAAGGATGATTGGAACCTCAAGCTAAGTTTGGTAAGTTTGAAAACATTGTCCCCACATGAGTTTACCTTATTCAGTATTGTACAGTACCACCAGTCTGGTCAAAAAGTAGTTGACAGTTTCTTCACACCTTATCGCCTAGGCGATTTAAAACACCTATGCGTGGTCTTGTCTCGTGTTTCTCGTCTCAAAAGAAAAAATGAGGTTTTTGTTTCTGTGAAAGCGAAAAGTCCTGGCGAGACTGTACAATATCAAATGTCCATGTTCGCATGTACATGTTTACATGTACATGTACATTCAGCAAGGATAATTTTATCTCTGATCCCTGGAGTCATTACAGATCATTACATTAATGAAAATGGCTCAATTAAATTGTGTACACTTTAAAATATAAATACATCAATTATCACTTCCCATCCTGGGTGCTACAACAACTGAAACAAGCGTCAAGCGAGCAAATTTATTAGGCCCCCCGCGTACTCCCACAGAGAGAGGGAAGGGGAAAATAGAGCAGATACGGTAGTATTATGAAAATAAATAGACCTACCGTAATGATTCGAATTAGCGCCTCCTTCCAATAAGCGCCCCCTTTCGAAGAAGCGCCCCCCCTCAAATGTGTTTTGTTTAATAAGCGCCCCTATTCTAATAATTATAATATTACAGCGCTGGTCAGAGTACATGAGATCAACCGAGTTTCATACAACAAACAACAACAACAACAAACCATTTATTTGTACCCAAGAACAAAGACAGGAAAAATTACAATTTATCAATATAAAAGTAGAGGTACGGCCTGCCCAAAATAACCATAGGGGCTAAAAAGGAATGGGCAGACATTAAGTTACATAGAGTATTTATACAGTTATCGGTCGGTACTAACACATCACACTCACACACACACAAATATAAAAATACAAAACAATTGCTCACATACGTCAAATTGCTCACATACGTAATGCCGCATTACAAACAAACAGTGGTCTTCATCTGAGTTTCTCAACTATTATGTCCATGTGAGTGCACAATAATTATTCCTTCAAAGAATGATCTCTTCTTCAAATTTTGTGGCGATTGTTTTGTTGAAACATTCGGTTGTTTCTCAAAAAAGAAATAAGCCCCCTGTGTCCCGAATAAAGCGCCCTGTCTCGAACAAGCGCCCTCCCTTGAGGTACCAAAAGTAAGCGCCCTGGGCCACGTAATCGAATCATTACAGTATTAGCTTCAAATTTAAATTGCCCATTTCAGACGATGTGATGTCTCTAGAAGAATTGTTCCTTTGTCTAGATCTAAAAAATATGCGTTAATATAAGACCTTATTCATAAATGCGGTGGATTAATTGTTATTTATAATAATTATTCGCTAATCAGCCTGCCGACCTCATTTTAGAGTAAAATTTCTTTTCTTTTTTTGTGAATTTTGTACATACTAACAAGGCTTAGGTGGCCTGATTAGGCATGAATATAAAAGAATAATTAATCGGCCGCCATTTATGAATAAGGTCTATCAACAATTCTGTAGGGTGACGTCCACATGGTTCTTAAAGGGGGCAACAAAACAAACCAAGCTAAAGGCAATGTAGGTATTTTCACTGAAGCCAAAATCTTAATTTAACCATAGTTGTTTTCATATGTTTCTTTCTTTAATGTTATGTACAGTAGTTTTTAAATTTTGCTGCTGCATCAGCAATGATGGTTTTAATGTATTGGATACAATCATCTGCTTTGTTTCCTCTGTTCAGGTTTTTATTTCATCACCCTGATTACAGTGTGATTACAAGCCAACATCATATAAGCCAGGAAAAAAATCATGCCATTCATTATAATAAAAAATATGTTATGCTTTGGGTTAGAAATTAACCCTGTATTTCAGAGCTACATGTGCATGTATTCCCAGGAAATAAAAGCTAAATAAATATTGGAGACCTGTGTGGAAATGTGATGGCTTTCCTTGGTTTGTCTACCTAAAAATATGTAAGATCTCATTGATCCCAATCAGTCTAAACTTTAGGCCACGAAGTGGTGAAAGGGTTGACTGTAATCAATTCCACTTGTACCCAAATTTGGAAACTGAATTCACTTCCCCAAAAAAAGAAAAAATAGGAAATCTGATTTTCACCAGTCTTATCCTTTATGTTAGTTAGTTCCATCCAGATGTAGTTCATCACTTAATTTGATTCTGCATGACCATTCAAGTCATTTAAAAGTTGTGGTTTGATTTTGTGATAACCTATCCTTTATATCCAGTGGCCAGGGTATCGGTGTTGTGTTCTTGGGCAAGACACTTTACTCTCACAGTGCCTCGAGTATCCACCCAGGATGGCCAGGAGTATAAATAGGTACCGGCAAACTGTTAGGACAACCTAGCAAAATACTGGGGGTAACCTGGTGTTGTACTAGCATCCCATCTATAGGGAGTAGCAATTCTCCTAGACGGCTTCATGCTATGTAAACCGGAATAAACTGCGGCAGTGTGGGTAATAAAAATTAATTTGAGAACAAATTAAGTCACAAGATATACAATTATCATGGTCTGATTTATCTGCCCTCTCTAATACAGACACTGAAGGGACAGATCAAAGTGTATGTACATGTATTATCTGCCCTCTTGTATACAGACACAGAAGGGACAGACCAATTAAGTGCATGTATTAGTAAGAGTGGTGTCCTTATTATAGAGGTAACAGGTATGACATCAGTGGACAGAACCTCTACTTAAGGATTAAGGGAACACAAACTTTTGTCCCAGCAAAATTAATGCTAATTAATCTTTGTAATCTATTACCTCTATTAAAGGGACACCTCTATTAAGGGAACACTCCTCCTTGTCCTGAGGGTGTCTCCAGTCAATGCAGGTTTCACTGTATATAATATACCCGGTATACATGTAGATCAATGAATCCTTTTCACTTCGATAAAGATCAAAATCCGTTGTTATGTAATAATTTTACCATATATTGCTCTTATCCGGTTCCACTTGTAATAATAATTATAATAATAATATATTTAAGCATTCCACAATGTCTCAATGCTTTACAACAACAAATAAATCAATAATGGAACTATGTTTTCCTTTCTGGAAATATATTTTCCATAAGAAAAAATAACATGAAATAACGTGTTGGTACTAGCTTTAACTCTTCTCTGATACTGTAAAATTTAAGTACAACCTCTACATGTAATTTTCTAGTGTAGCGTTGAATCTTGTATCTCGAAAACGCGCTATTTAACTAATTAAAATACAATACATCAAATGAAATCAACTACGGGATACCCTCGTATTAAAATGTTGCGGTTTATACAAAAGACCAAAAACTGCTCCAAATAAGCAGCGATATATTTCTAAATAGGAAAAGGCTCGGCAATTGTGAACATTTTGATTGTAAAAGACCGGATCAGCCAATAAAGATCAATATAAAACTCTAAAGAATGAATACCTTCCAACTGTGAAAATAGGAGTCACCAGTATCAAATTACGTTACTCCTTGTTTTTTTAATAAATTACCAATGTTACTCAAATACCCTCGGTTTTATCCGTGTACTCAACAAATTCTCAAAGACATAAATAATATAGAGGAATAAAGACATTCTATAACTAAAACGAGCACAATGTATGTTGATCGTCAACAAACATTTATTTTAAAACAATGACTCACCTCAAGTAAAGCATCTTAGTCACGCAACTTCAATAAAGATTCTAAACATGTAATTTAATAATGATCAATTTGGCTCTGACTAGTCCTTTCTACTCGATTGGGACACTTGAACCATTGTTTCAATTTCCACGTTTTTAATTGGAGCGCTTGAACAACTTTTGAACCAACATCTAATAGTCTATAAGCGAGCATTCGAGCATTCTTCTAAGAGATGACCAGATATTCCTGGACTCTGTAGCAGAGATTTAATACTATGAAGTCCTGTATGAAGTACATTAACCTGAACAAGAGGATATTACCAAGAATTGGCACCCTAACCAAGTGGCGGCATATTTTTTGTTTGTATGCACAAGGGTCAAATGGCTGAAAAATCCTCCACAAGAAAAATCAAACCCTATCCACCCCAAAAGGAAGGTCATTTGAAATTCCGAGGGGGAGGTGGTCTTAAAAGCCAGTAATATTGAATGATGATTTGAAGTGCGTCCAAAACATGTTTACATCCGTTTCCGGTAAGCAAGTAAAGTATTGGGCATGATTAAACGGAACCTTTGGAATTGCCCAAAAGCACAATAGGAAAACTGCATAAAAAAGTTTTAGTTCAGTCCGAAGCTGGAATATGCCTGTGCCGCTTGGACCCATATTCTTCAAAGGACATTGCTCCGCTCGAGAGGATCCAGAGAAAAGGCAGCACGGTCTTTGCGCCAACAACTACCACCCTACAGCCAGTGTTACCGAAATGCTTCATGACCTAGGATGGACTTAGCTTAGATTAAGAAGAACTAAGACTCGATTAACACTCTGACAAAATGAGTCGTGGGCAAATTGATATTGACGAAAACACTTATCTCCACCCCTATACTGAACTTAAAAACTCGGAGAAGTCATCGTTTTTAGATATAGATAAGAAAAGGCGACGAAGAACATTTATTTTTTATTCCTTTTTTCCGAGGACCATGAGGATTATGGAACAGTTTACCCGCCGGACATAGTGGAGTCAAATTCTCCAGCTACTTTTAAATCTAAGTTACTTAGTTACTTAATTAAAAATTATTAGGGCTTTATATTATTTAATTGTTATTCATTTCTATATATATTTTTTCTACTTAGCTACATTTTTTATTCAATTTATTCCCGTGTATTGTATATATTGATATGGCTCTTTTAATATTAAGTAGTAGTAGTAGTAGTAGTAGTAGTAGTCAGTAGTAGTAGTAGTAAATCTTATTAAGCAGGGTACAGTTGGTGTGATATCTGTAAAGATTTACCGACTAAATAAATGTAGATGTAGATGAACCAAAGTAAAGCAAACTCAAATAAATTAGCGGGAAGAAACAAGAACAACTAAACTAACCTACTACAGGGTTTTCACACCGTGTTCCTCGAAATCTTGGTGCGCAGCTGCAGTTGAATCCATTCACAGGTCTGTGCAGATTCCACTGTTGAGACAAGGATTACTGGCGCACTCATCGATATCTGATTCATGCAATTAAAGATAAACAATAACAATATATCATTATTGCAATATTATTAAGATATAACATGTGCTGTTAGCTTTTATTCAATAGACTGACCTACTTCGCACCGTGTTCCACGAAATCCTGGTGCGTAGCTGCATGCACTTGAATCCATTCACAAGGTCAGTACAGTCTCCATTGTTGAGACAAAGGATTACTGGCGCACTCATAGTATCTTATTCAAGATTTAGTAAAATGCAAATATATACCTCTTACTAACCTCGTCTTCTCGGGTCCGTACGGTAAGTTACGGACCCGAGTTTTTTCGGCGTTGTAAATTAAAAATTGTTTAAACGAAAATTCGTTAAAATGAAAATTCCGACTAACGAAAATTCGTTTAAAATGAAACATTCAGACTAACAAAAATTCGTTAAAACGAAAATTCAGACTAACGAAAATACGGACTACTGCAAATTCGATCTAGTGGAAATTTCGACCAAATCAAATTTTAAAACGAAACCATCGAAATCGTAGGCAGTCCAATTATAAATCACACACTGTAGCGTGCGCTAGGCCGTGACTGTTGCACGGAATGATCGTCGAGCATGTATAATTAGAAAGTACTTCTAAAAGGAACTTCTGCAATATTGCTAAAGCCTGGTTTCCATATAATCGCAACGATTGCAAACGATTATATGGAAACCAGGCTTAAGTTTCCTGAAAATTTAACAATGCTACAATAACTGCTTCTCCAATACTAGACATAATAATGAAAAGGAAGGAAACTTTATTTGATAATTAAGATATTAGCGTAATTTGTAAGTCGTTCTTTGAATCTTATGAATCTAGCTTGTTCTCGTTTATTATTCGAAACATTTGGCATGATCGAACTGAGCTACTGAGAGCAAATGAGTGCAGCAGACATCTCACACCTTATTTTTAATTGCTGCTTGTTTTGTTGCTATGCTTTAACAATAAAAATAAGCATCCCCGACGCCGCCCAATAAATCCTTATATTATTTCGATGTTTTCAAATCAAATTTCGTGATTTTCTGACATTTCTGAACAATTTACAAATCCAAGATGGCGGGTCGAAGAGGGGGTCATTAATTTTTTAAAGTATCAGATGACGTTATTTTTGGCGTGATATTTTATCATAATTAATTCGTGATTGCCACTAAAATAACATGTTTAAATTCTTTATACACAACATAAGTTTCATTTTTGTAGCACAAATTACTTTTGAGATACAGCTTTTTTACGATGAAATACTTCCAAAATCTTTGCCGTTTTAGCAACTTTATATTTTTTCTTGATTTTTTCAAAACAATTTTGGAGATTTTCTGACATTTCTGAACAATTTAGAAATCCAAGATGTAGGATCCAAGATGGCATATTTTTTAATGTATGGACGTCATAATTGATACTTTTCGAGCATACATAGGGGGAGGGGGCACTATCTGCCCCCCAGGCTCACGAACGAAAAAAAAAAAGCCCTGGCAGAATAGGGTTAAAGTAAACTAGTACGAATTCATACTTATATTAGCAACAAGAAACGTTGGTGACCATTTTTGCAGGATATTAGTTTTATGGTGGTTGGAATGTAAGTTAAGTTTCAATCGAGAGTTTATGTTATTCAAATGAAAACGCTTCAGTAAAGTTTAAATAATTAAATCAATTCAGTTTCTACACCAGCGCAACGAAAACGAAAAAACTGTACATTTTATAAATGGCTAAAGTTTGTAAAGTCGCGATAGGCTTTGAAAATTCAAAGCGGAGCTTACGAAAATTCAAAGTTATTCTACTGAAAATTCGAAGTGAGCATAGCGAAAATTCACAAAGTTGTGCTAGTTCGATTCAAACAATAGCCAGTGTGAACTTTAGTTTCGAGTTTCGCTGAAATTTCGTTTCGTTCGAAATATCCGCGTTTATTTTCGTCAAAATTATTCGAATTTTGTCGAAATTCGTTTGCATTACTTTGCACAGTACTGTACTGTATGCGAAGTTTATAAAAGGTAGTAATCAGGTGGGATTGTACAATAATGACGTACGTAAAATATTCAATGATAAGATAAGTGACAGAGAAATATGACTATGTAGGAAAAATATGCGAAAACCCTACAAAATACATGTATCTTACATTGTACCTGTTTCACAATGTTCCCTGTGTATCCTTCGCGCAAATGCAAGCAAAGCTATTCTTCTCGTTACTGCGCAGCGCACATTCCATTGTTCTGACAAGGCCAACTGCTGCAAGGAGACTGAAGAGGAAAAAGCAGGGCTATCAGGGCTATGTCATTTTATGACAAAGGTAAACGCTAGAATATTATTGAAATACATGAGAAAAAACATACAAAACGTTGACGACGTTTCGACGCTACTTCACGTCATTATCAAGTCAAAAGGTAAAATGAAAACTGAGCATATATAGATAGTGAAACAATAGAATAAATGCGATAGTCCTATGGATATAGTTCCCAAAGGTAAAATTAATTATTAAATAGCTAAGGAAAAAGATCCCAATCAAAACAATACAGGGTGAAGTAAACAGTTCGGCGCGAATAGAGTCAGTTTGGGTGTTTTGAGAGTATAAAGCATCTAAAGAATGGCAATTTTTTTCGAAAAAAAATCATATTATTCCTAAAAGGAGCTACGTCACGGATGGCGCATCTTGAAAAAAAATGGCCAATTTTTTCAAGTTCGTCGTTCACAATCCGTCTTAAATCTTCTCCATCCTCGACCATCCTTGTTCCTGTTTGGTTTATTACCTATTTTGAGGCTTTCTTCAATTTGAAGATGATTTTGCACTTGGCAAAAATGGCTTAAATTTTCGTGACATAGCTCCTTTGATATCTTGAGTTTCCTTCGATCAATTGTTTTACAACTTTCCTGTACTTTGAAATGTTTTTTTTAACTATTACACTGAATTGGTTTTACAATATTTTGCCAAAAAACGGATGTGAAATGAAGCATGTACATACAGTCATGTATTTACATTATGCAGACTTTAACCAAAAATTGACGGAAGAAACCTAGTAATTTTAGTTTCTTTGCTCATTATCGAAGTCACAAAATACCGAAAAACCTACCTTTTTTCTTTGAGCGCGCAGATTGTTTATAGCTTTCGTCAACAGCGCGCGCGCGTTCATAAAACTAAAGCCTGGTTTTCATACATCATGTCAGGAAACTATCCATCCATCCATCCGTCCGTCCGTCCGTCCATTAAAAGCCTAGATTTTAGATTACATGTAGGACATGTTTTACTCACGGCATTGGCCGACGATTTTGTACCGCTGTTAGACAATAGAGCTTTATAATTTACGGCAGTTTTGGGGAAATGAAATGTTTTCACTGTTTGATGAATTAAATTAATAATATGAAGTCGAATATCTGTGTTTTTCCTATACCATTATTTTCGATCTTAGAGCTTCAGTTTTTCCACTGTTTCTCATTGCGAGCGATCTACAAGTTGAAATGTTAGACAGTGATACGGTGATGTTCAAATTTTAAAGTAATTCAAAGCATACACAAGACACGGAAACACCACAACTTAGTTCCGCGTGAAGCAAGGAAATAGGAGACGTCTGCACGCAGGCTACACCACAACTTCCTCAAATTGATTCTTAGAAACAAAACAAGATTAGATTGTTCACCTACCGTGATACTGTAGTGAATATGAAACTGGCTTGTGACAAAGTTTTTTGAGTTGTTGTAAATATCAGATGGGAGAAGCTCACATATGAACTTGTTGATATCGAAGAATACAGCCAGGTTTAAAGGAGAAACATGACGGTATGTTGACACACGCAAGCCCACACTCGCTTCCTTTTGTGACAATGTCTGAACCAATGCTGGTGATGTTGAGGTGGGAAAACTTGTGAGCCTTAAATTTGGCATAAGCCATTCCCTTATCTGTAACCTCGGCTGAGAGATTTACCACCTACATCAACAACTACCATTGCAGAAACACGAAAAAAATAAAATAGATTATATTAGAGAATAAAAAAATATATTCATAAGAATTGAACGTAATATGTCTGCAAAAAGTTTATAAACGTAGAAAATTAAAGTTAGAAAAATAATAATTAAATGTATTACCATTATCAGCTTTGAAGAGGCTAACATCGACAGTACAACCATATGTATTAATTGCTCTTGGAGACGAAGATCCATTTTATGTCGAATTGACTTCGCTAATAACTGAAAAAGACTTCACTTGCACCGCAAAGTTTATATATCATGAAATATTGGGATAATTTGACATAATATCAATTAATAATTAATGATAATTCAATTAACGAATTACGTGTTGCAGATACGTCAGTTGACATAGCTGCGGTTTGCAATTATAAGTGACAGTAACATATATGGTTTGGACCCACCAGTTAGTAATTTATTGCAGCTTGAAAAATATGATATATTCTATTTTTATTATAATTATTTCAATGTAGGTTTTAGAAGGCATAGCATAAACTAATTTACACGCTGTTTCCTCGTACATGCATCGAACAACTAATGTTGGGCGGCTAATAGAGGAAGACGATATTAAATTTCCAAACAGGTGTATAATTATGAACGTGTCAACGCGTTCAATTCACCTCACTTAACGTAAACCCGTCCTAGTAACGCATTTCGAAAAAAAACTGCAACCCATCTCCTGGTATTGCATGCAGAAAATAAAAAAAATGGGCTAACATGCAAGGAATCTCGCTAAAAATACAACCCAGAATTATTAAAATATACAGGAAACGTGATCAAACACAACAGCTACGTGCAGGTACTTTTCGATTAAGTTATGCAATAAATCAACAAACAAAACGAAACTTATCTCAAGGTAATAGTAGCCCTCCATTTACATTTACATTTATTAACATTTACATAAGCGTGGTTGTTCTTCACGAGTAATTTCCTACGCGCGCCTTTTTTATGTGACACGATAGTTTATTGAAGGCACAACCCTAATCAACCATCGCGAAATTGAAATCGCCCCTTACAATTCCGCTATGAAAGTGTAATTATTTTACTTCGGCTTTCCCTTCATTGCATAACAAACCGATTGGAAGCAGTTTTAACTTCCGGCACGCTTGAAAATGACGCGCCCGTCAAATTGTTAATAAAATCACCAGCCACAATTCCATATTAGCGTACGCACAATCCACCGTAGCAAAAAAAAAGGCGCCACGCAGTGCATTATAGGTAAATGTACCAAAATGAAAATATTGTAAACAAAGATGGTCGCTGGTCGACCGAATCTGACGCCGGGACGTCAAAAACTAAATGCCGTTTAGTTGTGCTGTTGGAGGGTGTCCGCACAAAAGTTGGATCCATAAGACCCTTAAGTATCATACCTTTCCAAAAGATGAAAGTTTAAGGCGAAAATGGATCAGAGCAGTGAGTTTACGGCGTAAGAAGTACGAGTGGAAACCGAGTGACCGAGTTTGCAGTGCCCACTTTCACGGAGGACAGAAGTATGGAGCAGTTAATATACCCTCTATGTTTCCGAGAAGAGATTTGAAAAGTAAAGAGATTGTATGGCCAGTGGGACATTTTCTGGTTTGCTGGAGGAAAACTCCTATCCACCCAAAGTAGAGAATAGTAAATCCACTTCAACCGATAGCAGGATAATCTGCAAGGCCTCGGAGACGTCGATAGTTTCAGTAGAACTTTCAGTGAATTCACCGGAAAGCAAGTCGAAACAGTACAGTGGTGGACATGGCTCGAATGCGAAAGAAAAACAAGACTGTACATGTAGACTGGAAACTGGATAGACTATTGCAACGGATAAAGTCACTCGGGGAACAAAGAAAGATTGAAAGAATTTGGAATTAAACAGGTTTATGCTTTCAGACTCTGACATCAGGTTTTACACCGGCTTTGCCAGATTACAAAACATTCCTTGCTTTATATAATTTCCTGAGACCAAGATCAGGTTTCCAACTAAATTACTATAATGGCCCCACAAAATACCCCTAAAGATCCGTCATATGTAGTGTCTAGGGGAAGGCCTCGTAATCTTGATGACATTGATGAGTTATTTTTAACCATGAATCGACTGAGACTAGGCTTACTTGAGAAAGATTCTTGCTGATAGATTTAACATTGATCAAACTGAAGTCTCTCGCATTTTTTCTACCTGGGTTGACCGCATGCACGATTTGTCTGGGGACAGTTACGTTAAATCTTATAACTGATCACGACAAAATGAAGAGGTTTTTGCCAAATTGTTTTTAAGCCAGAACATGAGGATGCGTATCTTATTATTGATTGTACGGAACTATTTATCGAGAAACCCTCTGAAGTCATTCGACAAAGTGCAACATGGTCCGAATATAAAGGACATAATAAAATTGCTCTAATTGCCTTGTCACCAATTATGCTTCCAGTATTTGCTTCAGATGTGTACCCCGGAAGCAAATCTGACGAAGAGATTCTTTCCGAAAGTGGCATTTTTGGCACTGGCCACAGAGGGAACAGATGGTTTGGCCGATAAAGTGCTTTATTATCCAACATATTCTTGATGACTATGGAGTTAGAATTGAAACACCGACGAAGTTGGAAGGAAAGAAACAGTTTACCGAAGAAGAAGATGTCCATAACAGAAAGAACTCTCAGGTCAGAGTGCATGTAGAACGAGGAAATAGGAGGGTCCAAAGTGTTCAGAATCTTAAAAGGAAATATTCCTATCCGTTATGGGACACCTTCTGTCGAAACTATGGAAAGTATGCTGTTGGTTGACTTCTTTCCTTCCACCTCTTATTAATGACGAGGAGTATCATGAAGAGTAAATTTTTAACTTGAGAAATTTTACTTTTTGGATTCCCTTGTCATTCCACCTCTAATTATTAGAGGTGGAAGGAAAAGTAGTCATCCAGCAGCATAATTTCCATAGTAATTCTCAGTCAATTCCAGCAGTGCTATCTCCCCTGGCCAATTGCACTCAGAAACCCCCTGGGTTAGGGCATTAGTAATTTTATCTCAGCCCAAAGGGTGGGCATTAGCCCCCAATGGGGGGGGGGGGGGGGGGTTACTCTGGATTTAAAGTGACAGGGAGGTGCGCAAAGGATTTTTGGGGGTTTAAATTTACGATTTCAGGATTTTGGAGGGGTAAGAAAAAATTTGGCAAGTATTTGTTGGGGTAGTTTGATTTTAAAAGGGATTTTTTTTGGCTTTGGCCTCGCAGTTTCAGACAACTGAAACATGGCATCATTTGCTGATTTTTATTATAACAACAAATAGTTTTTTTTGTGGAATCAAGGGCTAGAAAAGCCCTTTGTCTGTTTTATTGTCCATTCACTGGCTATAAAAGAGAAATACCGTATTTTCTCAATTAAATGCTGGGAGCGTTTATTTAAAAACTCGGCCCCAGCATTCATTTGAAATCAGCGCTTATTCAGGCGCTGTGTTAATCAAGAAAATATGGTATTTATATTTTTTCTGTGTCTTGAATCTTTGCATTGATTTTAATCTTGAGAACGTGAGCAACCCGGTGGGGGGGCATTTGCCTTTTTGGGGGGGGCTGAACATGGGAATTTGAAATGGTTTACTTGTCCCCACAGTGGGTGATGTGACCATCTTTTTCCAAAATTTCAAAATGCCCAAGGGTTTGCCCAGAGGAATTGGGCACTATTGGAACTGATTGACGCATAATTCCATTTTCAACCAGGGAAGAAAAAAAATGTGGGATAATAAATCTCTTATTATTCATTTTAGTGTGTAGTATATCACTGCATGTACATTTTAACTTGTCTTTAGTATTTTGACTCGCCCTATAGGCTTTGCCAAAATATAGCAACTGAGACAACAATATATATACAGTGATACTACACACTAAAATCTCTAGATTGTCTACTAATTAAGATATATATCTTTTGACTGCAATACTTGTTGTTGAAATGTATATTTTTGAATCGTGTTTTCCGTTAAAACTAAGAGGAATACGCATAAAACTGTTAAAGTGTTTCCTACAGTACAAATATATAAACAATAGCCTCCATTTGGCGAGGAAATATGCTTGGATATTTGTCCGCGGACATTGCTGTTCCGAAAAGTGAACAGTTTTCCAGAGCGAAGCTCCAGGAAAACTGTGAGCTTCAAGGACAGATAATGTCCAAGGACAAATATCTACAGGTGCATATTTTGAAGCCAAATAAAGCCTATTTTAGGTATTATCCTTCAAATATTTTTTCATAAGCCCGCTCAGTTTGCCGTGGAACATCTCGGCCAAGCTGTTTTAAAACATAAAATAATTGCTAGTCTGTTCAAGACATTCTGTTCTAATTCAATTTAGCAATTTATTTGAAACGAAAACTGAACATGCGAGAGTAAAACGCAAATTTTGAAAACTGGGGAATATCACTTGGGGGATATCACCGGATATTCCCCTATGGCTGCATCACGTGACGCGTTTAGACCAATTACGCATAAGAAAAATATTTTATGGATTTTAATGTGAGATATTTGTACTTGTTTTTGTGCATTATTTGTACTGAGTGGAGTTGGATAATAATTAGCAATATTGACATCCTCCAAATGGATCATGATGACACTGTTTACAGGGGTTTCATTAAGGGCAGGCAACCGGTAAAAATTGACCGCGCTGTCAACTTGGTTCTCCCTGGCTGAATTTGATTCTAAACCAAGCTTTTTATTACAAAAAAGTTGAAGATATCCATGATTTTTGCCCAGCGGTGAAGACCAATTTCCCTCCTGGTCAAAATCTTAATGAAACTCCTGAATTATTTACAAGTATTTATTTGTGGACATTCATGTGTTAACTATTTTGTAGGATAAATTTAAGTTTATTCTCCTATCACATGAACATTTTCTTGATACTGTAAGCTGGGTGTGCAAGAAAGCATAACGACAATCGAATATTATTATTATTAATAAACAATTACAGTGAAACCCGGTTAATACGGACACCAAAGGGTCAAACAAAACAAAACTGTCCGTAATAAGTGGGTGTCCGTATTAACGAGTGTCCCGTAAAGCGGGGTTCCACTGTAAATCCAATAATGGACCCCAATCTAGGGGTACCCGGATGAAAAAGTATTTATTTACTTATTTTATTGGTAATATTATAATAATAATTTAATTTGGAACAAACATTAAATGTTTAGTGTAAATGTATTGATGCACTTTAAAATAATTTTAATGGGAACAAACATGAAATGTTTTTCTAGTGAAAATATATTTTTGCACTTTAAATAATTTTAATTGGGAACAAACATGAAATGTTTTTTCAATATTGTAAATACATATTTTTGCACTTTAAAAATAATTTTAATTTGGGAACAAACATGAAATGTTTTTCTATTGTAAATATAATAAAATATTTATCAAGCTGCTGTATTTTATTAAATAAAATTTGAAAACTACATGTTTGATTGACTAAGTTGTTCTCCACCATTTTGATTCAAAGGAAAATAAAGGACTCGTTGTTCAACAAGGAAATCAAAAGTGTGACCACTTTGAATAATAATAATTATAATAATAATTATTGATACACATTTTAGCAGCCTAGGCCTCAGATCAGATTAGATAGCCTGTATGCACAAAAGAATGTAAATTAATATTATTAAAGTGGTCACACTTTTGTTACTCAAGTCCTAATGTTGTAAACTGCAGGGCAAAGTTTACTTCTGGTCAGTCCTGGATTGGCATTAATCAGATTTTGAACAACCGGGCCCCGATGACAGAAAAGGTGACTCCATGCACAATCGTGCAAGTTCGTTTGCCCACTGCCGTAAAGGTAGTAAGTTCTCAAAACTGGGTACTTGATTTGTCAGTGCGCCTTGAACTTTCTTGGTTAAGATATCACCTGGAGGAATATTTTCTATTTGGTTATTACTTAGGACTGCATTGCAGCGCCACTTTAAAAGCATTGATGAAACTATCATTTTTTCTGATTAAAAAATATTTGGAAGTCTTACACTCTGGAACATAAGATTGGAGAATGCAAACATTTGCTTGTGCACATTCCTCTTGTAACTGTATTTGGGCAATATGTGCACCAGTTACTGATGTGAGTGGCTCCATATGACCTTCAGCACGGGTCTTTATTTCCAGCAGACACAGTCCAGATAGGTTAACTTCTCTCCCAGTTTTGACCTCCATTAGCTTCCAGCAGGTTTCACCCAAAATGTTCTGTCAGGGGAAGCCTCATACCTTTGATCACTTTCCAAACAGTGCATTCCACATTCTTTCACCACAGCGTCACTCTCATTTGTAAGCACTTTGCAGCTTCAGCTTCAAATCTAATACCCCTATCATAGTTTCTGAAATTTGTTGTAGGTTCTGGCTTTTTATTTTTGATGCAGTCCCAAGTTTCCTGAAACTCCTTCTTTCCTTGCAAACCAATTACAGCAGGTGCTTTTGATGATGTCACTTTTCCGATCCTCTTGCTGAACCATTCAGAACTTCTTTGTGGTGAACTTACATATTGTACATCAGTTACATTTTCTTATCTTTGCACTCTTTAACTGAATCAGAAGCAGAAACAATAGACTTATCTACATTCTCTTTTTCTTTGACCAAATTTAGTTTCAAAATGTCAGATACAATTTTTAGGGCACTTTGATGCAGCCAATCATTCGCATAATTTTCTTACTCTTTGATCATCAACTGCTGGCTCTCCATTTGGTCTTGATGTATATCCACAACTCACTTCCACTGGCAATTTCCGTTTCCTGCCTCCACTGTTGTCTCGACTTAGGAGGTCTTTTCAAATGTGATTTTCATGGAGTGGTTTTCTTTTCATCAGCTCTTTTTTCTGGGTATTGGGAGGCTTTTAAAGATGGTATTGCCCACTGCTGGTGAACTTGCGTGCAGCTCATTGCTTGGGAAGCTCTTTACTTGATGACATGGTGGCCTCAACTACTGATCTTGTACGCGAGAGCAGCAACATGCTTGCAGAATCCCCGTTTACAGCAGCAACACGAGTGGTCTTTTGCAGCTATAATTTTGACCAGTTATCTTATCAAAATGATTGCACATACGTATAGTCCTCCGCCCAGACGAAATGCCTTTGGCTTGTTTTCATTGCGGGTCGCGTGTGGCCCTCAATTAAAAACATGTTATTTTGGTCAGGTAAAAGATTGATTCTCATCGATTTCCCTGAAGTTTCGAACTTTTGCGTCTTGGAGAAAAGCATATCCTTCCGTTATATGTTTTGTGTCTTGAGTCAGTTGAAAATATTTCTCGACAACCGAGTGGGTGACAGTGGGAATGCTTTCGAGGGAAGACGTCCAGCTGTTGGAGGGGACATCGCCATCGAGTATTTTCTCTCTAATGCTTTACACTCGTCGCTGAGTCTTTCTTTTCTCTTTTGCCTCGTACATTTTACCGTCTGGGTCTTTAAGAAATGTCTTGTCCCAACCATTTTTCAATATATAACTGGACTCTGGAAAAGTAGAAATGCAAACCACCTTTAAAGACAATGTTTTCAATTTACGAAAAATCACTTTAGCAAAACTCACGCAAACTCCGACTTACTTGCATTTCAGCTATTTTACATTCATTTCACTTTAAATTACGGCATCCTCTACACTTCAGCCCACCTCACAGCTTCAGGTCTCGTCAGCTTTTCAATTTCTTTTACTAGTTTTGGCACCAGGAATGTCATCTTCAGAGAGCTGAACGTCTGTCACACAAGCCGTCATTTTGTTTCAATATTTTCATTTTGGTACATTTACCTATAATGCACTGCGCGGCGCCATCTTTTTGCCTACGGTGGATTACTTACTCATTGTTTTAATTAAACTGTCCCAAATGAAATTCTTATCTCGGATACGTGTCTCATAACCAGAAGTCCCCTTCGTGCGCGATACTGAGGAAGTTGCATGAAAGCGATGCGAAATGGCCCACGCCGGCTCAAAGTTAAAAACAATATAATTGTTGAGAAATATATTATTATGTTAGTGACACAAGCTATATAGAAAAAAAAATGCCGATTTTCCCCCAACAGGAGTCGAACCAATGACCTTCCGTACAATGGACGAAGGCTCTACACTGGATACTCGTTGGTGCTAAGGCCACTATAACTAGGTTCACCTGTGACACAAATCGATTTCTCCATACTGCTAGTATTAGATTTGGCGATGAGTGAGAATTCGAGAAAATAAATTATGGTATATTTTAAGCTTGGTATAAATATGATAAATATATAATTATTCTGTCAGTGACACAAGCTAATATTATTTGTTTTTGTTTTAATTGTTTTTTTTACTGTTTGCCGACAAATCTCGATTTCAGGCTCCGAAGTATAAATTGAAAACACGTCTACATGCTAAGAACCAATCACTTTCGAGATAATACACTTTATCAATCGATAATATACTTTTTATTATCATAGTACGATGAACAACAACAACATTTATTTTACGATACAACAGACTATTTTGTAAAGCTTACATATATTGAATACAATGTTCGATACAATACCGACTGTTACCCTCTTCTAAATCATTTTGTCAACGCCATTACATATATACTGAACTAGTGTTATTAACACTTGCTATATAGGCTAAGACATAGTCACTTACAACAACAGAACGAAAACGAAAACAGCAACAAATTCTACAGTAAACCATTCATTAATGGGACACCATTGGGACAAGGAGAAGTGTCCCCTTAATAAAGGTGTGCCTTTAACAGAGGTACAGTGATACAAATATTATATGAGCATTCATTTTGTCGGGACAAAAAGTCTGTGTCCCCTTAAAGGGGCTGTCTCAAAGTAGAGGTTCCAAATTACTACGATAACTATTGCGTTAAAAGTTTGAGAGTCTTTAACAATTTATCGAAGAAAGCTAATAGCAACCTTGAAGTTAAAACTTTTAATTGGGATAGTCACACGACTTATGACGTCACAATTTGCCTCAAAATCATACGACAATACAACATATGTTCATATTTACATCACTGCATATAAATATATAATGTTTCTTCCTGGAATGAATTAAATTGTCATTGTATTAACATGACTTTAAAATACTACATAACGCAAACGGCACATCTACCCAGCTCTCACCCTACCGCTTTAGCCGAGCCACTCGACCAAGTGAATGACGAAATTAACTTGTTTAAATTTTAAAATGGTAAGCCCCAACACGTTTCATCACGTTCGTCAGCAATTTTTCCATTTCGTCTAAAGATAAATAATTAATTTATGACAATATTATTTTTCTTCCGTTACGACTAAACACTTCCCGTTCTCACTGAAACATAAACATCGCATTTATTTCCATAAAAAAAAACAGCACCGTTTCCAAGAAATTACACATCACCTCCATTTTTTTTCGCCAAAGCATAGCAATAATTATTATCAAATAATTGTTATATATTACTGTTACCAGACCGCGTAAACATCCACTAAAATCCCTGAAATTGCATTTTCTTTTAATTCATACCAACAGCGTAAAGAAACAGAACGACACAAATTGCTCAGTGATTTTCTCCTTCTTCAAACTATTACGCAAGCTGGATCAAACTCTCTAGATCATTGAATACTAAACAGAAACACAAGAAAGCACGTAAATCACTTCCGAATATGAAACGACGAGTCGCGGAATTCAAGGGACGGCTTTTGAGAAGTTTCACATGACATGTTTTTTTCCACGTAAAAACCATGATCTGGATAATTAATACAACTGACGTTTTAACACATCACACATACTTATGTCTATAAAAAATAATTGACTAAACGTATAAAATGTATTATTCTCTTTGACTAAACTCAACTTCCATCTAATCGTTCACAAACCCTAGTCATCAAACGTAACAAATTCAAATGAATTACAAGAAATTTAACATATCAATTGCAAACCTTGAAACATAACAAATCACCTGGGAATGAGCTCGCAGATAACATTAATGTGTATCGTTTCTGCGACTCATAGCAGTTATAAAAGTCGTGGGAAATCCCCATCAATATGAATGACGTAACTTGTTAAATTTAACCCAAAAGGGCAACACGTTTCATGTTCGTCAGCATTTTTCACTTTCGACTGAAGAAAATACAAATGAAGTCAACGTTATTTTTTCCTCGCTGGCGACTAAATACTAGACAAACATAAATACATTTCCCATTACAAAAAGACGGCAACAGTTCTCAAAAAATAGCACATACGTTCCACGCAAGGCCTAACCCAAACACTTCCTAGCCAACACTTCGAAATGCTACCTGACGCAAACTGCAATATCGCGAATATTATGTTGCACTATCAGCAAATATGTTCTTTTCGTTTTCACTTAAACATAAACACCACATTAATTTATCGTTAAAAAACAGCACCGTTTGCGATTAACTACACATCACTACCATTTCGTTTTTCGCCCAACATACCATTATCGAATTTAAAAAACAGCATCGCGCAAACAACACTCTGCCCCCATCTCTTATCTTACCGCTTTAGCCGAGCCACTCGACCGAGTCTTTTAGTCGCGGACACGGCCCAATTTAATATTCGGGGCGATGACGTAATCGCCACGAATAATTACAAAAAATATGTTTCTAAAATTAAGACATCGGTCACAAGCTACATTAACAAGGGGGGAGGCGACGTACAAGGGGAGAGAGGGAATAATGCCTATCCCCCACCCCCTCCCTTCACAATTTTGAAAGATGGATTTACTCTTACATTTGGATGTAACGACTGTTTGTCTTCAGTATTTGACGTTACTATGGCAACCACGCGCTCATCAGTAAGCCACAGCATTTTCCTTTAAAAAAGCTGGGCACAATTGTAAGTTAACATGATCTTGGTCAAGAAGAAGCTAAGCCTGACCTACAATGAGACCTTTTATAACAATTATAATTTGTAACTCCTGTGTGCCAGGCTATACTATTTAGTCCCATTTCGATTCAGAGCTAGTTTTTTTTCGATTATTGATACTAATTAGACATAATACTGCCGACAAATTTCAGAGAGAAACGTACTGAACAGGAGTAGTCTGCGAGTTAATGAGGCCGCTTCTCGTCCCTTTTTGCGCTTTGGGATATTTTGCGAGAGAGTGTCTAATTTTCTACCCGAAAATTCCATACTGAGGACGTAAATCTGTCCTGAACTCTGATTGGCTAATTAGCTAATTTGCATGCTGTAAGATATCACACTTCATGAAGGGAAAGCTATAATGTTTAGTTTATCGGTTTAATTTTTTGTTGTTGAATTTTATCACCCGGAGGTTTTATTATTGGAAAAACATAATGATAAATAAATAAATAAATAAAAGTCAGCCACGACCAAAAGTGCAGCAAAGAAATGTGAAATAAGCATCCATCTGAACGCCTTTCATTAACCAACCGTAACGGCATATTAAAAAAAGAAGAATTTATCGAACAGCAAATAAGGAAAATAATAAGATAGTTTGCCGTTCAGAAGTGGTGTTATGTTGCGTTCAACACCCATCCGCTCATGTTTTAACACACTGTTATGTAATATATCAAACAAAAGATAGTGTTTCATCGCATTTCCAAACACCGAGAAGAGAGTTGAAAATGCGACGCGCCGCGGAGTACTTTAGACCAAATTCGAGGTGTTTTGGGAATTGAATGAAACACACTATCGAGTATTTGTCATATCTTCTCAATCGAAACAAAAAGGATTAAACTGAGAATAAAATCGTAACAGTCTACGCTAATTAAAACCGTGCAGATAACTAACTTGATGAATTATTATTAGTTTGAGCGTTTTTCCATTAACGCGGTAAAGTATCCCTCTAAAAACGTGTCATAGAAATGTTCTTGTTCATTCAATGAATCATTCCTCCGGCAGTATTGAAAAGAATATTGAAGGGAAGCATGTACGCGAGACCAATTAAATATTAGTAGTTTAACGGTTAATAGTATGGAATTTCTGGGTATAAATCACAAACGCTGAACGCTCAATTTGGCCGGAGTGATGAATAGCAACGATTACTGCTGAGAGAAAATTAAACAGACATCCTGTCAGCAAAAATTTAAAATACTACCCCTCCCCACCGAAAATCATGTTCCCTACTCCTACTTTCGTAGTTCCTACGAGACACGTTTTTGTAGTTATTTTACAACTTTTACGTTAGATATAGTTAAGCGGGCGCGGTTTTCATTTGACCTTGAAAATGTGTTTTCGCTAGAGTTCGTCTTAGTTTGTTTGACATGCCCTATTCTTTTCTTTTGCCCTCTCCGAATGCATCATTCGAATAACCAATCAAAACCGGTAAAAGTCTAGAAAACATTTGCGATGAACGATGACATCGAGTTTAAATTTCAGTTGCATTGCGTTCTTACTAGTTTCGCCCGCGCGCCTGTTAGCTTTCGTTATCCAGTCAAATTTCCTATATTCGTCAGTTTGTTGCTTGCGTTCTGGTTACGCGTAATCATTTAAAGGCCATACGAAATTAATTTACTCTAACGTATCCACAGGTTTCAAAGAATATGTACGAATTTGTGTTGAGCCAGTAAATCCGCTGTTTCCCACGTCGGCTTTCACCTCGTCCCGTATCACAAAACGATGGTGTTTTCGACGCTGTTTACTCCAATACCGTGATCACCACGTGAACAGCTTTTACCACCTCCACCAATCATCATCAACGAACATCCCAGCCTCCGTCACACCACAGACCGATGTAATTGGCGTTCTGAAAAGTGCCATCGCAATCCGCCTGTGCAAAACTTGAGTTGATTGGTACTGTCCGCTGTATTGAACAGTGCATCTTCCCAAACAATGTCCTGCAGTTGTCCATCTTTTGCCATTCCTGAAGTTACCGTAGCTTGTGATTTAGATCGGAATGTCTGTCCACCCAGACAATCATATGTTTGTCTGCAACAGAGGAGTGTGCTCAGGATCATCACTGCGCGTGATTTTAAACTCTCTACCGCTCACCATCCAAAACGCTGGTGATATCATGTCAGTGTTGCTCCACGGATCGGCTGTTTCTCCAAACTTTTCATTCTTGTCATACCACCAATAACCAGTGTCGTCCATCCAGTTCATAGTGTCATTGTTTGAGAACCGGCGATCAGAGTCCAACCTGGTTAGTCTGGGTCATGTCACAATAAACCTTTTTGAGAAGCGGAAACATAATATCATTTTTCCCGTTTACACAAAATAAACCGATGGAACTGTGTTATAACGAAAGTCACTGGCAAATCTAGGATTACGTGATGTCGAGAAGATGGATAGCATGGAAGAAATCAAGCAGCTCTGAGCCCAAATTATGCCAGCAAACGACAGGACCTGGGTCAAGTGTCTTTTGAGGTCATATTTTGAAACAAAAATGCCAGTGACGACTGGCTGACCAAAGCAACGTAGGCCTCTAGCAATAGGGTACTTTCGATATATTAATATTCAGCTTGGCAACGAGACTGACGAGGCTGAGAGGACACAAACAAAGGAACAAGCATGCTTATTGTTTATTCATGTCCTTTGTTTGTGTCTCTCTCAGCCTCGCTATCAAGCTGAATTTTAATATATCGAAAGGACGCCTATTGTATGAAATGTAGCATGCTATACGAACGTTTTCCCGGTATTGTTTTCTTTTTGACCTCATAATTTGCTTAACTTTCTATTCATATGCATGTGCTTGAAACTCTTAAAATTCCGTGAAAGTATTTCACTAAATAAAAAAATACAACTGACATACTCACCGACATAATGGAGGAATTTCCAGCTATCTTGTATTTTCCATCATTTGCTGTTGTATTAGATCTTAGTATTACATCACAAGAGGTTTCTAAGAGAAAATGAAAACGTTATGCTGGCGATTCATTAGAAGTAAAATAAAATAAAAAATCTCACAAGAAAAAATCGAAGCTGAAGTTCAACAACAGGTTGGTACACACGAGGAGACTCTGTCGAGTTAAAACCGGAAAACGATGCGAGGACGTCTCCGAATTTCCTACATGTAATCTAAGATCTAGAATTTTAATGGACGGACGGACGGACGGACGGACGGACGGACGGACGGACGGACGGACGGATGGATGGATGGATGGATGATGAATGATGGAGGGATCAATGGATGGCAGGATAGATGGATGGATGGATGGGTTTTAGATAGATCGATATATAGATACAATGACCAGTTAACCTGTTTCACATCGATTCCCATAAAATCCCGGTGGACAGCTGCAGTTAAATCCATTGACTCGCTTGGTGCAAGTTCCATTGTTCTCACAAGGATTGCTCGCACACTCGTTGATATCTGTAAGACAAATAAACACAAGATATTAAACATTATGCTCTAAGGAATACGTTCGTTTTCGTTAGTCACTGATACTGCCCGAGATATGAATACAACGGGTCCCTATATATGTAATTAAATGTTTCCCCAGTCCATTCCCTTACCTGACCACTCTTCACTCTTATTTACTTCTGGGGGCGAAAAGAAGAGGGTCGAGGAAAACTTGCATTCGCAGTTTCACGTAGAATAATCAGAAAGGATTAGCTATGGCGCATGCCAAATTAAGACTCAGTGACTCAAAGTAGTAGTACAAATGTAATTAATGAACCCCCCCCCCCCCCCCCCCACATCAATATATATGTAGATGGCATGTAGCTGTCAGCCCCCCCCCCCCCCCCCCCCCCCCCCCACCCCACTCCTACTTCATTCCATCCCAACCTAAGGTGTTGGGTGAGAGTACAAACCCTCATTGCTAGAAAAACATTGGTCTGATCAAGGCTTTACATACTATATGTGCTACTAGACAAAGAAACAGTTAGATAAGAATGCGTGACCCCTGAACGAACATGTGCGTTACACGGGACAAGGTCAAGACAAAATATTGTATTTCAAATTTAAAACATTCACCCTTTTAGTTCTGGTTTACCTAGACATATTCAGTGTAACAGTTTTAAAATGTGCAGTAAATAGTGAATGTTAGACCTTTGTATTGGAAAGCGTTCCTGAACGACTGCTTAAAATATTCATGTAAATTTCATTGATGACCTTTTGACCCAGACATACATACATAACTTACATTCAAACAATGTATTATTCATATACTAAAGTGCTTGAATTTAACAACATTTAATATAGCAGTACACTAAAAAAAGTCAAATACTTCAATTATCTTGACGAAAAACAATTTAGTGACTTCAATGCCCACGGAAAAATACCATCTGACTGTTAAAAACACATCACTGGTTTTAATTTAATTAACCAAACTCAAAGTTTCACTCGCGACCAGCTTTGCAAATTCCACAAATGAATGGGTTTTACAAGACAAAGCGTTATAAATATTATTATTCAACGAATTCTTTGTGTAGAATTTAGCAATTTTATTCGTAAGCAATATCACTCACTTTCCGTGCATTGAGGCGTTCCCTCGTCTTATGGTTCTTGGCTAGCACTTTGGTGAAATGTGAACCGTGGGAATAGTTGAATTTCATTGGCTCAGCTTTAATATAATTACGTTTGTTGACTTAACAAAAGGACCAAACCAATCAAATACATTTCTGAATCGAGCGGTGAACGTAAACATCGAAATAACTGATGGAATTAAAAAAAATGCTTTGAATCGGATAAAAATAATTCTGAATCGAGAAGACAACAATCATTATTATTCGGGCGATGATGTCATCGCCCGAATCTTAAATTTGGCTTTGTACGCGACTAAAAGACTCGGTCGAGTTGCTCGGCTGAAGTGGTACGATGAGAGCTGGGGCAGAGTGTTTTATTTTTAACTTATTTTTCTCTGGTTATTTTTGGTTTATACACGTTTGGGGAAGTTGGACGTGGCAAAGGACCGCGAAGGAAAATACTGCTGTTATACGTAGGATCAGGTATTCGTTTATTGTGCGACTCGTCGCGCTATATTGTGAAGTCTTTTTTTTTTTTCTATTTAGTATTGATGTCTTCGAGCAATTCGTATGCGGTTTTGTTTACATAGTTGTGTGGATTGATAGGAAATGCAAAATTGTTAACTGTTACGCGAGCGAGCGAAATCGGGAATGCAAACATATTTTTGGACAGTGTTGTTGCATTGTTTATAATTGAGGTCATTGAACGGGAAATTTTCTTGTTATCTTCTGTGTTTCTGCAACTTCTTAAAACACAAGTGATATTAATCGTTTATTTTACGAGGAAACATGCGATTAGTTGTTTGTGACATAGAGGGCAAAAGTTTCGGAAAACATTCAAGGCGCGAAGCTAAATTTCGCCGGCGGAACGAAATATTGGTTTCAAAATAACAAACTTACACTCAAGCCAAGTGAAACGTAATTTTATTCACCTGTTTGCGTGTTTTGAAGCTTTCCGCTGCGAGCTGCTTGACATGTCAAATATCCTACATCGATGAAACAGGAAACGAGGATTCCATGATCCAGAGAGTGTTGTTGTTAGTTCAGCGATTTTAGTTGATGTTTACCCGGTCTGTAGAAGACTTATTCGATAATTGCTATGATGTTTTGGCGAAGGAAATGTTGGTGATATGTATTTTGTCGGAAAGGGAAAAAAATAATGCTGATATGAGTGGAATAGAGAAAGTAAAAAATTGCTGAGTAAACGGTTGAGGCTTGGAGATTAAAATTAACAAGTTACGTCATTGATAGAAGCGGCAAAGGAATAAACTATGATCTTTATCGCGAGTCCAGTGTCAAAACATTATTGAGAACTAAGCGGAAAAGTTATTGTGAACCAGAGAAAAATAATTCTAACCCCAAAGAAAACAACTGGGATCCGATTAGGAGAAAAATATTCTAACCGAGCGACAAAGCCAGTCAAATTGGCCGACTCGTCCTGGCCACTCGAAATTGTGACTCCGCTTTGAATTTCCATATTAAAAGAGAAAATATTCCTTTGCCTCCCAAAGTAAACCACTGAGAAATTACCAGTGAGAGCTTATAAAAAGCGATTTAGGGCAAGTCATCAAAACAGCGCATTGAATAAAAATTACGCAGGTGTTAATTTTGACATGTCTGGGACTCTGGGACATAATTCGCTCTACAAACGTGTCGGGGCTTGTGGATTAATTTTAACAAGTCACGTCATTGATGGGGGTTCACCGTCGGTGTCGGGTGAATTGTGTCACTCAGTTAATCTGTGGTTGTATTTCAAGGTGATTCGTTTTTTTGGAGTAGGACAAATTTCAAGTTGCATTTGGTATGTTAAAGGTATTTTAATTCAGTTGGATGATATGCGTTTGATGACTGGGGTTTTGTGAACGTTTAGATGGGAAGTTGAGTTTAGTTGAGAGTGTTGTTGTTGAATGTTTTCAGTTCCGTGCAGACATAGCGTTCGTTTCACAAATATTTCAGCGATTTTAGTGCATGTTTACGCGGTTTCGTAACAGGAGTCATTTGATAATTACTATGACGTTTAGGCGAAACAAATGGAGATGGTGTGTATTTCGCGAGAAGGTATTTAGTCGCAACCGGAGAAAAATAATGCGGACATGATTTGTTTATAATTCGAAAGTGAAAAATTGCTCACCAGCGAACGGGCATGGTTTGTTTATTTCTAGTAGTGATAAAATTTAGTAGAGATAAGATCTTCGGCGCATGCGTAAATTTACATGTAAGCACCTTATTCTAGAAAGAAAGCTACCACAAGGAAACAAATATATATTTTGCTAAATTTGGTGTATGTTGCTCTTACATTTATTGTTACGTTCAATATTTTAATCGAGCGCGATATTTATACCTAATCGTACCTTTTTGGTACGCTTCGGCGGCATATCAGGCGAGTTTGGTCAAGCCATGGTATGTATTTTGGCGAGACGTAGTCGAGCCAAAATATATACCATGGCTCGACCAAACGTACACAAATTCGGTTTATTCTTTACGCGAAGAGATGGATGACTGGAAGACTGGATGACTTTCATCGAGAAAAAATGTGTCAGGCGTTCCGATCATCGATGTGTGATTGTTTATGGTCTTTATGGTTTGAAAATGAACTGAAAATGAACTGTTTACGGCCAGAATTTCTATCATTTTTCCTTAACCCTATTCGTTCGTGAGCCTGGGGGGGGGGGGGGGGGGCAGATAGTGCCCCCCCCCCCCCATGTATCTCGAAAAGTATTGACACTATGAAAATGAAACTTACATGGTGTGTAAAGCATCAAAAAATATTTATTTTAGTGGCAGTCACGTGTCAATTATGACGTCATACACGCCATAATGACGCCATACATTAAAAAAATCCGCCATCTTGGATCCTAAATCTTGGACTTCTAAATTGTTCAGAAATGTCAGAAAATCTCCAAATTTGTTTTGAAAAAATCAAGAAAAATATAAAGATGCTAAAACGGCAGAGATTTTGGAAGATTTCATCGTAAAAAGCAAAAATGTTATGAAAACTGAAAATAAGCTAAAAAATCAACAAATTTGGGTAAAACGATCTGTATCGTATCGTATTTGTGCTATAAAAATGAAACTTATGTGATGTATAAAGCATTCAAACATGTTCATTTTAGTGGCAATTACGAATTAATTGTGATATCATATCACGCCAAAATAACGTCATACTTTAAAAATGTCCGCCATCTTGGATCCGCCATCTTGGATTTTTAAATTGATCAGAAATGTCAGAAAATCACCAAAAAACAATATAAGGATGCAAAAATTGCAAAGATTTTGGAAGAAACTCTTCGTAAAAAGCGAAAATATCATGAAATTTTAGCTGAAAATACCAAATCTGGCTAAAACGCACTGTCACAACTTTTTTGAAATGGAAACATCGAGTCACGTGATCAAAGAAATGACACACCAAAATGTTTCTAAAATTATTTTTAGGAAAAGTCATAAAGTTTGGCTATGATTGCTTCAATGCTCTTTAAGTACGATAAATTTGAAGTCAGCGCGGGCTCTTTCTGCCCTCCCCCAGGTAAAATAGGGTAAATGTCCTCTTTCCTTTCTCCTGTGGAGTATAAAACTGAGATCCACATACACCAACCTTTTTCGCAGTGAACTCCAGTAAATCCAGGGAGACAAGTGCAGTTGAATGCATCAATAATCATTTTGACAGAGATTACTGGTGCATGTTTTATATATTTTGCGGATAAAAATGAAACTTGGTAGGATGATATTATTTCCAAGCAATCGTATGTTTTTTTTTCAATTTTAACGGTTTTTGGCAGGAAATTGCGTCACAAAGATAACGATGAAAGCTCGTTTATTCGTTTTGCGTGATTTGATGGCATATTTTGAAAGCTGACAGCCTGAAAAGATGAAAACTGAAACAAATATTGAAATACGTTCCGTTAAAATTGGAAAAACAAAAAACAAAAAACATACGATTGCTTGGAAATAAAAACTCTATCATCCTGCCACGTTTCATTTTTATCCGTAGAACAAAAAAAGTAGTTAGAAGATGATCCCTTTTTGATGACAGCTGACCCGGCGTGAAACCAAAAACTGATGAACAAGGATGGTCAAGGATAAAGACGATTAAGACGAAATTACGAGATTTGCTGAAAGGCCTACACCATGACACATATGTAAGCATCACTAACTGGTCATAATTATAAATTAACGTCATTCGGGATATTTAGCACGTGTGGGCGAGTCGTTATATTGTACTTCTGAAATATTAAAGGTTATAGTTATGTGTCAATAACCGCATATTTAATATAATATATTATTTTAAAAACACTCCATCATTGTTATTGCATTTCTAGCCTTCTGATTGGCTCCTTGCTCCCATATATGTTATCAGCTCATAACACGGATTCTGCCAAATATGGTGGCTCATAATTATATAACACCCTTTGTGACCAAATATAGGAAATAACGCGCTAGCTCGACAATTTTGTCCAGGATGGTTTGTTCTTCGAGACAGTGAAATTTGAAAAAGATGGATAAAATCATCAAGTCAAAAAACTTTGGCCCTTCCAAATCAAACAAACGTTAAGTCTACTAAACTATGCACGAAGTTTGGTACGAAATATTTGATGGAAAATGCCTGTAAATGAGTAAAACAAATACGATTGGACGAGCACTAAAAACAGCCTGAAACAACTTACGGGAAGATCCGAAAACAGACACAAATTCGTCGAAAAAATGAAAACCTGTTACACCATAAGTTAAAATTTGCCTGTTCAGTATTGTTACCTTGTATTTCGAAGAGGCTTGTCAATTCCAGCTGTACAAAGGATATGACATTATTATAACTATGCAATTCGGCGCGAAGCCCACCTCGTTGGTTATGTCATCATCTCATATCCAACGCGGGCTCATGGAATGATTGTTAAATATATCTAGGATTTTTTTTATGTATGTTCATCTTACCGCTGCAAGATTTTCCATCTCCAGTAAACCCGGCCTTACAGGAACAAATGTAAGAGCCGTGAGTATTCTGACAGTTGGCATTGACGTTACACACCGAGCTAGCGGCACCACACTCGTCGATATCTATCAAAGAAACAACAACAAAATAAGCTTTTATATTTTAACTGTTTTTACTTTAAGTTGATAAGTGACTTACTAACTGAATGACTGACTAGCTGTAGCTAAGTGAGTGAATTGCTGAATGGCTTATTGACCGACGATGTGTCGTTTTGATTGCTAAATTGGATTTTTAAATTACATAGGCGCCAGGGGTCTCCTGTGAATATTTTATTTGTAAATAGGCCATTCATACACGTCTTGGCTAAATAACATTAGAACTATGAAAGTTTTGCATTTGACGTCGTAAGACTGAGAAAAAAACTGACCAATACTTTCCATATTTTTGTTTTTGGTTAAAACATTATCGAGCCAGTTTGATTTTTTCATTTTAATTGTCTCTTATTCGTTATCATAATCTCAAAAATAAAAATAAAATCAAACCAATTGTTTATACTGTGCGAATCGTGAATACTTTGATGTAACATATTTTGCATGATCAACGGAGAGGAGAATAGTCAGGGAATTCAAATTTACACTTGTTTTTTTGGCAGAAAAGTTATATTTTTGTTTGAGAAAATAACAATAAAATAATCCAAGCTTAAATCAAAGTGTTCACGGTTTTTTTATTCGCACAGTAAACCACAACGTATGCGTAAGCAATACTCCCACCGGAACACGTTTTTCCTGTTCTTCCATCTCCTGTAAGACCAGACTTGCAAACACAATTGTATGAGCCAGGGGTATTCTGACAGGTGGAATTGACGTTACAAAGAGGTATATAAATACCGCACTCGTCAGCGTCTGAAAAAAAAAATGCAACATTTCCTGACTACACGAAATCTACAACGAACACGAATAACATGATACTCCAACTGAATTGTAAAATTATCTCCCCGGCACATGAGGCTGATCGCCTTTCGTTTTATAAAATTTCGGACGTACATAAATTTACTTTACACGGTTTATTATATGGTTGATTACCACTCAGCTCGATTTTCTATAGTTATTCTGGGTGGCATATTAGAGTGATTTTATTTAACCAGTGAAACACCATCCAACTGTTAGTGTTAAATAGTCAAAACTAAGCAAAAGAAAAACGATGAAATTAGTGTATAATAGTATCGAATTGTGTAGTAACTATTTCTACCTAATTTAGTGGTAATTTATGTACAATAATATAAAGTGCAATTTGGGTAATGAACTTGTTGTTGTTGTTGTTGTTGTTGTTGTCAGGGTTTTTATAGAAAACTAAACGTCCCTTTGAATGAAATACAGTCGAATCCTGCTTTACAGTCACCCCGTTATTGCGAACAGTACAATAATAAAATAATAAATAAACACACGACTTTATTAAAGTGTCAGCGGATTTAGCACTGCTGTGCTAATTCATTAATTAATATACAGCTGTTTTCGAGAAACGTTGGCGGAAAAAAAGCGCACGCGACAATCCCGAAAGGTAATCTGGGATATGATCAGCAAGGTACGTTCCTGACACTAGCTGTCGAACCTACTTTTGTTGCTTTCTTTTAGTTCTCGCAGACATACTTCCATGGCGACTCGTACCATTTTCTCAGATTTCCCTGAAATGCTGAAGTCAAGGAACCGTGAACTTAAAATTACCCACGATACCTTTCGGGATTGTCGCGTGCGCTTTTTTCCGACAACCTCTCTCGAAACAGCTGTATCATATTATGTACAATCTAAATCAACAATCAAATGTTGTAAAATGAACATAGACACTTGCTAAGAACTCAACTGGTGGGAGGGTAAACAGTTGGCTATTTACAAAGCGCTTCCGATCCGATAAGTTGATCTCGGGAATACCGAGAACAAGTCCAGGTAGTGGTAGGTGGAGGATTTTGAACCAGGGACGGCCCTAAACCACTAGGCCATACATTCTATCTTTCGAATCAACCCGCTAAAGACAGGTAACCTCGTATAAAAATACTTTATGTAGTATATATTTTTGTTTCCTTAGGGACTGGTCAAAAAGTATTGAGGGGGGTGGGCCGGAGCAGAGAGGGGGTGGGTCATCAGTTTTTGAGCCCTTAGTAAGGGGTGGGTCGTTTAATTTTCAGCTACCCATGAGGGGTGGGTCATCCTATTTTATAACAGGAATAGGCACACACTTAAGAGCGTATGCCTGTAATTATCAAGAATCGAAAATCAGTGGCGAAAATTCGAATTTTTTTTTATTTCGCTAAAACATCCCTTTGGTGAACTAGTTTAGGGGAAAAATATAAAAAAAGTTCCAGCGATTTTTTTTTCAGCCTAATTTTAGAAAAGTTTGAAAATTATGCTAATTAGCTGTTTTTCGCCTTGCAAAAACGGCCGAATCATCACGCAACTTTAGAAAGATGGTGAAAGCGTAAAACATTCCCAATGGACGTCAAACTTTGCACACGTATTAGAATATCACTGCACAATATATCCACATAAAAAGGTTTTCGAAATTGTACTTGAAATCGTTTTTATTGACCTTTTTATACAGTGTATTTTGAATGGTTTTTTGCGAGGGGCAAAATGAAGGCTAAGTTTGAGCGGCACAAATGACTTCTGGTACATAACAAATTAAAATTAAAATAACATCAGAGTAAACCTTGTTTATTAAATTTATCACCTGAAAAATTTAGACGTTGGAAATTAAGTATTATCCCGTCAGTAAAATATACCGTCATACCATGTTAGCGATTAGAATGTCACGCTTTCTAGAAATATATTTTCTAAAAAAATAATAAATGTGAAATAACGAGTCGGTACTACCTGCAACTCTGCTCTGGATCTGTAAAATTAAAATATAGCCTTTATGCATCTGTCAGCGGGTCTGGCATAACTGGTGCTCAAGTTTATAAACTACAGAATATAGAAGAGTACGCGAACCAAATCGATACCGTTCACCCGCCAGTTACAAAAGTCGCGATTTATACTAAACTACCCCAAACACAGACAGAACACATTCTCAAAGCAGGTAAAAGAGAAAACATGTCAAACATCTCCTGTTTGACCATTTACATATTACGAAGACATAATTATCTCAGCTATTACAGATCAAGATTTTATTTTATCAATGCGGTATTTAAAGTTCAAGGAATGACCTTTATATACGTGACTTTCCTGCCGTGACACTCCGCGATCAAATTACAACTATAAATATAGTGTTTGAATTTCACATGGCTCATATTCAGATATTCCACCCTTTGGAGTCTGGAGAATTAACGCCTGTCAAGCTATTTCAGTTATGCAATATGTAAGATAAAATGGCTGCATCGTGTAGTTTTTCAGCGCTTGTGGATGAGTGTACTCCCTGTGGAATAAGTAGCGAGTATCAAGGACATGTTGAAGTGGTTTCACTCAAAGATTGCCACAAGAGATGTCTCGAGACATCTTCAATTACACGGAATCAGCTCTGATGAAGCCATTGACAGTGAACTTAAGCTGTTGCTAGCTCGAGCAGGTAACCTTTATCACATTATGCCTTAATTTATTACGGCTTAATCTTGTTTGCTCAATGAGAGACAATCGTACAATCTGTTGTGGATTTTTGACGCTAAAAATATTTAGGTTTGCCTGCGAACGCAGACCCAGGGGGGGAGTACTCCCCGCCCCGAAATGTTTGGTGTGGGTGGGCGGCCTCCGCTTCTTTTAAAGACCCTCCATGTGTCGATCCGTGATGCATGATCTCAGCTTCACGGGAAAGGCCTTGTTTGAGTTAACATTTGAGAAGGGCTTCAAATCCCAATGTTAATTATAGCCTTTGAGTAGCCTGCGTGCAGACGTCTCCTATTTCCTTGATTCACGCGGAATTTTCCGGCTCGCGCGTGATTCTCGTGGCTTTCGCTCCTCGCGTATGGGCGGGCCCCAAACCAAACGTGCTCATTATGTTAAATGCAAAATCTAGTTTGTTCTTGCAACCATGCCCAATTCCATATCATACATAGTGCACAAACATACTTTTTTCGGACCAAAAAGGCCCCCCCCCCCCCCCCCCCCCCCCCCCCCCAACCCCGTCTGTTCTTTCACATGTGAACGGCTTCATTTATTATCCTTGATCACTGAGAGAGAAACGAAAAACGAGCGAGAAAGAAACTATCCGGAGGGAGGCCAGGCGTTTTACACACAAAGACTGATCGTTCGCATTCTATTGGTAATATAGAAGCATTGAAGAAAAAGCTTGTTTATCAAAACGTCTAAAAAAACCGCACCCAAGCTGCCCCATTCCGGGAATATAACTAGATCAATGAACTGAAAACGCAACGGGGTACGGATGATCCGTAAAGCTGATTTTATTGTTACCCTACCACGTTTGATCTTAAGCTGAGTGTTTGGATAGGAAGTAACTTAACTAATCAGCAAACTATAGCAGGATTGTAGTCCCTTTTCCAAATAGCCGTGCGAACGCGTGGGCGCAAGACACTCGCGCAACGGTTAGTGTCTAAAAAAGGGACTGCTTACAATCTATATGCGATCGTTGCTGCGAAACATCTAGCAACGTGAAAAAAGTCCATTCCGAAAAGGACACGTGTTCTAAAAAAATGCTTGCAACTAATTTACGAGTTTTTGGCTCTAGGGATTTTTTCTATTCAAGAGACTCAGTCACTGACAATTTGCCCTCGACACCGAGCGGAATTTGGAATTCGTTGGAGGTGTCGCAAAGTAAGATGCACTGTGCCTGAAGAAATAGCCGCACATAAAACAGCCACTGCCAAGGGTGACCGACGAGTAGACAGCAGGCAATCTGCCTACGTATTGAAAACTACAGGAAAGCTTATTCAAGTTGGATCACGTAAGTATTTTCCTTTCTAGCTCATAACAATGACAACATGTTGTATTGTGCCATACAAGGACTTGCAGAAAGGAAGGGGAGATTTAGACGTAAGGAATTTCATCCCTTGTCTTTCTGTGCCTGTATGCTGTTATCCCTTGAGAAAGCTTGACTGGCGACTGCATGAATTATAAAACAATCTCTTCCTCTTTTTCTTATAATAGCTATATGCAGTCTATGCAAACCTTCATCATCAAGACCAGCCAAGAACAACAAACAACAACAGCGTTAGTTGTGTCTGAAATAGTTGTCGAGCCAAGCAAAGAAACTACTTCTCCAGAAGTGAGTATCGATTTCATTGAACACGACTGTTAGTCAGTGACGTCACAAAAACAACACCCCGCATCCAGATAAACACATACTCGCAATGCATTATATATATTAAGGACGAGTGATGGACCCAGCTCATATTCAGTCATCAAACGCGCGTTTTTTCATGATTTATGGCCAAAAAGTATTAAACAAAACCATCAATAAATCAGTTTTATCAATATTCTGTGTTTAATAGATCAGCCCCTGGGTTGTGCTCTAAAACTATTAGACCACTCGCTTTTGGTCTCAATCGATTCAAAAGCCGATAGAAACCTCGAGCTCGCAGGCTAATTATTGTTAATTATACAGACTGAGAGTATACTGTAGTACCACAAATTATATCTCCTTTGGTTTCATGGAAGTCACAAAATTCACATAAATTACCGATTGATAACCGTTTTAATACTTGATTAATTATTTTACAGGATGACAAGAGAACTCGCTCTCCCGTACACCGGTCGGATGCTCTAACCACTGAGCTATGGAGTATCTCATGTGGTGAGCGGTCATATGGTGACTATTATTATTTTTTTCTTTAACAGGTTCATATCAGTAAACTCTTCTCAGGTAGCGGACCACTGCATTGTGTTTCCCCTCAGTGACAGTAGCGACCTGGACTACAGGCAACATTGTGACCACAGCCATAAGGATATTTGCGATAGATGTCAAGGCCTTGATGATACTCTGATGGAGATCGAACAAGCTATCACTCAAGCTATGTTCCCAACGGAAGACGACAAAGATGAAGCCTTGTACCTGATAAAGTCAGCCAAACTTGCTGTTGTGTCCTGGAAGTGCCATATACTGAGGTCAGTCAATCAAGACCAAGCGCGCTTTGATGCTTTAGACCTACTTGATGAGGATACTGTTTTGATCGTCAACGACTGGGCGATGAAGTTCCTACCGCCAGAGATACAGGGAATCCCAAGCAGACTGGTTTGGTAAGCGTGGCCTCTCCTGGTATATCGTCGCGTAAATGGCGTACTCGAATGGCAAGGCTTCATCCATGTTATTCAATCGTGCAGCCAGGGGAGTCCCGCAGTCGTGTGTATCATGCAGGACGTTCTGAAGACTCTGAAGCAGGAACACAGGGAAATAACCAAAGCATATTTCAGGCAAGACAAACGCCGGCTGTTACCATTCATCAGGTACGATCTTTTTTTTTTTTAATATTCTTTATTAAGCACACTTCAAAACAATCTTACATATTACATTACGTTTCACATTGAATTGCACTATACTAAATTTACATTGACACTATGACATATACATACTTACAAGCTTCGCAATTAGCATACACTATAACCGCTAGTAACATCTTTCAGTTAACTATTTACTTACATTATATTGCATATTTACATTTAGTTTTAGGGAAAAGGTATACACAAGTTATATTACAGAGGCAAATATTTCTTTGGTTTCTCAGGTACGATCTTAGCATGCCCAGTGATAGCAGAATCTACTGGCATCCAGGTAGCACGAATTGACTTTTCTGACCCACAGGATGGAAAGGGTGCTGCCGACAGACTTGCAGCGACATGTAAAGCGCACGTGCGGGCCTACATCAACGAAGGCAACGACGTATGTACATGGAGTCAATTCAAAGATGCTCTACTTTCCCATGGAGGCATAGAAGGAGTGAGAGTCGTTGCAGTGGACACCATTGATGATTCCATGGTTGATGATGCAAGAAAGATTCCCGGTATCAGCAAACTTCACAACTTTGAGTTCAACTCCGAAAGCATTACAGCTTGGCGCGCTTATGATATCGGGAAAGGGAAAAAACATTACATTGGAGAAGCAAACTTCCGGTAAGTGCAAATGAGCTACAGTGTGTGCATATACGTAAATGCTGTATATTTGTGGTAAATTGCAGTTTAATTATTTAATCAATCTATATATCCTTCATTCATTCATTCATTCATTCATTCATTCATTCATTCATTCATTCATTCATTCATTCATTCATTCATTTCATTCATTCATTCATTCATTCATTTCATTCATTCATTCATTCATGCATGCATGCATGCATGCATGCATGCATTCATTCATTCATTCATTCATTCATTCATTCATTCATTCATTCATTCATTCATTTCATTCATTCATTCGTTCGTTCGTTCCTGAATTCATTCATTCATTCATTCAACCATTTCTTATCAATTTACATACACATTTGGTTCTTTCCACACGCTCTGATTGGCTGAGTAGTCGTTTTTGCATCAGGCTATGTAAAACACGGTTATGACTTATCGTTGCATTGTGTTCGCCTTTTAGTACATAAATGAAATAGAAAACGGCTGCTTTATTATATTGTTTCACTAGCCTAGTGCAAAACACTCGAGACTGTGAGTTTACACAAAACTTTCTAATTCTCCCAAGCTGTATCTCGTGTTTGCATCATGCTATGTTAACACGCATGCCTTTTTCTATTTCTGGAATGTGATGAACATCTTCATCTGGGAAGGAACGTACTGTACTAATCACCATATAATGTACTTGTATGCTTTGTTGACCATGACGTCATTGTTCTATTTTCAGAGAGCACTTACAACTGGATGGGGTCAACATTTTCTGCAGGAGCATTTAAATCTCTCAGCACAAATCGTGGCACAAATACAAGGAAGACAGAGAAGCCTGCAGCCACGGAAGTGCAAGGTGACCAAGAGAGTCCTTGTGAAGCAAACAACAGCAGTTTTTCCCTGCCCCTCAAGACGGGTGGTGTGAGAGTTTTTCAAAGGCTCTCTGCCTTAGAGAAACACCTCTCTTTAGAAAAATGCCACCAAGTCTTTGGAGAAGCGGTCTTTGATGGACCTTGCTAAGATTGCATATAAGTCCTCTTTAGAGGAGGGTGTGGGGTGTATACCAAGTCTCGAGCCAGTTGTGGCAATGGTAGGTGAAAGTGATCGTTGTAACGAGGAAGGCTGGCGCGCTCAAGTCAACAAAGAAAGCGTACCGATTTAGTGAAAAGCAAAAAGGCATACCTTGATGTGAAAATTCAACATTGGTCAAACTACTGGTAGAAAAGTAGATGGAGATGCAGTAGCGAAAGAAATGAGACGTGCCCAAGGAAACCGATGGTGTTCGACTTTTTTAAGTTTCTGAGTTTCTGACGGCACAGCAGATCACCTCTTATTTCTCGCGCCTTGCTGCTAAGGTTCGCCAGCAACTTCCCAATGATCCTGATATCCAGGCTAGTGAAGAAGAAGTCAACTTTACCATTGCAAGGGATTTTGGCCATCGAATCCATCACACTTCAGCATCAATAGTGTACAATCAGTACGATATCTGTACTATGGTTAAGAATGACACATTGAATGACCTGAAGCTGGTTCTGCTGCAGTGTATTTGCCAGAACTTAGAATTAGATGTGCCTTTTAAACCAATTCGACGTAAAGTGCCCTACATTGCCTTACTAAAGGAAGCTGTTAGTCAATGCACCTGCCAGCTCCCTGCATGACTGACCCATTAGCCGAACAGTAGGAAAATACTTCTGAAAATACTATCAGTACATAGACATGATAGATACATAAATGTTATGGTGGTTCAGGTGGCCCAACCAATATAAATTAGAAATATTGTTTTAAGGACGTTCGCGGCTAATTTTTTGTGCGCATCCTTTCTGCGCACGCTATTCATGCCGCAGAGGATGGCGGGGGTGGGGGGGGGGGGGGGGGGGGAGAGAGGTGTGAAGAAAGGTTTTTTTGTTTCGTGTGGAGGAATTTCAGCCATTTGGACCTTATGCATACCAACAAAAAATTATCCGTTACTGTTAGGGCTAATTCTTGGTAATATCCTCTCGTTCAGGTTTAAGGTACTGACTCTTCTAAATCTCAGCCACATATTCCCCTGGGCCTCCCTTAGTAGAATACTCGTTTGTAGACTGTTTAGATTTTGCTTCAAAATCTTCAAAACGCTCCAAATTGAACACGTGGATGTGTAAAACAATGGTCGAGTGTCTCGATATACTAGAAGGGGAACTAGCCAGAGCCGAATTAGAATCTTTATCAAACGTTTTTGAAATTGCGTGACTATAAGATGCGTTACTTGAAGGTAAGCTCGGACTCACTTTGGGGACTGGGTGGTCGTGGATGATTAATTATTTTAAATTCGTTTGTTGACGATCAAAATAAATTGTGCTCGTTTTAGTTACAGAAAGCTTTTTTCCCCCATTTCATTTACGGTCTATTTGAGAATTTGTTGAGTGCAAGGATAAACCGTGGGTAATTGTAGGTGGTAATTTATTCAAAACACAAGCAGTAATTTGATAACTCCCACATTTGTATTTCACAGTTGAAGGTATTTATTCTTTAGAGTTCTATATACTGATCTTTATTGGTGGATCCGATCCTTTAAGCTCCTTTACAATCCAAAGTTTCACAATTGCCGAGCTTTTAACTATTTAGAAATAATTCGCCACGCATTTGGGGGCAGGTTTGGCTTTTTGATAAAGCGCGACATACGAGGGTTGATTTAATTTGATTTCGTGACCTTTCGTAGTATTCCGGCTTAGTTAAATAGCCGACTTCGAGATACAAGACTCAATGCTACACTGAGAAAATTACATATAAATGCTGTACTATAATTTTAAAGCATCAAAGAAGAGTTGCAGCTAGTACCGACTCGTTATTTCATATTTATTTTTCTTTTATAAAATATATATTTCTAGAAAGGACTCCGCAATTAGCGTAATTAGCGTGACATTCGAATCGCTAACATGGTATGACGGTTTATTTTACTGACGGGATTATACTTAATTTCCAACGTCCAAATTTTTCAGGTGATAAATTTAATAAATAAGGTTTACTCTGATGTTGTTTTTATTTTAATTTGTTATGTACCAGAAGTCATTTGTGCCGCTCAAACTTAGCCTTCAATTTGCCCCTCGCAAAACCATTCAAAATACACCTGTATAAAAAGGTCAATAAAAACGATTTCAAGTACAATTTCGAAAACCTTTTTATGTGGATATATTGTGCAGTGCTATTATAATACGTGTGCAAAGTGTGACGTCCATTGGGAATGTTTTACGCTTTCACCATCTTCCTAAAGTTGCGTGATGATTCGGCCGTTTTGCAAGGCGAAAACAGCTAATTAGCATAATTTTCCAACTTTTCTAAAATACGGCTGAAAAAAAAATCGCTGGAACTTTTTTATATTTTTCCCTAAACTAGTTCACCCAAAGGGATGTTTAGGCGAATAAAAAAAAAATTCGAAGCTTTACCGATCTGCAATATATTTTTGTACATAAAACACATCTAGCCGAAATTATTATTATAAAAAACCCTCTCAAACCTCTTCTGTGTCTTTTTATATAACACGCAATTGTATATAATATATGAATGTTTTTTTTTTGCATTTCACTGCTGTATTTTTCCATCTACAAGACTACAAGTAAAAGGCAACTAAAATGAATCTTGGATTATCACCGAGAACTGTACATGGCTTGTGTATATTTTTCATCTTGTGCTTTTCATTTCATAAATTGCTTATACAATTATTTATTCCATAAACTCGGCCTCCTCAACCGTCATAGCCTCCTCTTGCTCTTCAACACCACCAATGCTCTCTTCATCGCCGCTTTTTTCATCGCCTTTCTCTTGATCACCACGAACTCTTCATTGCCGCTCTCTTCATCTTCAGGACTGTCATCTTCCTCGCTTTCCCTGGCCTCGGCTACTGCCTATTTGACGACTGGCTTCAGGTTTTGAAGCAACGTGCTTCTGATGTTTTAAATCCGTGAGCCCCAAAATTAAACATCACATATTGTACGCAGGATTTTAGTCATATTCTGCACGTATTTTTATGGGTGTTCAGTTGTTCACACCCTTACGGGAACGTGATCTGTAATGTATAAGTTCCCCATGTAATCTTGTTCATACTCCCTGATGGAGTCTGTACTTATCAGACGAAACAGGTCGGAGAAATATACCTTGAGTCAACAAGATTTCGTTGCAGTGTGCTGCTCACCAGTACTTAAAAATCGTTAAACAAATTAAAAATTAATTAAAATTAAAAAAATTAAAAACAAAATTGAAAACAAAATTGTTAAAAAAAATGAAAAAAATGTTTAAAAAAATTAAAAAAAAATCACCACCACAAGTTCATACACAAATGTGGTTTCATTGGATTATGCAACCAAAAATGTCATGTTTTTAAGGGGTGGGCCATGTAATTTTCAACCTTCATTTAGGGGTGGGTCATTCAGTTTTGTGCCAAAAGGAAGGGGTGGGCCATGTGTTTTTTATCCACCACATTTCCAAATGCTCCGGCCCACGCCCCCTTCTCCTTATACTTTTTTACCAGTCCCTTATCAACAGGATTCAACCGTATCACTCTTATTTTCGATGACCATGCCATTCAAAGCGGTATGGAAAATTATAGGCTTTTTAGCTTTATTAGCTAGCGGACTCTTTCACCTTCTGTTTCCATGTTGCATTGAGCAAGAACCGTCTTCCCAGGTATAATAGAATCAAACCAGTATTGGCCATTGACCGCTTGTCCTCCTTCACTCGCCTTGATTTCTTTACATGATTCGGCGGGCAACTCAAAAGACCCGATGGGAACTATAGAGAGAAAATAGTTTTTCTTAGCAAATATTTACCCTACTCTTTCTGCAAAATGCTCCCCTATATGTATACCCAAAACTATATTCACGCTAAATGAAACTTATATGGTGTATAACGAATCCAAAAGTGTTCATTTATGACGTCATATCACGCCAAAAGGACGTAATCCGCTATATTGGATCCGTCATCTTCAATTTCATGACCAGTTCAAAAATGTCAGAAAATCTCCAAAATTGATTTAAATAATCGGGAATATACAAAGATGTAAAAACTATAAAGATTTCATAGAGACCGAAATGCTCATAAAAATGGAACATTGAGCTTTAAAAAAATATTTGGGTAAACACTTTGCCAAAACATAGTTGCCAAGGAAATGTCAAGTCACGTGCCAAACACTTCACACATCAAAATGTTTCCCGATATGTTTTAGGAAAATTCACGAAGTTTGGACATTATAGGCCCAGCAGAGACATGAGCATATTATCGATACAAAAGAGATGATATTTCGTAACAACATATAATTTTCTGGAACAAAATGGCAGAAAAGATGGCAGCAAAATTCCCGGAATGTAGGGGTCGCTTTCTGAAATATATTTCCCAATGTGGTCACTGTGAATCTATGAACCTACGCACCTGGCATCTGACATATAAAATATTTTTGATATTGCATCCCATTATTTTTTTCTTACAGCAACTTACCTCTTTTCTTGTTACGTCTAACATAATATCTTTCATAGTCGATGACAAAATTTTCCGGTCTGGCTTCCTTGGTTCGGTTGTTCAGCTCACAAATATACTGGAGAATGACATAATTGAAGCTATGACATCTGTATTCATCGTTGCATGCCTGAAGACACTCGACCGAGATCGAAGTTTTCAACTTCTTGAATGTGTGACCCCGTAGCATCATTCCAAAAATGGAATGTTCATCATGTTGACATTGTTGAGAAGCAACTTCACAGAAAATGTGACACAACACAACTATGAAACTGAAGCGCATCGTTGAGACCATCAGTTACTTTCAATTGGCTCTGAAAGAAATAAAACAAATCGAATACAAATATATTAGTGTCATAAGGTCTGTTCCACAATCGAGCTAGTTAGCTTGCATCCAGATGATGTAAAGGTAGAAGTAATATGTCATGACAGTGTTTCATCCGATTTCCAAACACCGAGAAGAGAGCTGGAAATACGACAAGTAGCGGGGCATTTTTAAGAAATTCGAGGTGCTTGGAAATCAGATGAAACACTCTCTCTCGGGTGTTTGATATATCTTCCCAATCGAACGACAACTAAGGAGTAAACTGGCGCAGAAATAAAATCGTAAAAACATTTCGGCTAACTAAGGGCCCGTTCGCACTAGGCTGACAAAATTTGTTTGGCTCTTCCAAAAATCACTACAAATTTTGCCTCCGCCAAATTTTCATTTTGGTAAACGTGTTCGCACTTGAAAATAAACAAAAAATCTTGATAAATAATTCGCTAACCACAAAATGTCAATGACATAGAAACCGAACACCTCTGTTATTGCATGTGAGATTTTGCATTCAACTCGTACGCGTCGACAATCTTTTATAGTCAGTGTTTTCTGGAGTTTTTGCTTTCCGGCCTTCGGGTATGATACAGAAAGATTAAACCAAATATTTAACTCCTCTGACTGACATTTTAAACGGCTTACTGATTTAATTTATTCTGACCGTTGCTCTTAAGCGGAACTTCACTCCCGATCGAGCATCAAGGAAATTATGTGCTACTCTAACATCATTAGAACGTGCTGCTAGCACGTAAATCTGGGATCTGTAGTAGTAGTATGGACCGAGGTAAACGAAAAAATGTTCGCTGTATCCTTGAGATTACCGCGTGCGAATTGAAGAATCTGTCAGTTTTGACACTTTACAAAATTGTGTCCTGCTCTGAGGCAGGACGACGACGCCTTTGAACTGAGTTTGGTAAGGCTTGGAAAACATTTGCTTGAAAAAAAAATCACCATCCGCACTTGTGAAACTGAACTGATAACATATATATTTTTTGCAAAATCTGAAACAAATATTCGCCTGGTGCGAATGCCCCCTAAGATGTGATGGTTATGATTTATTTTGCTATACACGGAGGAAATAACAAACAAGTCGACACTATTCATACGTGACATAATTATTTTCAAAACTCCAACGACTGCTGACTTGGGAGGTAACCAAAACTTAATTGAAATAAGGGCTAAATTTTATCCAGCAGATATATTGCTAGTGCAGTCATACATATACACGCCGTATTTAAGCATAATCGGCAGTTAGTAACATGCATACAGTGGCTGAAACCGCCGTAAGGAACATTTCAGTCAGCATCAAATCCTAGTCAATCGGTTTTCGTAATTTTTGTGATGGTACCTTCTAAGTTCCGTCTGTATTAAACCCATATTCTGTTTGAGTCAGTTATCGACATCCGGTAACCCGGCAACACTTACAGTATAAATACATTGTCCAGCAGACAGGTTAGATTAATAAAATATGTGTCATATTTTGAGCTTCATGAATGTTGAACTGAACGTTTCTAAGGTAGAGCTTAACGTGAAGACTGTTTCTCCATGAAAGTCGATATTTAGGTTAGAAAGGGATGCAACTCAGTAGCCTTAACACAACAGCAATTTAACTTATCACTAGATCTTGTTTTGCTAGCGACGCGAATAGATGTCCCGACCTCCAACAGGCCCAACTTGCACCTTGAAATAATGAATCTAGCGCTCGCAGGCTATCTTTGACCACTTTCCTATGCCTAAATACTTGTTATCCTTTCTTGCTACTTTAGATAAATATGTTAGTCAGTTATCCTTCAGTTTGTTGTCCTAGTTCCCAAGATCATGCGAAAGTGGGTGTTTAAGTTCCTAGTCGTTCAAACAAACAAATCATTTTAATTTAGTTTGAACTGACTATCGAAGTGTTATAATTGCCAATTTGTTGTGAACCAATAATAAAATGTGCATGTATACCGAAGGTAGACAGTCAGATTGTCTTCATAATTTGCTATTCAAATTATGTCTCAAGCGACTTTGGCACTTTAACACGGTCTTTTTGACAAACGTATGTTGCGAAATAAAAACTAAACCAGATGCCAAGACCTGATACCAAACCTTTTCAACGGCTTATTCTTGTAAACGGATTCCAATTTCTTCTGCGGCTTCTGTTTACAATCAGTGACTTTCAAGTGATATTATCAATCGCCAAGCATCTTGGAATATGTTTGTATGTTGCTTCTTTTTGTTGCTTTCAACTTAGAGCAATAATGTTCAGACACATATCAGGTCAACTGAGTAGGTTAATAAATAATCGAGTTCCTTTTGTATTTATAAGCAGGTGTGGTGATTGTTAATATTATTATTGTTTTTATTATCATAATAGTAAACCACAAAATTAAAAGGCAGAAAGTGAAAAAAATAGTATTTGGCATAATTTACTTGTTGTATTTCACTACGCAAATGGTTGATTACAGCAGACTAATCACGCTACTTACTTATTTGCCACTATATAGTTAAATACCCTCAGAAAATTGGTGATAAATGCGATGAATCTATTGTTATTAGAACTCCAACGGCGTCTGTAGACGCGGTTGCCAAAACTACAATGAGACTCAATAAAGCATTGGTATCAAGCGAGTAACAGAATCACTGATCGCTTCCGGCAATTCCTTTTTTTCAGAAAAATCTGAATTCAATAAATACAAAAGACCATAAAATTCGGCTTCTTGGATGGTTTTCTACAGACGAACAGAATAATTGTTAAATATTCCACAAGTGATATTCCCCAGTTCAGTTTCAAAAGTTGCGTTTTACGTTCGAATTGAAATTTCGTAAAGTTTTCGTCTGAAATAAGTTGCTAAATTGAATAGAACTGATTGTTTTGAACAGACTAGAAATATTTTTGAACGCCAACATATAATTACTTTTCATTATTTTGCTTGGCCAACTGTCCGATCCCTAACAGACAGACCTTAATTGTGAAAAAAAAAATTTGAAGGACAACAAACACAATAGCCACTATTTGGCTTCAAAATATATATATATATGTTATTCGCCGGCCTTGGTCGGTCCGTATAGGGAAAAACTGTGCCCGAGGTCTCGAGGGCACAGTTTTTCAAAATACGGACCGACCTCGGCCGGCGAATAACGTATTTTTTTCCTACTTGGTTCTGTATAAATCTATAAATCTTGAAATCTTGTTTTGAAAATTAACAAATTGACGTCAGTTTTTTATGCGTCTGTCCTGTTATTGATCACGAATTGCGTCATAACATTGTCAAAGTAGCTGTGGATCCACGAGGCGAAGCCGAGTGGATCCGCAGACTACTTTGACAATGTTATGACGAAATTCATGATCAATAACAGGACAGACGCATTAAAAACTGACGTCCATTTGTTTTTTTTTACAATAACAGCAGGCCAAAATGATCAAGCGTAGACTTCAGACGAGGCAAAACGCCAGGTTTAAGGTGGCTGGTAACGGTTTACAGCCCTTGCGCTTTGATTGATCGATACTACCATCTTATATCAGTTGATGTTAAAATAAAGGTATCAAACGATTGTCCAATCATCGGTGAACAAGTTATGATAATATTTGTGACATAATAGGTTACCATAGCAACAGTATTACCTGTCAAAAACACCCTTATTTTTAGCTTTAAATGCTTATAACTAAAAAACGAGCCCGGTGACCCCCATTTCTTATAATTGAATAATGATCAGCATGTTAAGATACAACGTTTTGCAAAGTTTAAAAAAATTCTGCGGAGGGAATTCAGAGCCACCTTAAATTTTCGATAATTTAAGGTGGCTCTGAATTCTCTCCGCAGAATTTTTTTAAACTTTGCAAAAAGTTGTATCTTAACATGCTGATCATTATTCAATTATAAAAAATGGGGGTTACTGGGCTCGCTTTTTAGTTATAAGCACTTAAAGCTAAAAAATAAGGGTGTTTTTGACAGGTAATACTGTTGCTATGGTAACCTAATATACCAGGAAGATGATTATAACGTGTTCACCAATAATTGGGCAATCGTTTGATACCTTTATTTTAACATCAACTGATATAGGATGGTAGTATCGATCAATCAAAACACAGGGGCTGTAAACCGTTACCAGCCACCTTAAAAGTGAACTGAATATACGATTCCGAGAATCACAGCTTCGTGAACTTCAAACTACGTACAATAACTCGATAATAAATTTCTTAGACATATTTTCTGAAACTAACCTTTATTCCATTTGGAAATTATTGTAAACCCGCTGAAATATTGGCAAGTTCAGTCCATTCTTATCAGTTGTTTTGAAGTTACACGCGGCAAAATGATTCCATTCCAGTCAACTTCAACGTCAAACTACAACAAATACTGTTCTCTTTCGCTTTACCGTTGAATTAATTCTCACTCTGCCGATTGAAAAGCAACCTGTGAACGACTTTTCACGATTTACGCCTCAAAGAACTCCTGTTCAGATGTAATTTTCCACTTTATCGAGAAATGACAACGCTGCCATTTTTACGACATTTTGAAGCCTTTCCACGCGCGATTACGTCATTCATGTTTCTGTCCTCTTATTGACCACAAAAATTAGCCAATGAGCGCGCGGGAATTTTTACAGTTATTGTAAAAATCTGTTTTTCACGCGCGCACGTATTCCTTTAACTTATCGCAAGGTCGCTATATTAAAACTACCGAAGAAATAAAACTTAAACCAAATAACAAGAAACTCAGATGATTCATTTTTACACCAAAATATGTAATTACAGAAAGCTACGTAGCTGTGAAGAACAGACGATGGAGACTCAACGGAAATTTCACCACTAAAAGCAGCTGAAATGAGAAGCTATTTCAAATTTAACACAAAAACCATTCAAAGTCGCAGCCGGCGGCAATTTTTTAGAAAAATCTTCAATACTCTTGAAAGCATTTTTCGAGCAAAGCTGTTTCCTCAGTTTTCACCAATTTCATTTCTCATGTTAATCTAATTTTTACCATTCGATGGCAATTTATAATTGTCATTTTATGCGAAACCTTGACAAACTGTAAGCTTGAGAATCAGGCTAAAATAAGCTTGCATTCAGTTTCAAAGTACGGCACAACTGATTTATAAGCTTACGTGCCGAGGATTATTTTGTGGACTACCGGTAATCACTAAGTTCATTCTTGAATGAAACTTAACGGAAGGTATGTTTAGGAAAAAAGAGAAACGAAAAGCAAATGATTAAAACTAAGGAAATGAGTCTAAACACGGAGATTTGTAATTCAAAAAATACAGAGCGCGAGCGGTGAAACTGATTTCCAAAAACAACAACAAACTCAAATTAAGCTTATGTCGGTTAAAATCAAATGAAAACTCGCCTTTTTGAATAAATGCAAGCTCTTTAATTCCACTGAACATTTTTTTTTTGTTGTTTACAGGTAGATGGGCCTATAATCGTGGGGCTTATATGCGGCAGTTTACGGTATTTACGCCTATGCTGACCATTCTAAACTTGATTACCAATGAAACCTCGTTTTCTATTTCATTTGAAAGTATTGCTCTATATGCTTATATAGAGCTTGGTGCGAAAGTCCCCAGAATTTCCCTGGGAAACAACACACCACTCAATTGCAGTCTCGTTCTCGTTCGTTTGGCTTAACATTTGTTGTAAGCAGTGTCGCGTTTCCAAATGAGTACCGATCATTGTACGTACAGTTATTGTGAGAGGAAATATGTATTGATTCAATACTTAGGCACCGTTTTTCGTTCAACTATCATTGCTGTAGGAAACAGTAACGTCCTATGCTATTGACACGCCATCAGATTTTATTAACGTACCAATAATTTACAGATCTCCTATTTGTGTATTTCCGAGTTGGAACAAATATCAACTGGAAAGTTCAATGAATGTCTTACAAGATACAAATACTACAAACTACACTTAATGTGATCTGATAAGAGATCAAAGTAAGCTGGATTGTGCACCCATCGCAGCCTGAGATCAGGCTCCTAAAGAAAATGGGCGAGCGAAGCGAGCCGAGCGCTGCTTGGGGCGGGAACGTCGCAGCATTTGTATAGGTTTTTATACGGTAGCACAAGGAAAGGGACTTCTTTGATGACACGCCCTTCTCTCTGATAAGTCTCTCATGGACAATGTTCTTCAAAATTCTTTAACAAAATACCACTCAGTTGCAAAGCTTTATGAAGCGAGAAGTCGTTATTCAATGTTCGACCCCCCTCCCCACATAACCATATCTGCCCCCGCCATTTGATGATATTACGTTTGGTTTATAGCAATATTTCGGACATTTTTTAAGTAGATTTTTTGATGAAGCTTTATATAATGATCAGTTGTGTAGAAACTTACTGATCGTTCAACCTTGAAATAACACAAAATGGAACAAAACTCAGTTATTCAGATAAATAGTAACGATCTGGGTTTATTTATACTGAACAATAAAGTTTGTTGAAAAGATGCTGATCCTTTTGACTGGGTTTTACTTTTTTTGACTTGAGATTACGATCTGTTTGCGTCTGTTCGGGAATATCTCCCGATGCTGCCAGCTGGTTCACAATCAAATGAGGACTGTATATTTCCAAGTTATATAATGCGTTTATTCGTAGATTCACAGTTCTTTACACTCACAATTCCGTTCCGTTCTATTCGCTATTCGTTCTGAGGCTTAACCCCTTACAACAATGTCTTATATACACTAGGAAATGCAAGAATTTAGCGGTTGCAACCGCTAATCTTAGTCTTAACGAGTTAATATTATCAGACATTTGGATCGAGTCTGTCGACCCCGTTGCTGATATGTGTGTGACAAATCGAGTTGTGTACCGAACAATTATATCGGGTACTGTTGAATGACCTTTGTATTAAAATAAATTATTCGTAGATTCACAGTTCTTTACGCTCACAATTCCGTTCCGTTCTATTCGCTCTGAGGCTTAACCCCTTTAACAATGTCTTATATACACTAGGAAATGCAAGAATGTAGCGGTTGCAACCGCTAATCTTAGTCTTAACGAGTTAATATTATCAGACATTTGGATCGAGTCTGTCGACCCCGTTGCTGATTTGTGTGTGACAAATCAAGTTGTGTACCGAACAATTATATCGGGTACTGTTGAATGACCTTTGTATTCAAATAAATCACTGTAATGCAAGATACTCACCTTTGAATTGCACATTTTCTTCAGACGAACGGCGAAACGAACCGAACCGACCTCGTGCCAAAATTACCCAATACCACCTTGCGGCCCTGGTGAAAAAATTACCCGATACCACCTTGCGCGCCCAGTTTGTTCAAATCTGGATTCATTCGCATACTGTAACATATATATATCAATATATTTCAATATATATATTTATTTTTATCTTTTCTTCAATTCCATATATATATATATTTATTTTTTTCTCAGTGCGCGAGCGGGCGGTATCCTGCGAATCCTGCAATCTGATTGGTTCCGGGAGCGGGCGGTATTCTCCTATCTCTGACCACGGTCACGGTAACCGAGGTTTCACGGACCATTTCAGCAAACGCGCGAAGGTAGAAAATTTCGCTTAGCTTTTTAAAACTGCCAGAATGCGTTTAATACTGTAAGACCAACAAAAACGTATTAATCAAGCCAATATTGGTCCCGGGAGCGGGAAAAATTGCCCGTGAACCCGGCGGAGACCCGCGGAATCGTAGCGTAGGCATGCGCTACAAGCGAAAACATTTTAATTCAGCAACGTGTGAAGGTCGATGCGAAGAAGCTTTTTACTGAATTTCTCGCATTATTTTGCTCTCTTATCGTTGTCAAGTGAATGGAGAACTACGCAGTGGAATTAAAGAGCTTGCATTTCTTCAAAAAGGCGAGTAGTCATTTGATTTTAACCGACAGAATTTAGTTTTAGTCAAGTTTGTTGTTCGTTTTTGGAAATCAGTTTCACGTTCAAACTTGCGGGTTTTAAATTACAATTCACCGTGTTTAGACTCAATTCCTTCGTTTTAATTGTTTGCTTTTCGTTTCTCTGTTTTCCTAAACAAACCTTCCGTTAATTTTCATTCAATAAATAACTTTGTGGCTACCGGAATTCCCGTTTATAATTCTCGGCACGTATCAATTTTATGCCGTCGGCTTTGAAAGAGCTTATGCAGGCGAAGTTTGTCAGGGTTTTGCATAAAATGAAAACTGCAAACTGCCACCGAATGGCAAAAATTAGATTTAACATGTGAAATAAAATTGTAGTATACTTAAAGACTGTAACTGGGAACAGTTTTGCTCGAAAAATGCTTCAGTTTCATGATATTTGTTTATGGCAAGAGCAACGTATGGAAGATTGCCGAAGATTGTCGTAGAATTTGACGGCGCCGGCTTTGAATGGTTTTTGTGAAAATGGAAATAGCTTCTCGTTTCAGCTGCTTTGTGATGAAATGCCGCTCTAGTCTCCATTTCTGTAATTACATATTTGTGGTGTAAAAATTACTCGTCTGAGTTTCTTGTTACTTCGGTTATTTCTTCGGTAGTCTTCTGAGCTACATGTACTAGCGCGCGTGAAAAACAGATTTTGCAAAACAAGCCTGAGATTTCAATATTTCTTTATCAAATTCAAACGAAGTACGAAAACAATAAAAAGGTTATTGGCCGGCCTAGGTCGGTCCGTATTGAGAAAAACTCTGCCCTTGGTCTTGAGTGCGGCACTCGGCCTAACGGCCTCGGGCCGCACTCAAGACAAGACCACGGGCACAGTTTTTCTCAATACGGACCTCCCGGCCGGCCAATAACCTATATATATATATAGGCAGAATAGTAGTCTCCGCGTGTATATATATATATATATATTATTATGTTATGCTCCTTGGCTCATGCCTTGTTGAGCACTCTGACTGAGGTGTACCATTGTCGCTTGTGCGCATGCGTATGCTCACTAGTTTTACTAGTTTGAGCACTCTGGCAAGGTACGATGATACCACATTTGTGGGATCGTCTGAGATGGCTATATGCCAAACCTCAACCTCAGTTTTTCAGCACTGCACTGACGAGGCCCGAAAGGCCGAAACAGTGTCACTGTCTGCAGTTATATATATATATATATATATATATATATATATATATATATATATATATATATATATATATATATATATATATATATCTGAGCGGATTCGAAAAAAACGTGGCCGCCACGTTTTCGCTTGAGTGCGGCCGGAGGCCGCACTCAAGCCCCCGGCGGCTCCAAATGTAGGGGGGCTGACGTCTTTGTTGGCACTGTGAGGTAGCCCTGGGGTGTGGCTATCAGCTGGTGGTTTGCCGCCGACCAGGTGTCCAAAGCAGGGGGGGTAGGCAGGGGTGTTTTGGACACTTCACTGGGCGGTTGTTTTGTTTCCATTGTTCCCAGTTACTACTGTGTCGCTGCCCGGTCCAGTGACTAGTTGCGCTTTTGTTATGAGCAGGGATTGCCTTCCCTGCAGAGATTGGTCAGTCCTGCAGTAGCGCATGCCGTGTCTGCAGCTCATGTGCCAATCTGGAGGGCTGGGGGGGTGGGTGGGTAGTTGTCGAGTTTTGAGTGCAATTTAGTTCCCGGGACCACGTTCTTTCAAATCCGGTCAGATATCTGGGACAAACGAGGGCTCGGTTGGCACCCAGCCACACCCGGCAGCTGCGGCCGGGCTCTTTGGCCACCGGCTGTCCATCTTTGGGCAACCGGGAGCCTTTTTTGGGCTTGATATCTGAGCGGATTCGAAAAAACGTGGCCGCCAGGGTTTTCGCTTGAGTGCGGCCGGAGGCCGCACTCAAGCCCTCCCGGCGGCTCCAAATGTAGGGGGCTGACGTCTTTGTTGGCACTGTGAGGTAGCCCTGGGGTGTGGCTATCAGCTGGTGGTTTGCCGCCGACCAGGTGTCCAAAGCGGGGGGGGTAGGCAGGGGGTTTTGGACACTTCACTGGGCGGTTGTTTTGTTTCCATTGTTCCCAGTTACTACTGTGTCGCTGCCGGTCCAGTGACTAGTTGCGCTTTTGTTATGAGCAGGGATTGCCTTCCCTGCAGAGATTGGTCAGTCCTGCAGTAGCGCATGCCGTGTCTGCAGCTCATGTGCCAATCTGGAGGGCTGGGGGGTGGGTGGGTAGTTGTCGAGTTTTGAGTGCAATTTAGTTCCCGGGACCACGTTCTTTCAAATCCGGTCAGATATATATATATATATATATATATATATATATATATATATATATATATATATACACGCGGAGACTACTATTCTGCCTCCTCAGGGTTTTGTAAAACCCCTCCGGGGGCAATCACAAGGTTGGATGTATAAAACTTAACATTATATTGGTGGTGGGAGGGGGAGGTAAAGACAAAGGCCAATTGTAGGCGAAATGGTGGCGTTTCACAAGACTTTTGACAATTATCTTCCGCGAGCTTAAACTACGTATGTATATATGAATAATTATCTCTAGTCATCCTCGGATACTAATTTTACTGCTCCATGATTGTTCAGATCACTTGGGTCGATCCACGTGGTACGATTTTCAAAACTATGAAATATTATCAAAACGATGAATAAGCTTACCCCAGGGTACTTACAATAACTATTCACTTTCCGCCGCGCGGAACACAATTTGAGAAACCTAGATGGTAAACTCGCTTTTCCCAAGCCCCACACTAAACTAATAACGATGTAAAACGAAGCTTCAGTTATAGCGGGACCCGCTTATGGAATTGAATGATCTGCCCCACGAAGCGAAAAGTGTTGTCTCTCTTGGGAAATTTAAAACGAAATTACTGAATATCTGATATATCGGATTCCCACACGCATGTTTTACTTTTTGTTAGCTTTACTGATGTTTGTATACCGTGTTATAAATAAAATTATATTATATTATATTATATTCTAAATGTGAACCATACTCATATTAGTTTCACTGTTTTGAGTTTTCATTGTACTAAAAAAACTGTTAATGATATATAAATACTTAACGTGTGAGGGACAATTTGCGTTAAATTCCAAGGAAAGTGGCTAAACACTGTCGCGCGAGTTTGCTAATATTGGATATCTTATCAGAAAGTGAATGATACTTAACAATTAGATTATGAGCTCGATATTTGTATGATGTTTTAGTAAAAATCATAACAATTGTCTAGTATTAACTCTAAATCTTCTTCCGAAACTTCGGAGAAACGAGAAGAAACCGCAATTTTTTAGACGACCTCCAGCCACTGCACACTAATGGCTGATAGTGTGGCTAAAATAAAAGTAATATGAATATATATATAATAACAACTTTATTGAACTGGGTTGCTCGGTCCATATTGTAGAAATATTGGTTTAATGTAACGTGACCAACATTTCTACAACACAGATTTCATGCTAGTTCAATCACATCTATGTACAACTGATCAGTTTCTGCTCTATGTTATCACATGAAAGCTACTGGCTTAGTTGATTGCTTGGTCCCTGGTAAATCACCTAAGTGTAGCACACTACACTTGCGTCTTCATGATGTTTGCAGTTGTTTACTCCCCACTCATTATGAGGGCAGTCAAGAAGCGAGGCCTCTTCTCCAGTACACCGGACATCATCTAACCAGATAGAATCAGAACCCGGACCGTATGCTGCACAACAAGGACCCGATAAAGCACCGGAGAACCCAAGCTGACGACACACCACATTGGTTACTATTAATCTTCCAGATATCATCACAAACTGTGCCCCATTTCGCATTGTGGTAAACTTCGATACGGCCATGGCTTGCTCCTCCGTTTACTAAGCGAACTAATGACGAACCATAGAAACACTGCACACTGGCGTCTTTGCTATGAGTGCAGTCATTGCTTCCCCACCCACCATGGCTGCATTCATAAAGAAAAAGATTCGTTTCCCGAGCAAGCTACGTCATCCATCCATATAGGACCTTTGCCCTCACCATGTGAGTCACCTCCAAGGCTCGGGTAGCCTGTGGGAAGCCAAGTTGCCTGCAGACAACGTTTGCGTCATTAATGTCCCAATCGTCACTGCAAACTGTGCCCCACTGGTCGTTATGGAATATTTCAACCCTTCCGGTTAATGGTGTTCCACTATCCATTAGACGGATGGTACCATCTGCAACGGCTAATGATCAGAACAAAACAAAACAAGAAACGAACAACTTAGTAGTAAATACGATAGGATGAGTACATTTATGTTTCTTCAATAAAGCTCAGTTTCGAAACCTCTCGTAACAGACTCAGGCAAAAATGCATTGCAAAACCTGTGTAGCACAAACGGTAAGAACGGTGTAGCACAAATTGTATTTACATACTGTATAATTTCGAATTTAAGAATGTTTTTCCGCCGAAAAAAAATCCACAGACGTTTGACGTTTCGGGACTACTGTCCCACTGAATAAAGGAATTTTTCGGCGCTGAAACACTTTATTTCCGAATTATTTTTCCAGAAATGTAGACATTTTGGATTATTTCCTCATTGAAAAGAATCCGGCTAATTATCGGGTTAATTCCACGATACATTATGTTACCACACTACACCTCATGTAAGCCTTTTGAAAAGGCCATTTTCGTGTTATCGTCATTGAACTGGACTTGCTTACAATGAATATTTTTCAAATGCAAATGGTGAAGCTGTTCCAGTTCCAGTTCAAAACCGAGAATGCAAAAAATGGCCGATTGCACTGAATGTCATGTCTTTAGATTACTATCGAGATATACACCCTACCTTGGTAACTTGCTCTAAAGCCGCGGCTTGTTACAGAACCATCAGATGTGAACCTGACATGAAGTTTGTTCGATGAACTTGTAATGGGGTTAGGCAAAGACGTACCACTAAACCTGCCAACCAGAGGAGACGAGGTGGAATCACCATCATACACATACAAATAATCCGCATTCATCTGAGTGCTGAATGTGAAGAAGGTAAGTTCCAACTTTGTAGTTGAAGATAAATTCCAATGGCACTCCATATCGTTGCTGTAATAGTAGTTGGAGGCGGTGCCATAGTTGTAATCTTTGTTATATGTCGACAGTATAATTCCACTTGTTTCGCTTTGTTTGAGCGATAGCTTCTCACAGGAGCTCTTAACCGTCACTAATGGTGCTGTCAAATAGATAGAAAGTGAATGAAAAATTAAGAAAACACTGTCATCAAATTCAACCTGATTTCCAGAACCTCCAAAGCACGCCTCGCCCAAAGATATTACAATTAGCCTGTATCATGTCATATTATATAATGGACGGTGGAAAACATCCTTACTTGTTTGGTGGCAATATTTCCCTTTGTATTCCTTAGTGCAAATACACACATAGCTGTTCTTGTCGTATTGTGATGCGCATGTTCCATTGTTTTGACAAGGCCAACTGCTGCATGGAGACTGACGAGAAAAACAAGACGTTAGGACATATAGTCACGCGAACGCGAAAGGCAAGCAAACTAACTGCAGACGTCTTGCGAGCGCGCGAAGCGCATGGTGTGGGGGTATTGTTGCGAGTGCGAAGAACGTGTCAGCGGTGGAAGTCTTACGCAGGTGTTAGTCATGCGAGCGCGTTAAGCGCGAACGAGAAGAGGTGCGAAGCTACGAGCTGAGGAAGTTTGGAGGGTAGTCTCTCTCGGTTTTCGAGATGTGCGCGCGAGAGGGGATAGTCTTTCGAGTACTAATGCCAGCGCGTACGAACGGTGGTAGTCTCACTCGCGCAAGGCTAACTTTCGTCTCTCGACGGCTTCGCGTTCGCTCGCGTCCGTTGGGTGCAGTCTTATGTACAGTGTATACGATTATGTCATTTTTTAAATGTTTATCATCCTCTCTTTCAGCAATAATTAAGACGCATTCAAAGCACCATCAATATCTGATACGCAACAACGTCGTGATATTCGCTGTTGGTAATTTATTTTATATATATTGAGTCTTTGCTGCAATCAAGATTCATCAACAAATTGAAATGCAATCTTCAAATTGTGAGCGTCATACAGGTATCACTTACGATGATAACATTTATAAAACTGCGAATTCTTCCATTTCTTTTCGCCTCGAATGGTGTTAACGCTTTAGTCTTGTTTTTTTTCAAAACTAGAGAAAAATATATGCGCTATCTGATGAATACAGCTATTCCAATTAACGTTGTCGGCCCACAGGTAGCGTGGTAAAAATAGAAAACTGCTGCACTGAATACTAATGAGATGTAATAACGTGAAAAAAACATCGTTTCTAACATTCCTTTTTTGTTTTAAATCTGTAGAAGTAAGCTACTTTTAGTGAAACTACAACAACAGATAGTGAAAGAAAAAAAAAACATTGGAATAAAATATATGTCATGGTTTTACCCTCAGAAAATAAAGTCGCTTACTTTACTTGACTTTATCTAATTCTGGGCAAAGCAAATACACCAAGTTCGAAATATACACTTGTAGATTTTTTTCCACAGGATGTGCTAATTCTAATGAATACACAGACTACCATTCGCTTTTGTCTTGTAGGCTTAATGCCTCTATTTGACAACGTTAATTGAAATAGCTGTATGCCTTATTCTCGCTAATTTTCGCTGGTACTTTTCGTGAAATTTTATGAGGTTTGATTTTCGCAATTTCAAGTAAAAAATGGACCCAAATAACAAAACTGCAGCTTCACTTGATATGTACAGAAGTACTGCACTATATCATAGCCGTTGTACAAGAATTCCGAGAAGGCGACGGAACGGTTATTTGGCTCGAAGAATAAAGACATATGGAATGATGCCAATTCGCGGACATCTAAATGTGACCATGTTACAATATCACAAACAGCAATTCTTTATTTATGCGAACCAACGGAACTCCTTAGCTTGCGGATATCATAATTATGTTAATTTTTTTTGTAAAATAGGGTGGTTTTTAGGGATGCCAAGGGCATCCCAAGTTATTTTCACGATGCGTGTGTATTTCCCATGGGAGTAACCAAATTGGCTGTTGACCAATTAAGACGGCGGTTAGTGGCCCCTTGGGAGTTCTGAAAACCTGTTTCGAAAAGCTGGAGAGAGGTTGTGGGACATTATCACAAACAGGTTTTTAAAAGAAAGAAGATAGCCGTGTTGTTTACAAACCTTCGCTGAGCTTGCGAAAATGAGATTTTCATCCGAAAACGAAGCTTCTACTCGTGCAATGAAGAATACATTGAACAATTTTCCCAATGATTGTTGAAAGGTTTTTGTTTGACTTTTGAGGGAACTGAAAATACAGCGGCGCGCTGTATATTCATTCACTTCTGTCTAAGCCGGTAAAAAGTAAAATGTTAAGAGCCCGTTCAGTGAAACAAGAATACTATATTTTGTGTAGACTTTTCAATAATAATTGTACAATCATTGCATCGTATCATCTCGCGAGCAAGGACAGCCCAAAACGCTACTAGGACTGAACATGCCTACATAATTAGGTTTATTCAGCAGAGGTAATTATCAAGAGTTATCAAAAAAGTAAGTCTGTTTGTGGCCAATTGTAATTTTAGAGAAGAAACATAACCTTTATACACAAACATTTATTTAATGTGAAAATGCTAAGCCATTTTGTCTTGTAAAATATACAGATATGTAAAGAACTCAGTTGGTTGCCTACAATTGCATTGGTTACGCCTGCCGATATTTACGTTTTGTAATTTTTTTGACAACTCCCATAATATGAAAAATGCTACATTGAGGAAAAATTACAATGAAGAAACTTTTAAGGCGCAGCCATAAAAAATAGGAACAAAAACAACGAAACAAACAGCTAAAAAAACACACGTCTTCGTCACGTTATGTCACGCAATATTTAAACCGGACAGGGCGATATATGGCGGCGATTCTTCAATTGTTTTGCTTTTTTTTATTCAGCTTGGTATAAAATGTATGAAGCTGATTTTAATATATTTCAGGAATTAAACGGGCAGCATTGTTTAAAAAAAATATGTATTTTAGATCATCCTCTCTTGATTTTAATAATTTTATAATGCAATCAAGTTGTATATCATTTGAACAATATTATTATTTTCCACTCTAGAAAACGGAATGATTCCTGTGAAAACCATGCGAAGTATTTGTGTCCTCTTCAGCAGCACACAAGATTTTGTATCTTTTACTGTTTATAATGATATGGAATAAAAATAATATATGTAGAGAATATAAAGATTTGGTGGCTTAAAATGTGTAATACAGTAATGTAAAAAGTCCCTCTTCTCCACTTAGACACACACACCCAAACCAACCAAACGAAGGGGTCCAATCATTCCATTTGTGACTACCAGTACTCACAGCAATGAATTTATACCATTTATACAAATAACCTTCGGTTTGGTTCCTAATTTATAGTCATCAGAGATCGGACATAAATCAATGAATAATAATCTGTCTAATCTCCATACATTTGTACTTTTTGCCAGCAAACCAACTCAGATTTACACTGTCCTCGAAGAGGGAAGACCCATACCGGAACAATAACCTCAACATATCAAATACTATGCCATTTATTACTTTGTTTTGTTAAAAAAGCATGTCCAGCTAAACGTCACTGGGCCCATGAAGAACCGGAAAGGTTACTAATTGACAGCTAACCTCTTCCTTCAAGGAAACGCCGTCACTAGCGGCATCTCTATTTGTTGCTACTTTTCAAGCAACAAATGTACTTGTTTTAATTATTTCGCAGCCCCTTAGTTTTGCGATTTTTTTCCATTGCAAAAGTCGTGAAAGTTAAGACTTGCAAAAATAGTTTTACACAGTAAGGATGAGTTGTAGTGGTATTTGGTAATAATATTACCGCGAATAATCTTCATATTTGGAAACTGTAATTTAAAGAGTGGTTTTTTCAGTATTTGAGATAAATACAGCTGGTTCTAACCGATCACAGTTCAGACATTTCTCAGCCTGTATTACAAATCCTCAAACTATCAAACAGCTCAAACAGCTCGTGGTATACGATAATAATTTAAAACTGTAGATTATTACTTGTTAGATACGTATTATACTTGTAATGCAACTTTTCAAAATCGATTTTTCACTTACCGGAATACTGAAGTGATGAAACAACTGGCTTGCGACGAACTTGTCCGAGTTGTTGTACTTGTCAGATGGAAGCAGCTCACACAAAAGTTTATCGTTGATATCAGGGAAGGCAGCCAGGTTGTAAGAAAAACAAGAAGGGATTTCTAAACAAGCAAACCCACACTCGCTGCCATCTTGAACACGATCTGAACCGATACCGGTGATGTTCAGGTAAGAAAACTCGTCTGGCTGGAAGTTGATAAAAGACACACCTTCAGTGGAACCTCGAGTGAGACCTGTATTAAAAGAAAATCAGGCGTTTTTAGTGACTAACACATCTAAATAATACCGTGTTGCCTCTGTAGCGATAGCGTATTATATGTCGACAAAATAATTATAACAAAAAAATAGCAGAGAAAAATAATTTACCTTTCGAAGTATGTGGGAAAAAGGCAAAGTTCGCCAATGCAACCAGATAGCTGCTTAGTTGTAGGAGGCCGAGTTCCATTTCTGTTGAGTTGTTAACGCTTCTAAAGCCTTGAAGTATGACTGGAATAATCCTTGTATTATCCCTTTGTACGTTTATTATGTGAAATTAGAGCGCATTAGGAAGCCTGTTAATGCGTCACCTGTTATGTCAACGTCGAAGTGATAAATCATATGCGCATTATAATTATATATGTTGAAGTAACATAACGTAACATCTGGCTTGGATCAGTTTAAACTACGGATAACGCTATAAATCGGATAAACTTTCATTTATTTCACACTATTTAGGAGCAAAAAAAATTGGAAAAAAATTGGGGGCGTGACGCGCTGCAAAGAATAATTACTTATGATAAATAATTGGCCAAATTTGTATACATATAACGATCAAACAACATCGTATGTGAATAAGCTATCTTAGCAAGAGGGCTGTTTATCCCATATTGTTTTTATTAATAAAAGGACTACATAAATAAATAAGTATGGGAAGTCGTCCGAAACACTATACTTGTCAAAATTGACAAATGACCAATGTTCAGTGTGTACCGTATTCAAAAGTCAGTGCACGCTACTTGTTACGGAGTAAATTACACTGTTTTATTAAATTTGCAAAACTTTGCAATAATGTTGTTGTTGTATACCGTAATTATTCATAATATCGAAATGTCATATGACCAAGCAATTTTCTTAGTCAACGTGGCATGACACAGCAATTTTCCAACACAATAAACATTACTAACTGTAACATTATTTTTAGTCTTGACCTTGTAATTGGCTGATGCAATGTTTGTATTTAGCTGATGTAATGTTGATAAAATGATACAACGAGTGAAACAACCATTAGTATAAATAGAGCAGTTTTATTCCTATAATTTCGATTTACATTCGTGCGATTTAGTTGTACATCTTATTGTACGCCGAGAAGTGATTAAACTACGTTGAAGTCAAGTCCTGAGTAAGAGTTCTTGGTCCGTCTGAAATCCGTTTGCAGTAGATCGCCGGTATTCAGAAATTTGTGACGGATTTATATCCTTCCGCAAGCCAAGCGCGTTGCTCAGAGTTAAGTTTCCCCAGATCAAGTCAGGTTCATATTCCGTTTCGAGGAGGAAAAACCTATTGTCACACTAGCTTGTGCAGTTATTACACGAGAAACTTTCATGTAACCGCGTACTTGCATTCGCAACAATTAGAAAAGTTTGCGAATTACTATATGGAAATAAACGTTTGCTGTTTGCTTTAGCCTTTCTCTCCAAGAACATATAATGAAATTTTTCATTGTGTGGACGAAAATCTACTGTGGGACAATTCACGCAGTCAATTGAAATATATATAGCTAAACATGTAATATTGTTTATGATTGTTTATGTCTCAAAATTTTCCCAAATGAGCTTATTTTCAAGTATTTCAGTCAGTGTTAATTTTGAAGTCGGTAATTCTTGGCTTGGAGTGAAATCATGTTAATAGCTGCTTCGCCTGCCCTCCAACGCATACAATTAAACACTGGTTGCTTTACCCTCTCTCTCCAAGAGTCACTTCGATTCGGCACATCACTGGAAATGATGTTGCACTGTGGGGAGGATTTAGTGCTGAGAAGCGTAAATGACGGCATAATGTGTGAGTTGAGCATATTTGGGAAAGATCACGAGACGAAAGGAACCAAACATAAAGAAGCAAGCACATGCATCGTGGCAAGAATCACGTACTGTCGGACAATCATAGAGCATTGTCGATATTTATATATATATTTTTAGCGCAAAACTGAATACAAAGAAAAGGTCTATGCGGCAAAAAAGAGCAAAATAAATGAATATTTTGCTCCTGGGAGTTAAAGGCGTACAAAACTATGGGAATGTGGTAGAGTTGTTGACGTTTTCTCTGCTCTTTATTGACAAAGCGAGGTGGACAATAGTGAGCAATAAACGCCATGGAAGTACACGAAAAAATACATTTTGATTATATGCGCTACGCCATAAACGCCTTTTCACGACTAAATGCCACCCTTTAATAAACGCCCATATAAGGTACCGGCAGTTTAACCCTATTCTGCCTTGAGGAGGGAGGGGGGGGGGGGGGGGGTGGCAGAAAGTGCCCGCGCTGACTCCAAATTTATCGTACTTAAAGAGCATTCAAGCAAGCATAGCCAAACTTTATGACTTTTCCTAAACATTATCTGGGAAAATTTTTGTGTGTCAATTTGTTTGGTCACGTGACTTTATGTTTCCATGGTAACCAAGTTTTGACAGGACGTTTTAGCCAAATTTGGTATTTTCAGCTTAAATTTCCGTTTTCATGAGATTTTCGCTTTTTTATGAAGAGATTCTTACAAAACCTTGCAATTTGTGCATCCTTGTATTGTTTTCGATTTTTTCAAATCAAATTTGGTGATTTTCTGACTTTTCTGAACAATTTAAAAATCCAAGATGGCGGATCCAAGATGGCGGACATTATGACGTATGACGTTATTTTGGCGTGATATGATATCATAATTAGTTCGTGTTTGTCACTAAAATAAACATGTTTAAATGCTTTATACACCACATCATTTTAATTTTTATAGCACAAATAATTTTCGAGATACAGATCGTTTTGATTTTGTGATACAATTAATAATGAAAATTAGCGAAATAAGATTACGACGTTTCGAAGCCATCATGACTCCATTATCAAGTAAAACATGACAGTTATAGTTTTCGAGTTTAAATACAAGAAAAGGTGACAGAGTATATTAGAATATATAAATGTGTATATATTAAGTGTTTCACGGCTGAGCGTTCGAAAGTGTCAGTGATCGTTTTACCCAAATATGTTGTTTTTTTAGCTTAATTTTCAGTTGTCATCACATTTTTGCTTTTACGATGAAATCCTTCCAAAATATTTGCCGTTTTAGCATCGTTATATTTTTCTTGATTTTTTCAATCAAATTTGGAGATTTTCTGACATTTCTTAACAATTTAGAACAATCCAAGATTTAGGATCCAAGATGGCGGATTTTTTTAATGTATGACGTCATCACGGCGTGTATGACGTCATAATTGACACGAGACTGCCACTAAAATAAATATTTTCGGATGCTTTACACACCATGTAAGTTTCATTTTCATAGCGTCAATACTTTTCGAGATACATACATGGGGCACTATCTGCCCCCCCCCCCCCCAGGGCTCAGAACAAAACGTGCGTTGCTTGGGCAATCCGAAATTATAGGCAAAAATTGGAAGGTGTTTATCGTCAAACGATCACACTGCGGAAAAACACTGGTTTTAGTATTTTTGGTTATTTGAAAGTTTACAAATTTACATCGTGTTTTGTTTTTCACTATATGTAGCCTTTGAATTCCCGATTCAGTTCAATATATCCATATATCTGTGTTTTTGCGGAATATATATTTTCCTTTTTTATCCATTTGTTTACCATTATGATTTAAATTAGCGCGTTCGAATTTCTGGTACTAGATCAACTTGCTTGCCCAAGACAGGGCTGACTGGCAACGTTTTTGTTGATGTCTCATGCCTCACTTCCAGTGGGAGCTAAGAGGACCACAACATGTTCACATTTCTGGTATACGTACAACTGGTTTGCCCAAGACCGGGCTGACTGGTGACGTGTTTATCGATGCCTTATGCTCCAGCTGGAGCTAAGATGACCAGAGCATGCTCGAATTTACGAGACACAGTCATGGAGTTAATTAAAGTCAGTGCGACTATCTTTATTATGTTTACAATCAACTATGGTTTCATATTGTATTTAAACCATTACAAAAAGAAAAAAAACCAGCATATAAACATAAACGACGATCTTAGTAATAATGATAGTAATGTTGTTACATGTGATTTTCCTATTTCAATAGGCCAATTCCGATATATTAAAATTATAACTTGACTCCGAGGCTTAGGGGAATAAAATAAAAGAAATCACTTCGAGGTCGAGGGATGAATAAATAATTTATTTTGTTTTATTCCCCTAAGCCTCGGAGCTAAGTTAGAATTTTAATATATTGAAATTGGCCTATTAATTGCAAAATCAATGTATGTATACCATTAATTCATATTTGATTATATTTGTACTTAAATATATTAATGTGATTTATATTTCTATAACGATAAATCACTACTGGAATAGCATCCCAGTGCACTATGTTGAATACTTACAATTCAACTAAGATAATAATTTAGTAGTAATCATTCAGAGTTATATAATCATTTAGCAGTAATAATTTGACATAGTAAATGGCATAGTAATTTGTCATGATCAGTTTGCTCATTTCATTATTGATTCACTTGCCTACTTAACTACTTACAACGGACGGAAATATCGAACGACCGACAGACCGACAGACAGACAGATAGACAGACAGACAGACCTACAATCTTGGTTTCTTAATATTTACACTACTACAACTAAATATAAGGCGAGAATAGACATTACATTTGTCTCAATCACAATTTGTTTTTTAAGTTGTAGCCTTTACCATGGACAAAAACTCGAGGAAGAGCTTTGTGATCAAATTTGCTTCATTCGGATGCTTTGTTAGCATTGTGTTTAAAAGTAATCAACTGTGCTATAAAGTTTTTGATTTCCATGGCAACACAAGATATAATTGGTTGTGTCTACGTTATTCTTTGTCAGCCTATATATCTACTTTTTGACTGTCACCATGATTTTCATGGGATCCTATATGAGTTATGGAGTTTAACATGCATTATTATAATGTTACTTCCAAAGACTAGATAGTTTTAAGTAAAAACGTTTCCCCATATGTTTGGACAAGCACTGTTGACAATATATTTTGTTTAATATGTTAGAATTGTTTATTTTTATTTTTAACTCCAGTAAGTTATCTCTAGGCCTTATGTTAACGTTAAAATCATCATTCCATGTAAGCTACAACAATATAGAATATATTTAGCAGACTACTGCTCATAAATATAAGACACATGGAGTCAGTGTGGCCGAGTGGTTGGGGAGCTGGACTTGAAATCCGGTGATCCCTTGTTCAAGTCCTTCACTCTAACCACTAGCCGGTGATGTAGTCCCGAGTTCAATAGCCTGACGTCCGGAACGTTTGGAACAGGCTACGATTTCAATTCCTTGGCCGCGCTTGTAAAATGACCAACTGGTTAGTCTCCTGCCAGTTTGGATTCTTAACCATGTTTTGTTCGTTTGAAATATCTGTTTCAGTGTTTGCTAACAACAGATCTGGAAAGCCTCACTTGGGAGTGTTTAATAGGTAATTAAAGTTCAATAATTTATTCAATCACCAGCTGTTTTTCTTCCTCTTTACGACGCATGAAATGCGGATTGAACTGAAACTAACAATATTGAGCATAGAAAAAAGGTCGAGTTTCTAGCTTTCAATAAGGTAAATTTATCTCACTCCACATCCAAGGCTAGAACACTTTTCCGAGATACATGAGTGATGTTCTGTTTGTTTCTGAATGTCAGATGTTGATGTTCAATAAAACAGAAAATGTAGAAAATTGATTCCTACCGGCAAAAAAAGCTCAATTATAACGTGACTATATCCGGACATTTTGATGTCACAACTATTTCTCTTCGATTTTTGACGTTGCCATGAGAACCGCGCAATGATATGCAAGTTTACCCAAATTTCGAATTTTCTGATATATTTCTTCGCTATACCGATAATGTTTGCAGTTTCCTTAAAGCATTGCAATCTGTTTAAGTATCCCCCAATCCTGCACGGTCGTGGGGGGTATGAGTTTGGATATACGCCCGAGGGCCGAGGGTTAATTAAGAACTCTCATTTGTTTTTTACCCGTTAAGGTGATTTTATATTCCCCCTCAAACATTATTCAATTATTTGAAGCTCCTTGACGGTTAGCTATAAGGACACTTCTTTCAGTTTTTTTAAATTTGAGATGATTTTAATAGTTGTGCACTAAAAACAGTCTGTAAAATCTAGTTTGTTGCACAATTTCAGATCATGCGATGTTATACTGTAGAATTGTTTCTTTCAAATTTAGTCATATTCACATGAATATGAACGAATAATTTTTTAGATAGATGAAGGAGCAATTCTTTAGAATTAGATACGAAGCTAAGTAGTTATATAGAAAACGTTTCGCGAAATGTAAATAAATGTATTGTATTGTCTACTTCTCTCTATAGGAGTCTTCACTGTTTATCAACATTACGTCAAATTTGTTTTGTTATTCAAATTTGCCAACCATTAAACAAGATAACTCTATTTTTCAATAGTCAATAGTTCTGGTTCTGGTTGGCACATTAATAACAATAGGTGACGTAACGAGAAATATCGCCATACCTTAATTCATTACGTCTTCTTACACCTTCCACATGCTTTTCATAATCGCGTGGAAGCGCGTGTCGCGTGTTTTCGTTTTATTTTCAGCCAATCAGAACTCTTGTTTTCTATCGGCGATATTCTAAATAAATTAACACTGAATACATTTCCGATGCGCTTTGATGACAAATTGTGCTTACATTTCAATCATACCTGACTGCTAAACGAACGAAATACCCAGGAGGGACTTCTATAAAAAAAGTGACGGAAATGATCGTCATACCTTTTAGGCTGTTTCAATCTAAAATGACCATCGTCAGAGTTATCCCGGTATAAAGACCAGGAACAGAATGACAGTTATCGCTTTGTGTTCCACTTTTTAGGGGTGAAGGTGAATTTAAGTCACGCTGGTAACTTAAGGAGTTCCTTTCAAAATTTCACACGATCACCCCGTTACTTTTATATGGGAGTAAAGACACCCCCCCCCCCCCCCCCACGAACAAAGTAACACGAGTCTGATAACGATCACGTGATATATCCGCTACACAGCAATAACTTGTGTATCCACAAGTTAAAATATTAAATGAGCCGGGGAAAAAAAGAAGCAAATAATACAAATACTTAACATTACATTAATACAAACAGCGTAACACATTTATGATATAATTAATTTTAAGACTATTCAACCAAGATAGAACACCTCCAACTCATTAAGTGAGAAGCTTGCACCAGCCAGGATCGTGTTCGGGTCTTTTACTCCACTTGGAAGAGAGTAGGCGGCGCCAAAGGTTGAGTGTGAATGGGTGTTACTGTTCGCATTGCTATGAATGTGGATGTCGTGCCCACCAAAAAATGGACCATCTGAGGTCCTGTAAATTGCCTTTGATGCAACTGTCACCATGCTTTTAAATGGTCCAATAAATTCTTTATTTCGGAGAGAAAATATGAACGCGTTGGAAGTAGAACCATATCCACCACTGGACTCTGTAGACCAAATGTACAACAAATAATTTATTTAAGACTTGTTTGCTTACCGGAATTGTTTCAATTCTAATAGTCTTTGTCACGGTTAACTTGCGATATTTGCATAACAATACACTTGAACATAGAAGCGAGGCAATTTCGGGCACAAGCCTCCTTCAACTCTTTTAGTATAACAACAGTTTTAAAATGTAGAAGAACTGCAATTATTTTAGTTTACGTTGTTTTTAGAAAAAAATGTAAAACGACTTTTCTCTATTAATAAAGAGTAGACTCGCATAAGCAACAGGGAGATCGGATTACGATCTTTACGGCAAACTTTTACTAAAATATAGTTGCATATTTAGGTATTCTCCGTTTTAAAACTATTTTTATGCTAATATAGTTTAAGGAGCTCAAGAAAATCACGATGTTTTACAGCTGGTGCCCGAAATTGCCTCGCTTCTATGTTTAGCTGTATTGTTATGCAAATATTTCAGGTTAACCGTGAAAAGGGCTATTGTCTTAACATATTTTGTTCACTGAATTAAACATTCAAGAGAGCTATATGTGAAAACTTTATACAATTTTGTTCTCAAATATATTTTTGGTAAAATACGTAGTATCGATTATGTTTTGCGATTGTGTAACGATTGACGAGTTTTAATACCATTTAACTCATACAGAACAAATTAAAGTGTTCGAGGTTAGCTCAGGGAAACCTTTACATACGTGCCGTTTATATCATTATTTTATCAAAATAAGAAAGCAAAAATAATACGTTAAAACGAGTCATTGTTATCTACTCGAATTATATAATTTCACCGAGATTAGACTCTCGAATTTGTTTGAATAAAAATAAACAAAAGACACCGTTAACGTTTTTGTTCCCCGATTCCTGCAGTAAACCACCACCCCTCTGTAGTCTCTTTTTACATTGGTCTCTCTAGCTCTATTGTTTGTTAGGGCATTGTTATGACTTAAAGTACCGAGAAGTACTGGGTGACGATTCCTAAACCTCTTATTTCTCCACGTCTGTCTTTAACTCACGACGCATGTTCTCTTTTCTTTCGTTTTTTACAATTTCTGCAAATACCCCCAAAAAGAATTTAAAAGACCTATGGAGAACCCAAATTATCATTTTAAATCTTAATTTATATATGTGGAATGATCTTTACTTCGCGGGGTGGGGGAGGGAGGAATTGCGTGCTGTGGGAGCAGCTTTGCCTCTACTAATGATCGAGTAAGTAATAAAATACAAAAGATATAAGGCTGGCAAATACTGATGATATTTACCCCAAGGTATATCAGTGTATCCTCCAAAGACGTACAGTCCTGTTCTGATGATGACCACCGTGTTACGTTTTCCATCACATTTTCCGTGGAAGGTACTGGAAGCCCAGCCATGAGTGGAGGCGCGGTAACACAACAACCACTTTGATGAACTTCCAACAGCAGGTGTCAGAAACTGATTCATATGTCTTTGATAAATTGCATTGCCAGCTATTATAGTTGAGTGGGTAAAAAAATCTGAAAAAAAAAAAACTGGTATTAAAATAAATTGTGTCCACTCACGAGGATACTCTCTCTTGCCATCGTAATATTTGTCATTAAAATATACATGTATTGAAAGCTGCGCGCGCTCTGATTGTTAAAAAACATAAGCCGTGTTTTATCATGTTGCGTTAATTTCATGTTGCGTTCTTTTTCGTCTTCCAAAGTTCCCTTTCGTGTTTTATGACAGAAACCGTAAGCCGTATCATGTAAGCCACTTAGTTCCTCCGATCCACTGCATGGATTGGAACGGACTTACTTTATGTGCCGTTCCCCTCAAAAACAGTCTGTCTGTTACTAAAGGTTATTGTATGCCTTCAGAGCGGAGTAGTTTTTCAGTTGGCGGGGAACCTCACTCAAGTCGTTTAATTTTAAGTTTAAAAATGCCACATAGCTTGCTTGAAAAATTTGGGCATGGAAGAACGTTTTTAACTTCATGTTTAACAAATAATGAAGCCAAAGCCATGTATTGTACTGTTTTCTGCCCAAGGCAAGGACACAGCACAAGGACTGACCGGTTAACTATTACAATTAAACGGGGGGAAAAACAGAAGAATGCGTTTCTTTGGGAAAATCCCAATTTCTGATCCAAGATCACACGGATTCGTTACGACCAAAGAGACAAAAAATCCGAAAATGGATTCATTTTTGCCTTGACAACCCCAGAATGCAGCTTGCAAGCTTCGATATGTCGAAGAGGTCCTCGCCAACGATTTACCACAAGCCACAGATATGCTTTATAAGCCTAGGATCATATTTGCTCTGGCTACCATATCCTTTATGAACCGTCATTCGAAACTATGATGCCTCGTCGGTGGTGTGGGCCTCGAGCTGGTAGATGAAGGAGTCGCTGCGATTAGTATACTTTCCTTGAGGTGTAGATTCTTACATTTGGAGGCGTTGAAGGACATATTCCAGTCGGAGCTCCACTTTGTAAACAAGCTGACTCGTCCCCAGTCGTCTCTCTTGTCTCCTGTTAATATTTAGCGCGGCCGAGGGGAGCGCAAGGGGTGATGGGAAGGAGGAAAGGCGGGAGACGACTGGCAGATCCTGTTTCCAAGATGGCGGACAGAGCAATGGCGGCGTTTTGATGAAATAGGCGCTATTAAAAGAGAATGCTTTCCGCCGCCCTTTGAAGCTAAAATCTGCTCTGCCGTAAACAATCGCGAGGTTTTGTTTACAGTCAAAGTCTTATTTGCACACCACACAACTCTTCTACGCAGTTCTACGACGATTGCCGTTTACTTCTGGTACAGAGACCTCAGACTAACTAGATCGTTTCCAAAATACTTCCCTTAAGCGTCTACGGACTTGTATTTATTTCTCATTTACACGAGAAAGTCAAACTTCAACTGAAAGCTACGTTAAACGTCTGTTTCCTTTCGCTCTGTGGTGTCCTACAGTTTCCTGTGGAAGTGTTGTGATTATTTGGGTCAAGGGGTCAAACTGATCATGACAGCTAAATTTAAAATCTCATATTTTCAAGGATCCGCACTTCAGGCCTTTATATCTCTCAATGAACTTACTGCCGAAAAGTTGTAGCTTTTGCAGTGCCAATTTATTCTGGAAACGAGCGGCTCAGCTAAAATTGCAAAAACCCGGCCAGGAATATAAATTACGTAGCATTCGCGGCACTCAAATCACACAGAGAAAATGACTCGCACACTTACACGACGACACATCAATATTGTAATACAAAATGAAGGTTTAATTTAGGGATCCATATCTCTCAATCAATACAAAATCATACTTCCTCTCTTCAAATGTTCAGCGCGCGTTTCTGCTTGTAAGCTTATGTCGTCGAAGGGTTGTAAACATCGCGAGTAACTCGACTTTAGCAAGCGTCTTGACCGGTTCGCTGATGTTCTATTAAATACACCCGTAAAAAAATGCCTTTCTAACGGCCAGACATCACTGAAACTTCGTCAACTACGCCATTCCACAACTCTGAGTGCATGGAAAAGAAATAATCGAAGAAAACGGCCTCGCGCAGTTTTTCGACTCTTGGCACAACTTTTCGACTCACGATCTGCCAGTCGTTTCTCTTCTTCGCTTTCCTCCTTCCCAGCATCCCCCGCGTCTTGCGACTCCCAACAAAGGAGACAAGAGAGACGACTGGGGACGAGTCAGGTAAACAAGGTCGCTTTGGAGTTGAGCTGTTGAGCTCACAGTGTCTAGAGTGCGGTAGAGTATAGAGTCCGTCGGCAAACAATGCTAGCTGGGAGTCACCCTGGATGTAGTCGGACAAGGGAAGAAACAAGAAACAAAACTATACTAACCTTTTGGTACTATACCAGGCAATTCACAACGTGTTCCTTGAAATCCTGCTGCGCAGACGCAGCAGAATCTGTTTACAAAGTCTGTGCAGGTTCCACGGTTCAGACAAGGATTACTGGCGCACTCATCGATATCTGATTCAAGATTAAAATATGATATTACAATATCATAACATAGATAGCGTGCTGTTTGCTTTTGTTCAATAAACTAACCTTCACACCGTGTTCCTCGAAATCCTGGTGCGCAGCTGCAGCTGAATCCGTTCACAAGATCTGTGCAGGTTCCACGATTCAGACAAGGATTACTGGCACACTCATCGATATCTGATTCAAGATAAGGAAACATTTTAAAACAGTATTTTATTTTGTCAACGTCTTGAACCCGCTAATATTTTTTTTGTTTACTGTGAAGCATAGCGAATCGAATTGAAGGTGTTCTCAGATGTTACATTGCGGCGTAAATAGATGTACAATGTCAACACAATCTACCAATTAAAAACATGTACTGCTATTGTTGAAGCGGATTTAGTTTCGGAAATTGATGGACAGTGCATGTTCTCCCCATTTTCCGTCGAATGATCTGAAACCACCTCGCTTTTGTAGCTATAGAATCTTCCCTTAATATCATTTTGGCATTCAGCCGCCTGGCAAATTATTTTAGACGCACAGTTAAAACTAAGCCATATGTCGTAATTAAACGTACTTTGAGAAATTATTGAGTAGTCGTTCCTGTTTTCGTCGACATTGTGACGGCTGTATTATAGTGCGACGCGCCTTACCGTAGTCACCCAACAAACGTTTTTACAAGTGTCCTCTCGTAATATTATAATTTGTTTGACGGACATGCCTCGTTGCAAAGTTGAACACGATCAAATGGAAACTTGTTACATCGTATTTTTCAATTAAAGTTCATATTACGAGAAGACACAAAAATGTTTGTTGGGTGACTACGTTAACGCGCGTCGCAATGTAAGTTGAATTCGAAGTCACGACAATGCAACTTCCGTTCTGGTTATTCGATAAACGCACGCTACTTTTAAAATCATGGAGAAGTTATTGAATAATTGTTTATGTTTCTGTGGACATTTTGAGGAAGTCGGTGTAATTACCCCACGTACCCCCCCAAAATGGGGGGAAAAGAAGCCCGGCGGATTCGAACCCTCGCCCCTCGGTTGCACTAATGAGATTGAAAGGTTAGCGCCCCAGCGCCTTGCACCATTGAAACAAGAGCGCATGGGATGTCATGCCAGACACCATCCTCAGGAATAAATAAATAAATAAATAAATAAATAAATATGACCGAAAACTCCAGACGAGATTTGATCCAGCCTGAGCTATTTGCCGGACAAATTTATAAACCTCGCATGCTCGGCCCCCGGCCTCGTTTCGTGAGGAATCACGTGCTGGTTGCTTTTTCTCAATAGACTAACCTTCACACCGTGTTCCTCGAAATCCTGGTGCGCAGCTGCAGCTGAATCCGTTCACAAGGTCTGTGCAGATTCAACTGTTCAGGCAAGGATTACTGGCGCACTCATCGATATCTGCGGATTGAAGATAAAATACAAATGTATCATATTACAATAATTAATTATATAACATAGACCACATGCTGTTAGCTTTAGTTCAATAAACTAGCCTATTTCAGTTAGCGAGTTGAATGGAAAGAGAGCTAGACAAAGTTTTCTTCGTATTAAAGCATACCCAGAAATTTGGGTCAAAATGGCGGCCGCGCAAGCGCAATAAGGCCACAATGGCAGCAAAATCGTATAAGAAAATGTATGAAGATATGAATTGTTTTTAAAATATAATAATTATGAGCTTGCAGCTCATCAGTTCACGATTCGAAATGAGTTAGGCACTGTGGAATCTACTCATCTCACTAAAAAATGGACACACAAATACAGGTTTACTTACTTCCAGAGGTGATCACTTTCATCCGTTTGCCAGATATCCATATCTCCATACATTCTCTTAAAATCTTGCCGAAGTCATGCCAATAATCGTCGATTATAAGATGAACCCTTTAATGAAGTCAAGGTTCACGAATCGATATGCTTTCAGTGAAGTTCGATGTGTCCAAATCCGCCGTAAAAGGAAGGATTTTTGCCCTGCAAGATCTTTCCAAATGCACAGATAATTCCTTCATTTTCCCGTCTGTAGTCCAGCGAACGAACGCCATATTTGAGTGACTCATTTTGGAAGGAAAACTCAAAAAAAATTTCTTCGCATCTCGTCGCCATTTTGTTTGTTATTTATTGTCGTGATGTTTCACGGGATATAAACTAGTATCCAGGCCCCCTAATTACTAGGCCAGGCTTGGTTTCATGCAAGTAAAAAAGCGTTTGTTGATGGCCGCCATTTTGAAAATGAGATGCCGCTGACAATTAATCACGGGCGCAAAATGTCCGCGATTTCTGGAAATGGTCTTCGCTCAATCTCTTCTAAAGTTTCGTATATTCTGGAAAATTGTGCAAATGGTTTAACTTAAAATAGGACGATCCGAAATAATTATGGAGCTGAATATTATATCTGATTCAAGAATAAAATGCAAATATATATATCTGAATTTAATGTACTGTTTAAATCATTTCATCAATCCGCTCCTTGTGCCAGGCATAACATGCATAATTCCCTGACTAAAGTTATACTTGCATATACCAGTGCAAAAACCGTGTACAATTAGACCATGTCACGTTGGACCTAGAAAAGAACTCGATCAGCAAAAAAGGACATGGAAATGAAAGACTACTGTAAAGATGATCTACAGCGTCGTGTAGTTTTTAACGATATTTCGGCTGGCCAAGTACCAGGCTTCATCAAGTTTGTTTCAAAATGGAGATATCACAAAAATACGTCGCTATATTTCGGTAGAACGTAACGAATTGTGGGCGTTGTAAATGAAAAATTGTTAAAACGAAAATTCAGACTAACGAAAATTCATTAAAATGAAAATTCAGACTAACGAAAATACGGACTACTGCAAATTCGATCTAGTGTAATTTCGACGAAAACAAATTAAAACGAAACCATCGAAATCGCAGGCAGTCCAATTATAAATCAACATACTGTAGCGTGCCCTAGGCCGTGACTGTTGCACCGCGGAAAGATCGTCGAGCATGTATAATTAGAAAGTACTTCTAAAAGGAACTTCTACATTATTGCTAAAGCCTGGTTTCCATGTAATCGCAACGGTTGCAACGATTATATGGAAACCAAGCTTAAGCTTCCTGGAAATTTTAACAATGCCACAATAACTGCTTCTCCAATACTAATGAAAAGGAAGGAAACGTTCTTTGATAATTAAGATTGTAGCGTAATTTGGAAACATTGTCCTTTAGAATCTTATGAATCTGGCTTGTAGATATATTCAATTCGTTCTCGTTTATAATTCAAAACATTTGGCATGATCAAACTGAGCTACTGAGAGCAGATATCTCACACCCCATTTTTAATTGCTGCTTGTTTTGTTGCTATGCTTTTACAATAAAAATAAGAATCATAAACTACATGCATCACTCTCGCGCGCCAGGGACTCGGGTGCTGCGCTGCTGCGCTGCTCGATGAATGAACGAATGATTTTAAAGTAAACAAGTAAAAATTAATACTTATATTAGCACCAGGAACGTCGGTGATCATTTTTGCAGTATGTTAGTTTATGGTGGTTGGAATGTAAGGAAAGTTTCAATCGAGAGTTGATGTTATTTCAAAATGAACGTTCAGCAAAGTCAAATAATTAAATCAATTCAGTTTCTACACCAGCGAAACCGAAAAACTGTACATTTTATAAACTTATATTATGCTAAAGTTTGTAAACTCGCCATAGGCTTTGAAAATTCAGGCGAGCTTACGAGAATTCAAAGATATTCTACTGAAATTCGAAGTGAGCATAGCGAAAATTCGAAGTGCGCTAGCGAAAATTCGAAGCACGCTTCCGAAAATTCGAAGTGTGCTAACGAAAATACACAAAGTGTGCGAGTTCGATTCAAACAATAGACAGTGCGAACTTTAGTTTCGAGTTCGCTGAAATTTAGTTTCGTTCGAAATATCGTTTGTTTTCGTCAAAATTAATTATTCGAATTTGTCGAAATTCGTTTGTATTACTTTGCACAGTACTGTACTGTATGCGTAGTTTATAAAAGGTAGTAATCAGGTGGGATTGTACAATAATTGACGTACGTAAATACTCAATGCCGGATAAGATAAGTGACAGAGAAATATTACTCTGTAGGTAAAATGTGCGGAAACACTACAAAGTACATGTATCTTGCATTGTACCTGTTTCACAATATTTCCCTGTGTATCCTTTCGCGCAAATGCAAGCGAAGCTATTCTTCTCGTACTGCGCAGTGCACATTCCATTGTTCTGACAAGGCCAACTGCTGCAGGGAGACTGAAGAGGAAAAAACAGGGATACCAGGGCTATATCATTTTATGGCAAAGGTAAACGCTAGAATATTATTGAAATACATGAGAAAAAAATTACAAACGTTGACGACGTTTCGACGCTACTTCACGTCATTATCAAATCAAAAGGTAAAATGAAAACTGAGCATATATAGATAGTGAAACAATAGAACAAATGCGATAGTCCTATGGATATAGTTCCCAAAGGTAAAATTAATTATTAAATAGCTAAGGAAAAAGATCCCAATCAAACAATACAGTGTGAAGTAAACAGTTTGGCGCAAATAGAGTCAGTTTGGGTGTTGAGAGTATAAAGCATCTAAAGAATGGCAATTTTTTCGAAAAAAAATCATATTATTCCATATTATTCGCTACGTCACGGATGGCGCATCTTGAAAAAAATGGCCAATGTTTTCAAGTTCGTCGTTCACAATCCGTCTTAATCTTCTACATCCTCAACCATCCTTGTTCCTGTTTGGTTTATTATCACCTCTGGTGTTTTTCTACCTTAGCAAATTATTATTTTGAGGCTTTCTTCAATTTGAAGATGATTTTGCACTTGGCAAAAATGGCTTAAAATTTCGTGACATAGCTACTTTAATATCTTGAGTTTCCTTCGATCAATTGTTTTACAACTTTCCTGTCCTTTGAAAATGTTTTTTTTAACTATTACACTGAATTGGTTTTACAATATTTTGCCAAAAACGGATGTGAAATGAAGCATGTACATACAGTCATGTATTTACATTATGCAGACTTTAACCAAAAAACTATCCATCCATCCATCCGTCCGTCCGTCCGTCCATTAAAAGCCTAGATTTTAGATTACATGTAGGACATGTTTTACTCACGGCATTGGCCGGCGATTTTGTACCGCTGTTAGACAATAGAGCTTTATAATTTACGGCAGTTTTAGGAAATGAAATGTTTCACTGTTTGATGAACTAAATTAATAATATGAAGTCGAATATCTGTGTTTTTTCTATACCATTATTTTTTTTATTTTAGAGCTTCAGTTTTTCCACTGTTTCTCATTGCGAGCGATCTACAAGTTGAAATTTTAGACAGTGACACGGTGATGTTCAAATTTTAAAGCAATTCAAAGCATACACAAGACACGGAACACCACAACTAGTTCCGCGTGAAGCATAGCCTGTTCCAGGCTCTCGGATAGTGGGGACGAAGCGAAAAAGCGAACGGCCGCGCTTCCCAGACTACCTTCGCGCGGCCGTTCGCTTTTTCGCTTCGTCCCCACTATCCGAGAGCCTGGAACAGGCTACGCGAAGCAAGGAAATAGGAGACGTCTGCACGCAGGCTACACCACAACTTCCTCAAATTGATTCTTAGAAACAAAACAAGATTATATTGTTCACCTACCATGATACTATAGTGATGATGAAACTGGCTGGCGACAAGCTTTTTTGAGTTGTTGTAGATGTCAGATGGGAGCAGTTCACATATGAACTTGTTGATATCAAAGAATACAACCAGGTTAAAGGAGAAACATGACGGTATGTTGACACACGCAAGACCACACTCGCTTCCTTTTGTGACAATGTCTGAACCAATGCTGGTGATGTTGAGGAAGGAAAACTTGTGAGCCTTAAATTTGGCATAAGCCATTCCCTTATCTGTACCTCGGCTGAGAGATTTACCACCTACATCAACAACTACCATTGCAGAAACACGAAAAGAAAAAAAGATTAGATTAGAGAATCAAAAATGATACTTCATAAGAATTGAACGTAATATGTCTGCAAAAAGTGATAAACGTAGAAAATTAAAGTTAGAAAAATAGTAATTAAATGTATTTACCATTATCAGCTTTTGAAGAGGCTAACATCGACAGTGCAACCATATATATTAACTGTTCTTCGAGACGAAGATCCATTTTATGTCGAATTGACTTCGCTAATAACTGAAAAAGACTTCACTTGCACCGCAAGTTTATATCATGACATATTTGGATACTTTGACATAAAATCAATTAATAATTAATGATAATTCAATTAACATATATGTGTTGCAGATACGTCAGTTTAAATAGCTGCGGTTTGCAATTAAAACTGACAGTAACATATATGTTTTGAGCCACCAGTAAGTAATTTATTGCAGCTTGAAAAATATAGTTTTAATATATATGTGATATATTTCTATTTTTATGATAATTATTTCAATGTAGGTTTTAGAAGGTCGTAGCATAAACTAAATTGTACGCGCTGTTTTCTCGTACAGGTATCGAACAACTAATGTTGGGCGGCTAATAGAGGAAGACGATATTACATTTCCAAACAGGTAGAATTATGAACGTGTCAAAGCGTTCAATTAATTATCCTCACTTAATTAACGTAAACCCGTCCTAGTAACGCATTTCGAAAATATACCGCAACTCATCTCTTGGTATTGCAGAAAACAAAACAAAAAAGGGATAACATGCAGGGAATTACAGAATTACGCTATCTCGCTAAAAATACAACCCAGAATTATTAAAATATACAGGAACGTGATCAAACACAACACAGCTACGTGCAGGTCTGTTTCGTTAAGTTATGCAATGGATCAACAAACAAAAGTAAACTTATCTCAAAGTATTAATAATAGTATCCCTTAGCGTGTTTGTTCTTCAGGAGTAATGTCCTATGCGCGCCTTTTTTATGTGACATGATAGTTATTAAAGGCACAACCCTAATCAACCATCGCGAAATTGAAATCGCCCCTTACAATTCCGCTTTGAAAGTGTAATTATTCTACTTCGGCTTTCCCTTCATAAAACCGATTGGAAGCAGTTTTAACTTCCGGCACGCTTCCATAAGTGTTATTGAAAACGACGTGCCAGTCAAATTGTTAATAAATCACCAGCCAGAATCCCATATTAGCGCACGCACAATTACTTGCTCATTGTTTTAATTAAACTGTCCAAATGAATTCTTATCTCGGATACGTGTCTGATAACCAGAAGTTCCCTTCGTGTGCGATACTGAGGAAGTTGCATGAAAGCGATGCGAAATGGCCCACGCCGGCTCAAAGTTAAAAACAATATAATTGTTGAGAAATATGTTATTATGTTAGTGACACAAGCAATATAGAAAAAAAAGCCGAGTTTCCCCCAACAGGAGTCGAACCTATGACCTTCCTTACACTGGTCGAAGGCTCTACCACTGGATACTCGTGGGAGCTAAGGCCATATAACTAGGTTCACATGTGACACAAATCGATTTCTCCATACTGCTAGTATTAGATTTGGCGATGAGTGAGAATTCGAGAAAATAAATTATGGTATATTTTAAGCTTGGTATAAATGTGATAAATATATAATTATTCTGTCAGTGACACAAGCAAATATTTTTTTGTTTTTGTTTTAATTGTTTAATTTTTTCACAGTTTGCCGACAAATCTCGATATTTTCAGGCTCCGAAGTATAAATTGAAAACTCGTTTACATGCTAAGAACCAATCACTTTCGAGATAATACACTTTATCAATCGATAATATACTTTATTATTATCATAGTACGATGAACAACAACAACATTTATTTTACAATACAACAGACTATTTTGTAAAGCTTACATATATTTGTAAAGAGAGAAGTTTCAGGAGGATTAGCTCGCTTCCCTCTTTTACGTAAATCTCACAGTAGTCTTGTTTCTGTTTCCACCGTTTAATAGAACCTTCTTGGTTACAGTTTTCAATTCTCTGATCTAAAAACTTTCTCGCGTTGCTTATATGTGGATACTTTGGGACCTGTCAATCTTGTGCCAAACTAACGCTCAGACTTGGCTTAGGCTTACGTAAGAGTCTCACGTGGCTCTAGTAAAACGTAAGTACGCTTGCGCATTAAACTATTTTTTCCTTCGAGCTAGCAATCATAGTCAAAATGTATTTTCCGACGAATTTTACTATTGTTCCCAAAGTATCCATCAAAAACAAAACAGCAGGAGAAATATAAAAATTACAAGCTTCATTCTTATCGATTAAAATTTAAGAGTTATAGTAAGTTCACAAATAAAAGTTGTTGTTAAAGATTTTACACAATCGTCGTTACAAGTAAAAGGTTGCATAAATTTTAGTTTCGTGGGTCGGCCCTGAAGTACAGCCCTTTTCCATATCTATATCATATCATATCGAGCTGAAACGCTTTCCACTGAGTCAACATTACTTGAAAAGAGCCGTTTCACCTTTGTGTGAAGTGTGAACGAGATTAGAAAGTAATTAAGCAACGTTACTTCAACGTCCGAAAAGTTGCTTAAATGGATATATTTTCACTGAAAAATAAAGCTGTAGAATAAGGATAAGTTGCGCTAACCAAAACTACTATTTCCAGGAAGAGCGCTTAGAAAAACTTGACTTTGTTTTTCTGCCATTATCTTGACAAGACACCTACGGGTCCAATCAAAATAATGGTAAACAAGGTTGTGGGACTAAGAATATTTTTAGCAAATAATGAGGCTCAGAGGAATACGAATCAGCTCGAGTTTTACGGATAAATCAACTGGTATGATCTTAGCAAGAATGCTAGATTGTAACACTAAAAACAGCCGGAAGTATAACATAAATAATTTCCAGAACAGAAATGAACTTTAATAATTTCTGAATAGGTCCATTAGTCAATGGTGAAAACAAACACGTTATTACATATTTTTTCGGAATGGTTAATTCCCTAGAAACACAACATCTGCCGTGTACCACAATCATACCAAGAGAAAGTATCATTTGATCACCATCAAAGGAATAGTCTCAGTAAGAGACACAAGTTGATGAGTTACGAGTAAACAATGAAGTTCTTTTTAACATTTCCCTGATTATATTTCATAATGCTATATTTCCGACACCAAAACCCAGTTTCCTTTAATACGTAAATATGGAATAAATAAATGTACGAAACGTTTCATTGCTTGCATTTTTGTTGTTTTACATATTGAATGCAATGTTTGATACAATACCGACTGTTACCCTCTTCTAAATCATTTTGTCAACGCCATTAAATATATACTGAACTAGTGTAACACTTTCTATATAGGCTAACACATTGTTACTTACAACAGTACAACAGAAACAAAAACGAAAACAGCAACACATTCTACAGTAAAACATCCATTAATGGGACACCATTGGGACAAGGAGAAGTGTCCCCTTAATAAAGGTGTCCCTTGAATAGAGGTACAGTGATACAAATATTATATGAGCATTAATTGTGTCGGAACAAAAGTCTGTGTCCCCTTAAAGGGGGTGTCTCAAAGTAGAGGTTCCACATTACTTCGATAACTATTGCGTTAAAAGTTTGAGAGTCTTTAACAATTTACCGAAGAAAGCTAATAGCGACCGAGTGAATGACGAAATTAAACTGGTTAAATTTAATCTGTAAGCCCCAACACGTTTCACGTTCGTCAGCAATTTTCCATTTCGACTAAAGATAAATAATAATTTATGTCAATATTATTTTTATTCCGTTACGACTAAACACTTCCCGTTTTCACTGAAACATAAACAGCGCATTTATTTATCATAAAAACAGCACTGTTCCAAGAAATTACACATACATAGCAATAATTATTATCAAATAATTGATATATATTAGTGTTACCAGACCGCGTAAACATCCACTAAAATCCCTGAAATTGCATTTTCTTTTAATTCATACAACAGCGTAAAGAAACAGAACGACACAAATTGCTCAGTGATTTTCTCCTTCTTCAAACTATAACGCAAGCTGGATCAAACTCTTTAGATCATTGAATACTAAACAGAAACACAAGAAAGCACGTAAATCACTTCCGAATATAAAACGACGAGTCGCGGATTCAAGGGACGGCTTTTGGGAAATTTCACATGACATGTTTTTTCCACGTAAAAACCATGATCTGTGATAATTAATACAACTGACGATTTAACACAATCACACATACTTATGTCTATAAAAAATAATTGAACTAAACGTATAGAATGACTAAACTCAACTTCCCATCTAAACGTTCACAAAACCCTAGTCATCAAACGTAAAAAATTCAAATGAATTACAATAAATTTAACATATCAATTGCAACCATTGAAACATAACAAATCACCTGGAAATGAGTTCACAGATAACATTAATGTGTATCGTTTCTGTGACTCATAGCAGTTATAAAAGTCGTGGGAAATCTCCCATCAATATGAATGACGTAACTTGTTAAATTTAATCCGCAAGCCCAACATGTTTCATGTTCGTCAGCATTTTTCACTTTCGACTGAAGAAAATACAAATGATGTCAACGTTATTGTTTCCTCGTTGCGACTAAATACTAGACAAACATAAATACATTTCCCATTACAAAAAGACCGGCAACAGTTCTCAAAAAATAGCACATACGTTCCACGCAAGGCCTAACCCAAACCCTTCCTAGCCAACACTTCGAAATGCTACCTCACGCAAAATTAAACTGCAATATCGCGAATATTATGTTGCACTATCAGCAAATATATGTTATTTTCGTTCTCACTTAACCATAAACATCACATTAATTTATCATTAAAAAACAGCACCGTTTGCGATGAATTACACATCACTACCATTTTTTTTCGCCTAAACATACCAATTATCGAATTAAAAAAAGCTGCATCACGCAAACAACACTCTGCCCCAGCTCTTATCTTACCGCTTTAGCCGAGCCACTCGACCGAGTCTTGTAGTCGCGGACACGGCCCAATTTAATAATTACAAAAAATATGTTCTAAATTAAGACATCGGTCACAAAGCTACATTAACAAGGGGGGAGGCGGCGTACAAGGGGTGAGGGGGGAATAATTCCAATCCCCCACCCCCTCCCTTCACAACTTTGAAAAATGGATTTACTCTTACCTAGCTGTCCATTCATCCCTCCCGGATATTTGGATGTAACAACTGTTTGTCTTCAGTATTTGACGTTGCTATGGCAACCACGCAATTACATTCGGGTTTACCCAAATTTCGAATTTCTTCGTTATAATGATATTTTTTCCAAGTTTCCGTAAGCAACATTGCAGTATATCACTTTATAATTTTGTATTTCTGAAATCCAAGATGGGGATCATCATATACAAACAAATAATCATATATATTGTAGAGCAGACTCAAGGTTATATATTAATTATAGACATATGTCCGAGGTAACGTTTTCTTGGCAACTATAAATACATCTAAGGAGTGAATATAACTCAACTGCATAACGATTGTTCTAAAATGTTGCTGCAGCAGCCCGTAGCGCTCTATCACCAAGCGAGAACAAGCAAGTTTGCACTCACCGGTACTAACGAAATTACAGTATCTGACTTGTTATCTACTTAGAGTGATCCTTTGTGATATTAATATGTAGTATTATAATTTAAAATAAAACTACAGTCAAACCTGTATATAACGGTCACCCTCGGGACTTCAGAAAGTGGCCGCTTAATACAGGTGGCCGCTTAATACAGGCTTAATACAAGTAGCAAATACAACTCTTGACTTTGAAAGCTGGCCGCTTAATAGAGGTGGCCGCTTAATACAAGGCCGTTATATACAGGTTCGACTGTAATTTCATAAAACAAAATTAGCGTTAAGGTCTGTTTACAAGCCAAGTTGGCTTATATCAGGCGGCCCGTAACTCCGGTGTTCCATAGCATGAAGCGACTAGGAGAACCACTACACTCATGGATGGGATACTAGTCTATTGCAGGAAACTCTCTAGAATTATTGTCAGATTGTCTTGACTATTCACAGTACCCATTTATTTAGAACACAACACAGTGACCTCAGCCAGCGCTCGAATCCGGACCACTCCATCCGGATGCGCTCTTCAGTAAGCCACAGCATTTTTCATTAAAAAAGCTGGGCACAATTACAAGTTAAAATGATCTTGGTCAAGAAGAAGCCTGACCTACAATGAGACCTTTTAGAACAATTATAATTTGTAAGTCCTGTGTGGTAAATTATATTTTCGTGGCCGTGTATTGCGTTGTTTGGGTGAAATGTGAAGTGACTGTTTAGTTTATCGGTTTAATTTTTTGTTGTTGAATTTTATCACCCGGAGGTTTTATTATTGGAAAAACATAATAATAAATTAATAAATAAACAAATAAAGTCAGCCACGACGAAAAGTGCAGCCAAGAAATGTGAAATAAGCATCATCTGAACGCCTTTCATTAACCAACCGTAACGGCATATTAAAAAAAAAGTCAATAATTTATCGAACAGCAAATAAGGAAAAAAATAAGAAAGCTGCCATTCAGAAGTGGTGTTATGTTGCGTTCAACATCCATCCGCTCATGTTTCATGACACTGTTATGTAATATATCAAACACAAGACAGCGTTTCATCACATTTCCGAACACGAGAAGAGAGTTGAAAATGCGACGCGCCGCGGATAACTTTTGACCAAATTCGAGGTGTTTGGGAATTGAATGAAACACACTATCGAGTATTTGTCATATCTTCTCAATCGAAACAAAAAAGGATTAAACTGAGAATAAAATCGTAACAGTCTACGCTAATTAAAACCATGCAGATAACCAACTTGATTAATTATTAACTATTAATTAATTAGTTTGAGTGATTGGACGCGGTAAAGTATCCCTCTAGAAACGTGTCATAGAAATGTTCTTGTTCATTCAATGAATCATTCCTCCGGCAGTATTGAACAGAATATTGAATGGAAGCTTGTACGCGAGACCAATTAATTAGTAGTTTAACATTATCAGTATGGAATTTCTGGGTGTAAATCACAAACGCCCTCTCTCTTGAACTTGAACGCTCAATTTGGCCGGAGTGATGAATAGCAACAATTACTGCTGAGAGAAAATTAAGACACACATCCTGTCAGCAAAAAAATTAAACTACTACCCCTCCCCACCGAAAATCATGTTCCCTACTGCTACCTTCGGTGGTTCCTACGAGACACGTTTTTGTAGTTATTTTACAACTTTTACGCTAGATATAGTTGAAGCGAGTGCGGTTTTCATTTGACCTTGAAAATGTGTTTTCGCTAGAGTTCGTCTTAGTTTGTTTGACTGCCCTATTCTATTCTTTTGCCTCTCCGAATGCATCATTCGAATAACCAATCAAAAACCGATAAACGTCCAGAAAACATTTGCGATGAACATCGAGTTGAAATGTTAGATGCATTGCGTTCTTACGAGTTCGCCCGCGCGCCTGTTTGATTTCGTTATCCAGTCAAATTTCCTATATTCGTCAGTTTGTTGCTTGCGTTCTGGTTACGCGTAATCATTTAAAGGCCATACGAAATTAATTTACCCTAACGTATCCACAGGTTCAAAGAATATGTACGAATTCTTGAGCCAGCTGGAAATCCGCTGTTGCCCACGTCGGCTTCACCTCGTCCCGTATCAACAAACGATGGTGTTTTCGACGCTGTTACTCCAATACCGTGATCACCACGTGAACAGCTTTTACCACCTCCACCAATCATCATCAACGAAACCGTCCCAGCCTCCGTCACACCACAGACCGATGTAATTGGCGTTCTGAAAAGTACCATCGCAATCCGCCTGTGCAAAACCTTGAGTTGATTGGTACTGTCCGCTGTATTGAACAGTGCATCTTCCCAAACAATTATGTTTTGCAGTTGTCCATCTTTTGCCATTCCTGAAGTTACCGTAGCTTGTGATTTTAGATCGGAATGTCTGTCCACCCAGACAATCATATGTTGTCTGCAACAGAGGAGTGTGCTCAGGATCATCACTGCGCGTGATTTTAAACTCTCTACCGCTGACCATCCAAAACGCTGGTGATATCATGTCAGTGTTGCTCCACGGATCGGCTGTTTCTCCAAACTTTTCATTCTTGTCATACCACCAATAACCAGTGTCGTCCATCCAGTTCATAGAGTCATTGTTTGAGAACCGTGCGATCAGAGTCCAACCCTGGTTAGTCTGGGTCATGTCACAATAAACCTTTTGAGGAAGCGGAAACATAATATCATTTTTCCCGTTTACACAAAATAAACCGACGGAACTGTGTTATAATGAACGTCACTGGCAAATCTACGATTTCGTGATGTCGAGAAGATGGATAACATGGAAGAAATCAAGCAGCTCTGAGCCAAATTATGCCAGCAAACGACAGGGCCTGGGTCAAGTGTCTTTTGAGGTCATATTTTGAAACAAAAATGCCAGTGACGACTGGCTGACCAAAGCAACGTAGCCTCTAGCAATAGGGTACTTTCGATATATTAATATTGAGCTTGGAAACGAGACTAACGAGGCTGAGAGGACACAAACAAAGGAACAAGCATGTTGATTGTTTATTCATTTTCCTTTGCTTGTGTCCTCTCAGCCTCACTATCAAGCTGAATTTTAATATATCGAAAGGACCCTATTGTTTGAAATGTAGCATGCTATACGGACACACAGGATGAAATAAGACGTTTCCGTTTTTCGGAAACACGACGGAAACTTGACTGTAAGCGTTTCCGTTACATTTCCGCAGAACGGATACAAACGGAAACGCGGTAGCTCAAATTTCTACATTATTGTATGTTTCCGTAAGGTTTCCGTTTACGGAAACCTGTGTTTACTGTTTCCGTGACGGTTACGCTGTGGAAACGTACTTCATACGTAGCACATTATTTGGAAGTATAAATTCAAATAGTCTGTGTCATCACTGTTATTCTCGGTCCGCAGCCGCTCAGGTGTAGAACATTAACGATGATTTTTTTTGGTTAATTTTGTCCGTTCCTACAGGTCACCCGGAGATCATCGATACACGTATTTCGGCTTACTGTACAAGAAGTAAGATAAAATTATTTCTGTACAGTCCATATAAAAGGTCGCAATTTCCCTAGCCGGCTACAATTTCCCTAGGGCGCGGTGAAGCGAGAGACAATGTCGTTACCAGATTGACGGAGAGTAAGCCGAGAGACACTGGGTGCGAATGGATCATGCGTAATGTAACTTCTTCCCGGCGTCCTCTTTGGTTGAGATTAATTTTGGCGCTCGATTCATAAACGGTTTTGATACTCGCTAAAAGGAACGTTTGTTCTCGTTTAGCCCACTTTATTTCCAAACTAGCTGCATGGAGTCTTCTTACAGCGGATCACAGATCGCTTCACCTGTTTTTAGCCAGCTCTCAAGCGTGGTTGACCAAGGTAAGTAATAAATGTATTATGCATCCTATTTTGGATTTGTTCCTAGTGTAGTATTCGATAAGCTTAGTAATATTAAAAGCTTACTGTCTTTAATTTTCTCCATTTCAATTTCTACACTTCGTACGTATTCAACAATTATCGCTAATACAATTTGAACACTGATATGGCCTATGTGTACAAGGAGGATAATACATCATACTGGATAGTACATGTAGACTGTTGCACCAAAAAAATTCATGTCAGAGTCATGTAACTTCTGGGGCATGTGTAACTGGTAAAATATGAAAATAATAGTATAACTATAACAGATTAATTTATTAGTGACAAACCATCACAAATGGGCAAATCTAGCTCTTGTATTTTAAGCCTACCAACAAAATTCGGCAGAAAGTAATTTTCTGGCTGAGGTTCCATATCAGTTCTACCAATATTTTATTTAACAAAGGACAGCAAGGGAGACTTTCTATTGCTACAAGCTTGCCGGGCTATCCATCTTTGAGTGGGCAGCTCGATTGCGGTTTATCTATCTTTGAGTGGTCAAATACAAATGTAGCTCTTTTATCAATACTTTGTCTTTTTATTAATTTAAGCCTACCAAAATTTTCGCAGAAAGTAATTTTCCGGCTGAGGTTCCATATCAGTTCTACCAGTATTTTTTTTTATAATAGGCCAGCTAAGAAGACGTTTTATTGCTACAGGCCAGGCTATCCATCTTTGAGTGGGCAGCTCGATTGCAGTTTATCCATCTTTGAGTGGGCAAATAGCTCTTGTATCAATACTTTGTCTTTTTAAACCTACCAAACATTTTCGCAGAAAGTAATTTTCCGCTGAGGTTCCATATCAGTTCTACCAGTATTTTTTTTTTATAATAGGCCAGCTAAGAAGACTTTTTATTGCTACAGGCCAGGCTATCCATCTTTGAGTGGGCAGCTCGATTGCAGTTTATCCATCTTTGAGTGGGCAAATAGCTCTTGTATCAATACTTTGTCTTTTTAAACCTACCAAACATTTTCGCAGAAAGTAATTTTCCGGCTGAGGTTCCATATCAGTTCTACCAGTATTTTTTTTTATAATAGGCCATGCAGCTAAGAAGACTTTTTTATTGCTACAGGCCAGGCTATCCATCTTTGAGTGGGCAGCTCGATTGCAGTTCATCCATCTTTGAGTGGACAAATAGCTCTTGTATCAATACTTTGTCTTTTTAAAACCTACCAAACATTTTCGCAGAAAGTAATTTTCCGGCTGAGGTTCCATATCAGTTCTACCAGTATTTTTTTTTATAATAGGCCAGCTAAGAAGACTTTTTATTGCTACAAGCCAGGCTATCCATCTTTGAGTGGGCAGCTCGATTGCAGTTTATCCATCTTTGAGTGGGCAAATAGCTCTTGTATCAATACTTTGTCTTTTTAAACCTACCAAACATTTTCGCAGAAAGTAATTTTCCGGCTGAGGTTCCATATCAGTTCTACCTGAATTTTTTTTTATAATAGGCCAGCTAAGAAGACTTTTTATTGCTACAGGCCAGGCTATCCATCTTTGAGTGGGCAGCTCGATTGCAGTTTTATCCATCTTTGAGTGGGCAAATAGCTCGTGTATCAATACTTTGTCTTTTTAAACCTACCAAACATTTTCGCAGAAAGTAATTTTCCGGCTGAGATTCCATATCAGTTCTACCAGTATTTTTTTTATAATAGGCCATGCAGATAAGAAGACTTTTTATTGCTACAGGCCAGGCTATCCATCTTTGAGTGGGCAGCTCGATTGCAGTTCATCCATCTTTGAGTGGACAAATAGCTTTTGTATCAATACTTTGTCTTTTTTTACACTGACTGAACAAATTCAGCAAAAGGTTATTATTCATCAGAGGCTCCAATTCAGTTCTACCAGTATTTTTTTTTAACAGAGGCCAGCTAACAAGACTTTATGGCTAGAAGCTTAGCTATCTATCATTGTGTGGGCATTTATTTCAGTTCCTTTATATCAATGCCCCCTCCACTCCCCCCCCCCCCCCCCCCCTCCTTCCCCTCCACCACAGCACATACATGATTTAGTTGGTACATGTACATTGTACTGTTCCACTTAATCTACTTAGGATAGATACTAGCTTACTTTTCAATTATTTTTTTCCCTTTTTGAGCTATGATGATGCCAATAACAAGGCAGTTATTGAAAAAGATCCAGTGAAGGAAGTGTGTGGCCTGTTGGAAAGAAAAAAATTCCCAAGGCAGGAAATAAAAGGTATAACCTTCATCAGAAACTTATTACCTACAGTAGGTGATTAGTTTCTGCCTATTTTTGAAAGACAAAGCTTTCACAAGTGCATCTTTGATGTTATAATGTTAATTTATCATACAGCAATAACCATCATAAATACCATTACCAAAAAAATACATACAGATACTGATGAATGGGATATATCCGAAATGTCTATATTTTAACATGAAAAGCATTAACTATTAGTAAGCACTTTGTGTTTACTTACTGACAAAAGGCCTGGGGTCGCATTCGTAAAGCCCTGCTATAAAATTATTACAGTACTGTAGTATCCCAATACATGTACTGTACAGTTTTAACTCAAACTAAAGGCCATTTCCCTTGGATTTGCCTCACTCTAGTACAGTAATTTTACCCTGAGAACTCACAATAGCCTGATTCTCAGATGGTCCGAGTCACTTGTTCTCACTCCCTCGAGTGACTCTGCCCGTCTGAGAATCAGGCTAACTTTTCAATACCGGTAACTGAAACTAAATTCATAATCATTTGACAGCAATTTTCCTATTAAAATTCACCTTCACTAAACTCAAACTCAGCGCAAGTAAGTATGGGAAGCGATATCCGGGAATTTGATAAGTGTAGACCGCTTAATAGAGGGGGACCGCTTAATAGAGGTTTGACTGTATTAAAAATAACAATACATAGAGGATATCATAATGACATGTATCTTAACTGAGGAGGGCGGTGCACACAACCAACAAATTTCGAGAAGTACCCATCCTGGACATTTCTGGCACCCAGGGTGGTCATGTTGTTGTTTAGGCGCAAATGTTTACTACTAAAAATAAATGACCGTCTGGCCAAGATTTGGGGAAAAATAAAATAAGCGCCCCCTTCGAATAAGCACCCCTCTCAAATAAGCGCCCCGGGCACTAATTCGAGGATTTACAGTAGTTCATCCTTTCTTGGAACAAGTCACTCAGGTCGCACGATCTTATTGTTAATGCCAATAGCAGCAATGAAACATGTTTTTGTTTTGCTCCTTACATTTGATCCATTGCTTTCGTGTAATTTTTCACTGTTGGTTTCGGACAATACCGCTATAAACTTTATTTGGCTAAATAAGGTAGCTCAAAATGTTAAAAATAAAACGAAAATCGGTCAGAAATGTTTATAATGTTGTTACATGTATATCTAATTGGTATTCAGTACGTGTTGTACTACTTGCTACCTTCCGGTCAGTCGAGGTAGGCTTGACACTTCTATCCGCAACGTTTTTTCTTTTTGTAATACATGTAGCGGGGTTCCACTGTACAATACGGACACTTTTGTTTGTCCCGACGACACACATTTTATCTTATATCAGCCCGCATAATACGGACACCTGGCTAATACGGACTTTTTCATGTCCCTTTGGTGTCCGTATTAACCGGGTTCCACTGTAGTCCAAACCATTATATAGTAACAGTCAGTGACAAACTGTCTGTTTAGATCGGGCATGGCGATATTCATTTTACCATCATTTTACCATCATTGTTGTTGAGTATCCGTGGTACAGTTAAACTATTTTGTATCACCGTATTCGCGCGTATCCGTCAAGTATAAGTAACGTATTCGCGCGTATCCGCCAAGTATACGTAACGTATTCGTGTGTATCCGTCAAATTTCCGAGAACGGAAACTTTCAAACGTTAACGTTTCCGGAATTGGAAACGTTGCGGAAACATGCGTTTAAGTATTCCGTTTCCGCGACACCGCAGCCACTGAAACATGACCGATACTCGAATTTCCCGCAACGTTTAACCAAATTTCCGACTGCGGAAATTCACAATTCCGACAGATAACCGCAGTGATTCCGTGTCCGGAAACGTCTTATTTCATCCTGTGACATTTCCTGGTATTGTTTTCTTTGTGGCCTCATAATTTGCTTAACTTCCAATTCATGTGCTTGAAACTCTTAAAAATTCCGTGAAAGTATTTCACTAAATAAAAAAATACAACTGACATACTCACCGAAATAATGGAGGAATTTCCAGCTATCTTGTATTTTCCATTACTTGCTGTTGTATTAGATCTTAGTATTACATCACAAGAGGTTCCTAAGAGAAAATGAAAACGTACGTTATGCTGGTGATTCATTATAATTAAAATAAATAACAAATCTAACTAGAAAAAATCGAAGCTGAAGTTTAACAACAGGTTGGTACACACGAGGAGACTCTGTCGAGTTAAAACCGGAAAATGATGCGAGGACGTCTCCGAATTTCCTACATGTGATCTAAAATCTAGGCTTTTAATGGACGGACGGACGGACGGACGGATGGATGGATGGATGGATGGATGGATGGATGGATGGATGGCAGGATGGATGGATGGATTTTAGATAGATCGATCGATAGATAGATACAATTAATTAGTTAACCTGTTTCACATCGATTCCCATAAAATCCCGGTGGACAGCTGCAGTTAAATCCATTGACTCGTTTGGTGCAAGTTCCATTGTTCTGACAAGGATTGCTCTCACACTCGTTGATATCTGTAAGACAAATAAACACAATATATTAAACATTATGCTTTAAAGAATACGTTCGTTTTCGTTAGTCACTGATACTACCCGAGATAAGAATGCAACGGGTCCCTTTATATGTAATTAAATGTTTCTCCAGTCCATTCCCTCTACCTGACCACTCTTCACTCTTATTTACTTCTGGGGGCGAAAATAAGAGGGTCGAGGAAAACTTGCATTCGCAAGTTTCAGGTAGAATAATCAGAAAGGATTAGCTATGGCGCACGCCAAATTAAGAAATCAGAGACTCAAAGGAGTAGTACTCTTAATGAACACCCCCCCCCCCCATCAATATGCATGTAGATGGCATGTAGCTGTCAGCTATTGGTCTGATCAAGGCTTTACATACTATATTTGCTACTAGACCCCTGAAACGAACATATGCGTTACACGGGACAAGGTCAAGAAAAAATATTGTATTTCAAATTTAACCCTATTCTGCCTGGGCTTTTTTTCGTTCCTGAGCCTGGGGGGGGGGGGGGGATAGTGCCCCCCCCTATGTATCTCGAAAAGTATTGACGCTATGAAAATGAAACTTACATGGTGTGTAAAGCATCCGGCAATCTTTATTTTAGTGGCAGTCACGTGTCAATTATGACGTCATACACGCCATAATGACGTCATACGTTATAAAAATCCGCCATCTTGGATCCGAAATCTTGGATTTCTAAATTGTTCAGAAATGTCAGAAAATCTCCAAATTTGCTTTGAAAAAATCAAGAAAAATATAAAGATGCTAAAACGGCAAAGATTTTGGAAGGATTTCATCGTAAAAAGCAACAATTTTATGAAAACTGAAAATTAAGCTAAAAAATCAACAAATTTTGGGTAAAACGATCTGTATCGTAAAACGTATTTGTGCTATAAAAATGAAACTTGTGTGGTGAATAAAGCATTCAAACATGTTTATTTTAGTGGCAATTACGAATCAATTATGATATCATATCACGCCGAAAAAACGTCATACTTTAAACCTGTCCGCCATCTTGGATCCGCCATCTTGGATTTTTCAATTGTTCAGAAATGTCAGAAAATCACCAAATTTGATTTGAAAAAAACCAAAAAAATATAAGGATGCCAAAATTGCAAAGATTTTGGAAGAAACTCTTCGTAAAAAGCGAAAATCTCATGAAAACGGACATTTAAACTGAAAATACCAGATTTGGCTAAAACGGCCTGTCAAAACTTGGTTGCCATGGAAACATCAAGTCACGTGATCCAAAAATTGGCACACCAAAATGTTCCCAGATAATTTTTAGGAAAAGTCATAAAGTTTGGCTATGATTGCTTGAATGCTCTTTAATTACGATAAATTTGAAGTCAGCGCGGGCACTTTCTGCACCCCCCCCCCCCCCCCCCCCCCAGGCAGAATAGGGTTAAAACATTAACCCTGTTTATAGTTCTTGTTTACCAAGAAATATTCAGTGTAACAGTTTTAAAATTTGTAGTAAATAGAAAAAGTTGACACCTCTGTAAAGTGAGGAAACGGACGGCGGAAAGCGGACGGCGGACGGCGTAAAATAGAAAAAAAATAATAATTAAAAATAATAATTAAAATAAATAAACAAAAAATAATAAATTCCGAATTAATGAGAACTAAAACAATGCATATGGTACAAATAAATATAATTGTGCGTTGATATTACTCATGCATCAAGCCATCGACAAATCGAGAATAACTTTTATCAATCGCGAACGGATTTCGTTAATATTCCCTTTAAACTTCCAAATTGAACTCGAATATTGTAATAATTCAACCGTAGCGTTATGCATTCGAATAACGAATGTTGATTATATCTCTTTCCATCCCCGTGCTAGTACTCTGGAAAACAAGGTGGGAATTTTAGAGATTTGATGAAAAAGACTGCGATGGCTTTTCATTCAAACAGTAAAACCAGACAGTTGACAGGTAAAGCCCCCGACACACTAGGCGATTTTATTCTCGGTTTTCACTGTCACGCAATTGTCACGCCATAAAAAAAAAAAATCGAAACCGTTCAATGAATGAAGTCAAGGAATTGACATGTCATAGATAATGAATAAATAAGGAATCAATCCAAGTCTCAGGTCTGTGCGGTATTCCGTACTCAAGTTATTTGTCAAAATGTTCCACACAAATTTATAGAGCTCAGTATGGAAACGCCATGTTGGAGCCCGTCCGAGGGGCTCCAACATGGCCGCGGAAATAGGAAAAAACATCTGGAGTTCACTTTTGCCAGAAAGGAGGTTTGTTTTCTCTTATGAACTTTCGAATATTTAGATAAATATTTCTCCTTAAACATAAATTGTTTAGAATGCTGAAAATCAAGAGTCATGTTTTAGATACGGAACAGCACTGTCACGGCCGTCACGTACGATGAAAACTCGGAAATTAAGCATGAGATCGAGCTAAGAAATTGTGAAAATATATATATTTAGATAATCTTTCCTTGAATGATGGTAAAAATTCTGTAGGCCTCGCGGTTTTGAATTTTAGAATTTGATGACGTCACGTGAAAACCAAGAACACGCTCGTCGGCGGCGATCGGCGAAAATCGTCAAGTGTGCACGCTTCTGCGACGGCGAATTTCACCCGCGATTTTGATCGCCACGACCTACGATCAAAATCGCCGATATCTGACATGCCAAATATCGGTGATAAAATTCGCCAGCAATCAAGTGTGCCCGCTCCGGCAATTGAAATCGTCAATCGCCAACTATTCAACCAAGCAGATTTCCGAGAATGCCTTGGGACCGAATCGTTAGAAAAATCGCCGGAAAAATCCTTGGCTTTTTCCACTTTGCAAATAATTCGTCACGTATCTTCTCCTTGTAGTTTCTATGTTTCATTGCTATTGTCTGCTATTAAAAGCGAAGAGGAAATTTCAGAAACTTGCTATAAAGTGATCGAAAAAAAAATCATCTGACTCGAATTGCGACAGCATACATTATTTCGTGCACGCTCCTCTGCTCCTTTCAAATATGCAAATTTAAGTCATGAAAAACCCTGTCTTTTTTAATCAAATCACTAAAACTTCTGCGTTGTTTTTTCAGAATTACTATCACCTTTCTCGTGATCACAGGAATGGGAAGATATATTTTGTCATTAATCAAGTCAACATTCGATATTCGAATGTATAAAGCAACCGTTGCCTTCAATTTAGAAGTTTGAAATGAATTACGCAATCCGTTCGCGATTGATGAAAGTTATTCTCGATTTGTCGATGGCTTGATGCATGTCTCGCATGAGTAATATCAACGCGCAATTATATTTATTTGTTCACATATGCATTGCTTTAGTTCTCATTAATTCGGCATTTATTATTTTTTTGTTTATTTATTTTAATTATTTTTATTATTATTTTGTTTCTATTTTCCGCCGTCCGCCGTCCGCCGTCCGCTTTCCGCCGTCCGCCGTCCGCCATCCGCCATCCGTTTCCTCACTTTACAGAGTCCCTGCATCGAGGCGTTCCCTCGTCTTATGGTTCTTGGCTAGCTCTTTGGTGAAATGTGAACTGTGGGGACAGTTGAATTTCATTGGCTCAGCTTTAATATAATTACGTTTGTTGACTTAACAAAAGGACCAAACCAAACAAATACATTTTTGAATCCAACGGTGAACGTAAACATCGAAATAACTGATGGAATAAAAAAAATGCTTTGAATCGGAAAAAATAATTCTGAATCAAGAAGACAACAATAATTATTTAGAACCCATATTGAAATGTGAAAACCATGTGAAATGTGAGCCGTGGGAACAGTTGCATTTAATTGGCTCAGCTTTACCAAACAAAAATAAATTTCTCAATCGAGCGGTGAACGTAAACATCGAAATAACCGATGGAATTAAAACAAATGCTGAATCGGATAAAAATAATTCTGAATCCAGAAGACAACGATAATTATTTAGAACCAAGAAGCCAGCCAATTTCGACTTCGCTATAAACCGGACTAACAAGAGAACATCTGAATAAAACGCATGGAGAGCCAAATAAATGTACTCAATTGGCTATCTCGCTCCGTGCCTCGTAATTCAAGTCGCTCTGCTTGTCATGTTTACATTTGCGTCTTGTGATTTATGACTCCAAAATTGTTGCTTGTGTACACCCTTTATAAATTCGTGCCCTCGAAGGACCATTGATCATTTTAAGTTTTCGTCCCGTACTCTTATCACAATCAGATATAACCTGCGACCAGGCGTTTGTTTTCGAGTGCGAAAGGCGGCGGGGGATAAAAATAAAACGATCAATTGATGTGTTGTGTATATACTTTTAATGTTATCCACTATTCCGTTCGAAAATTCCATGCCATTGCTTGTTTTTTTTTTTGCGTTTTTTAAGCGGGCCGATGCATCATGGGCATCGAGCCGCTTCAAGAAATGCACTTTTTTTTTTCATGTCCGCTAGCCTTAGTCCTCTTCACGGTTGACATGATGTTATCGCATCTCGATCTAAAATTAGCCAGTAGAGAATTTCTCTTCCACATTCTTTCTGTAGTGTCGTGTAAGTGCGTAGATGTATTTAGTTTATTACAGTAATCGCATTGGAAAAAGCAAAGACAAATGTCCCACAGCAGCGAACAGCAGTGTTGTTGCAAAATGTGCTAAATTTTGTTGCGTGACCTTTTCTCGTTATTCGATCCCACAGTTGACATGACGCAATCTCTGGTCATGTAAAGATGATGCAATAGAGGTATTGTGCTATGAGCATGAAGCAATCCGCATTGGGATTTCTCTTCCTGATCGCAGTTACGATACCCCGTGGTATATGTTTTTGTAAACGTGATTAGTGTCCTTGGATTATTGGTATTAAGATAAATTAAGGTATGTTTTCAAATGACTATTTGTCATTAGTTGATGGCATTTAGATATATATTTCAGTTTCTACACAGTAATCTTAAAGTTAACCTATGAAGTCTGGAATAAGCTTATTAATCGTTTTGTCGTGAAAGGTTTTAACATTCACACTCTTCCTACAAGAGATGTGAATAATTCAAATACTTTCTGTCTAGAAATCAAAAATGTGTGCATAAGAAAAGTGATTATTTTTTAATACTAATCTGTGAAGCTGAGCATCTTAAAGTTAACCTATGAAGTCAGGAATAAGCTTATTAATCGTCTTTTCCTACAAGAGATGAATAATTCAAATACTTGCGGTGGAGAAATCAAAAATATGTGCATAAGAACAGTGATTCTTTTTTAATACTAATCTGTGAAGCTGATCATGTATGTGCTGATGCAGAGTTTCAGAATGTAGTTGGATAACAAACAAAAAGTCGTCTTTCTTACTTCAGCAGAAATGAAACTTGATGACTTGAAATGACACAGGGAGCAGAGGAGTCGAATTGCGTTACTGCGTTATTCGATCTTGTTATTGTTTTCTCTTTGTCGTCCCAGCGGGTACTTAATGATCGAATAATGTAGTAACGCAATACACCGCGTATAAAGCCGAATAGATCGACTCACAAAGGTCATCGTATAAAGCATATAAATCGAAACTCGAAAAAGTCCAATTTTGATCCTCTACTGCCTGTGGAAAATATTGAAAATGTTTTACATACGGTAGCTTCCTGATCTCAGTCTTTACATATGGATGGAAACGAATTCAAAAAAGCACCACACACGACATAAACTTTGTTGAATCATAGAAATCAAGATTATTCTTTAATCGGTAGTAGTGGACCAAGTCATCTTGAAAATGGACTACTTAAACACAGGATTATCTGTCTGTGATCTTTCTTGAGCTTGTCACGAAGTTCCCTTTTGTTGTTTGAATCGGAAGTGAGCTATCAAAATAATCATTGATAAAAAACAACTGTTTTATCAACTGCCACGTATTTGAGTTTGTATTTTAACTAATCAATCATTTTGTGTTCAATTTATTAAGCGGCCGAGAAATGGACGGTTTTTTTCATGTCGCTAGCCCTACCTCATTAAACGAACGATAAAACTCGGTCCCAAAAACATAACAGTTTTTCTTACACAATTCCACAGCATATATGCCATTCACAATTTATTTGCACGTTGAGCGAAAACACATCTGTGCCCTTGTTGATTATGATGCAATTGACATTAGCTAAAGTTTTCTACACAGTAAACTTGACCTAAGCTCAAACTTACGCTAGCCAAAATATTGCATCACCCAGTCACGTTTTTCGTCACGCAGGTTCGAAGTTGACTCTTAGATTTGGCGGGAGAACCTCAGAGTAAACTGACCGAGGGGGAGGAGGGGTGCATTGTTCTTTCTCCCCTCAAGGTGAAATTGGCCCCGGGGGGGTTCTCCCAAAAAATTGGGTGGGGTGTGCCGCTGGGCTAAAACAACCCTAATTTTCCGAACCTGTTCCAGACTAAGGGCCCTGTTTACATGTAAACAGGCCATAAATGTTGAAAAAAGATACCCTATTCCGGACGATTCTTAACGATTTTCTTTCTAACCCAAAAGGCTAAACTACTAAGCAGCACTGCGAGTTGTAGTTGTAAAGCTTTTTTAACACTCCTGCGCGTTTATATTCGTCTGACTACTTCATCTACCCTATGCCAGAGTATCAATTACCGATCTTCATGCCAACTCCTGGGAAACTGATACCCTGATACCCAATAATGCCTTTTGGTATACCCTGTTCCAGACCAAAATGCTCAAAAACCATACCCTGTCTAGCTGCACGTTCCTATATAGCGAAAATAAGGGAGTGCCCCCCCCCCCCCCCCCCCCCCCCACCCCGGAAATCGGCCGCTTGTAATCCCTTCAGGGGTTCTTGTTGTATTCGAATTAAAAGCAATGTGCTTTTCTGTGTCATATTTATTGTTCAAAATTCTTTTGAAGTGGCAAAAAGAAGGTTTTATTTATTTGCGCCTACAGGTCCACAGGTAATTTTTCCCTGGCTGTGTTAAAATAAACTTATTGTCTTAGTTCAGATGATCCCGTCATTGGGCAGTGGCGTTATGCGTTGGCCTAGTCCGGCTCCTACATCCTACATGTACTGTTCGAAAAGAGTAGGGCACGAAGTTCCCGCTGTCGTGGTCCTTTATGAATGTGTTGTCCGTCTGTTGCTCGGAGATATTAACTGATTCAGCTACTCTGTAAATCCGAGGGTAAATCATGCTGATGTTTGTATGTATCGTATATTGGAGATTGTGAATGTGCGGATGAGTTGGTGTAAGAAAAATGATAGGCTTAAATTTTGTTAATAAATTTCAATAAAAGGAATACAAGCAGAAAGGAACTATAAGTGTTAAAGTCAGAGCTTTAGAGAAGGGTTATAAAGTTGATAGTGTCGACAGACATAGAGAGTATCTCTCTGCGGTTAGTTTTTGCTTTGAAAGGTGCGAAAACGTATTAACATTGCCGAAATTAGGGTTAACCCGTTCCATGCGGAGAGAACCAGTGCTGCATCCTTTCCTACGGAGGGGCTCGGAATCCCCCCGGTCTGAAAAGTCCAAAATAGGCCGGTCTGAATAGGGTTAACATCTGAAGAGAAGCATAGAAAATGGGAAACGTCTTCCCAGTAGTTAAATGTAACATAATATAATATGTATTTTTCTTATAAATTGTGTGCAAAATTTAAAGATAGGTAACTATGGCTCATTATCAACGACATTTTACCTTTTTCACAGTAGTTTCCAGTCCACCCAGATGAATTACACGCACACGTGTAGTTCACGTGACTGTTCACACACGTTGCATTGTTTAGACACTGATGTTTGATGCAGTAGTCGGCAACTACACCATGCAAAAAAAAATGAAGGAAAATTAATGCCAGGCCTGTTTAGTAAGAAAGCCGTTAGTTGTTCTTACCTCCTGTTTTCATGTCACAGCGAGCTAGAATGGAGTTTCCAGATCTGGTGGAATCCAGCCAGTAATTACCGCTGACCGCCCTGTCCTCCTTCACTCGCCTTGATCTCGCTGCACGAATCAGCAGGCAGCTCGGGAATGGAAGCGAGGGGCACTGGGAATGAATGGAATTACCTCAGAACTTATTTCGTTGCAAAGCAAAACACATTTGATCAAATTTTGATGAATTGCATTAACATCAACAAATTGTTCAACGTTTCTGAATTAGTTTTGCTACCTCTTTTTTGAGCCTTCATGTAATATCTGTTGCTGTTCTTGACAAAGTCCTCTGGCCTGGCCTCCTTAGTCCTGTTATTCAACTCACAGATGTGTTTGAACATGACATAGTTGTAACTTTGGCATCTGATGTCAGAGTTACACCCATGTCTGCAGTCATGTGACATTGGTCGAACCTTGAACGTCTTAAATGTGTGGCCCTTCAGCATGGTTTGATAGATGGAGTATATATCGGCTCCACATTGTTCATGACTGGCAGTTTTGTGGAATATTAAAGACACCACAAACACGAGAATCTGTTTCCAAGCCATTTGTGTTCCTTCAGGTTGCAAGTTATTTCCTACAAAAAAAAAAATATATATATATATATATATTTTAAGTGATGAATGTAGAATATTCTCTGGATGCGCGGGATAAGTAACTGTAAGATAGAGGTAAAGTTAAAGCAATTATATTTACGGTTTCTTACAAGTAAAACCTAATCAAGTAACATCAATATAATTTCAATCTCAAATTCAAATTTTTCCACCGGATTTGGAAGAACCATTAATCCAGAAGCAGAATTGCGCAATACTATAGGAATCACCTCAAAGCCTGTAGCTGATTCAGGGCCTCCACAGACTAGAGAGATAGTTGTCGACAACTCTTTAGTTGTCGATCATAACAAGTTGTCGATGACAAAAAAGCCAGTGTACATGTGTGAAGCTAGTTATCGATAACTAAGGACCTTAGTAGTCGATAACTAGCTTCACACACTGGCTTTTTTGCTATCGACAACTTTTTTATGATCGACAACTACATAGTTGTCGACAACTATCTCTCCAGTCTGTGGAGGCCCTGAGGCAACTGTGTGAATAAGTTCGCGGAAGAAAACAAAAATGAATACAAACATTAGCATTGAGAACTTTTTGAATCTCAGAGTTATTCATATCTATGTGTTAGGGCGATAGAAATACCAGCTAATAAACTCGGAACAATTTCGTGACTATTTCTGCAAGTTAGTAAAAACCTACAAACAAAAAACCTACAGACTAGGCCAATTGTTAGCAATAACTATTTAGTTGTCAATCATAAAACGTTGTCGATAAAAAAAAAGCCAGTATCGATAACTACAATTGTTTGCATAAAGAGTTGACAGAGACACTCTTCGTTAAGAGGACAGCTTCAGACATTTTAAAAATTATACCTTGTACACCCCCTCCCCCCCTTATCAATGTTGTCAAAATGTCGGGAATACATTCAAACCATATAGAAACAACACTGAAAGGGGGAGGGGGGGTTAGAAATGAAATTATTTGTTTATTTTTCAAACGAAGACATGCTTTTGAAATGAAATCCTGTTTTTGAAGAGAGTGTCTCAACCATTTTGCAACTCATTGTAGCTTCACATACTGGCTTTTTTGTTATCGACAACTTTTTATGATCGACAACTAAATAGTTATCGATAACAATTGGCCTAGTCTGTGGAGGCCCTTAAGAAAGGAAACTGAGTACATGGATTTATCTGGATTTAAATTATATGTTTTTTTCCTGCAAAATGTTTCCCCGTAACCCTTCCAGAAAATTTCATACAAACCGACGTTTGTTTGGATCTGTTATTTTCGCTTAGTCAGGATTTATTTTCTTTGCCTTCCTCGCCTTTTTGATGGCTGTTAGTTATTTTGAAATTCTTTATTTTCCATTGTTGAATTTTGTCATGCAGGACATATCTTACGTGATCTTACTTTACGTCGATTGATAAAATAGTTTCTACTGCTCAGTTGCGTGTTTGTTTGTTCATCATACGAATGGATCGAGTAGTATAGGGATCTCAATTTAGCCAATATTGACGGAACTCGCGACAAGCCAGCATAAGTACGACATTTTTAAAAACCACTCCCTTGATTCGTCATAATTAATTAAGTTTAACGTAAATAACCTGCATGTCTCTACATGTAATTCAAATAACTTATTTCCTTTAAATTTTCCATCTCTTAGTACAATTAATGGACTGTAAGTGCGAATGAAATTTCGCCCTGTCTATATGCATGAAACAAACGTGCATCGGTTTTTAAAAAACAAAGTTTCATTCCTTTTTGCACCTCACTCGCAGTGCGACATCACCAGAAACATTCCCATTTATTGACAAAGTTTATGATACTAAAAAGTGTTTTGCTGTTGGTTGTTAGTGGAAGAGACAAAATATAGCGAGCCCTGTGTGAGAAAATTGATCAAATCGATCCGCGCGCCGATCTCTCTCTCCCTCTTCAAGAATAATTACACTGAGAACAAATTGTTGCAGTACAAGGTGTAACAAGAAGTCAGGTTTCAAAGTTGCCACAAAGTGCGTTGAAGACTGTACGCAATAAAGGGTTCGAGAGTGTTCGATGTTATTAGAATAATTCACCAAGACGAGGCCTGGAAGTCACTATAGCTACACGCAACTTTGGTCAGTACTGAATGACTTACCGGTAGAGAGGCAAGGAAGGAAGGCAAAAACAAAAACAGAATTCATCCTGCTGATTTGAAAAGGCGGCAGTCTTCTTCCTTTTTTTGCCGAACTGGTAGTGTTCCAGCGACGCGATAGCTAATGTGAGGTTTAATTGTGATTACGAGTTAGAGTGGCTCATCAATCATATACTGCCGATTATATGTCAACCGATATGTATAGAGATAATAAATTCAGTTATGTATAGTCACAAAATTGTCTGCCCTAAATGCCGCCACATTAATCCCATGCAGGCGTGCTCTTGTTAGCATTATAATTATTATTTTTTTTTAATATCATATATATAACTTAGTGGTGGGTTGGGTTTGGGTTTCTGTATTCTTACTGGGCTGGGCTGGGTAGATAGGCCTAGCAAGGGACGTGATGTCTATTTTCCCGCCATTGGCGAATTAAGTAAATAAATAAATAAATCTACAAATTACCTCTAATGAAACATATTTCATGTAAAAGAAAGCGACTCTTGCTTTGCTGCCAATTAGATCTTGATACTTAAAGGCAAATGGTGTTGGCGTTATGAGGAGTTGTTTGAGAGCTTTCCCATTTACTATAAATAGTCACTCTTCACTACAAAAATTGCCACATACCTGAGTTGTTCGAGTAAACTTTAATTTCAAGTTCTTAAGGGCCTAATTACATGAGCTGGGCTGGCCCGGTTAGCCGAGATGCAAATTAGCTCAGCATCCGGGCCTCTCATTTCCAAAAAAGCTTGTTTACCAAGCCAGTCTCGCAAGAAACACGATCGCGATGGATATGAAGGGTCAAAAGCTGTGGTTTTAGCTGGTTTTATGCCTCGAATATCCAATGTATAGTCTGAGATGGCAATTAAAGACAAAGGACTGCTGCTTTGTAAGTAAATTGCTTTTATTTAGTCGAAACCCACGTTATTAGCATAAATGATTCAGCACGAGTAATGTGTCGGATGATCTGACCAGCTTTCTCCAGCAATTTGGTGCTTTATTTTCTTCACGAAGCAGCTGCATGGCTGCTTTACCTCTTACATCCTATTTAGCAGTATTTAGAAAGAAAAATATTGATTTTTTGTTCGGATAGTGTGCTCGGAAGAGACATTTATTTTTTTTCTGAGAGCGCGAGCGGGCGGAACTCTCGAATCCTGCAATCTGATTGGTTCCGAGAGCGGGCAAGATTTTCCAATCTTCGCCACGGTTCAAAATATCAAATGACTTTGCCGCCAGGCCTGCGCTGCCCAAGCGAAGAAGTTTTAATTTCAGCAACATGCGAAGGTCGATGCGAAGAAGCTTTTTACTGAATTTTGCACATTATATTGCTCTCTTATCGTTGTCAAGTGAATGGAGAACTACGCAGTGTAATTAAAGGAGCTTGCATGTTCTTCAAAAAGGCTAGTTTTCATTTGATTTTTACCGACATAATTTGAGTTTGTTGTTGTTTTGGAAATCACTTTCACGCTCTCTAGACTTGCGCTTTTAAATTACCAATGTCCGTGTTTAGACTCAATTCCTTAGTTTTAGTCATTTGTTTTCGTTTCCTCTTTTTTACCGAAACAGCCCTTCATTAACTTTCATTCAAGAAAGAACTTAGTGATTGAAGGTAGCCCAGAAAATAATTCGCGGCTCGTATAAATCAGTTGTGTCGGTACGTTGAAACCAGTGAATGCATAAACATCAGTTTGTCAAGGTTTCGCATAAAATGAAAATTGTAAATGGCCGTCGAATGTCACAAATTAGATTAACATGGAAATGAAATTGTGAAAAACTGAGGAAACAGTTTTTTGCTCGGAAAATGCTTTCATGGGGGGATAACTACGCAAGGAGTATGGAAGATTTTTCTAAAATTTTTGCCGTTTACGCCGGACTTTGAATGCTTTTAGCTTCTCATTTCAGCTGCTTTTAGCGGTGCAAATTACGTTTTGGAGTCGGTCTGTTCTTCACATCTACCTTTCTGTTAATTCTGGTGTATAAATTAATCGATCTGATTTTCTTTTTATTTGGATTAGTTTTTATTTCTTCGGTAGTTTGAGTTTTATAGGCGACCTTGCGATCCGCTATAAAAAGGAATACGCGCGCGCGTGAAAAACAGATTTTGCAAAAAGGCTAAGATTTCAAGATTTCTAGCATTACCAAGGCCAAGTAGAAAAAAAATAAATACGTTATTTGCCGGCCTGGGTCGGTCCGTATTTGGAGAAAAACTGTGCCCTCGGTCTTTGAGTACGGCCCTCGGCCTCCGCCTCGTGCCGTAACCAAGACCTCTGGCAGCAGTTTTTTCTCAAACATACGGACGCTCCCGGCCGGCAAATAACATATATTTATTGCTGGCCCGGTTAGCCTGGGCCGGCCCGGTGAACGTGATTACATGGAAAATTTTTCAGCCCGGTTAGCCGGGATCCCCGGCATTGCGATACCGGGATGCCGGCTAACCGGGCTGGCGCGGTTTGTCATGGTAATCGCAAAGGTAATTTTTTGTTGCGTTTTAAGACGTCCCGAGATATCGGCAAAACTGGCCCAGCCCGGCAAACAGTGGCCAGCCCGGCTCAATGTAATTAGTATAGGTCATCGCATGGGCCGAGTAAAATTAAGGATTAATATCACGCGTTTTTTCAGAAGTTGCAGAAAATTGCCCGAGTCGCGAAATAATTTTGTTCTTTCGGTATGGGGGAAAGTTTTTCACATCTTTAATAGAACGGAAATGGAAAAATAATTTTTTTAAACGTCGAAAAAGACGTTAGTTCAGAGCCTCGAAGATGCGATGTTTTGGCGCCAAACGAGTGGTTCCATTTCTTTTAGGGACTGGGGCGAGTTTGTCCACCTTGTGACGTAGACACAGTTTGTACCGCATTTCCACGTCTGGTTCCTCTTCACGTTTGCTTACAATTCTCAGTGTTATTTTGCGAACTAAGATACTGTGTAGGAGTCAGATTTGAGCAAAAAATGATCATCAGGTGTGTATTAGAAACTGTCTCATATTTCTGCAGTCTGCTGAGAGATGATTTGCGACATTTCAGCCGCGGATTTAGAACGGTCCAATTTTTGGTCGGAAGTGCGCCCGTGATGCGAGGGAAAGACTGAGCTTATAGCGATCAAATCTTCCGATTAGATGTGAGTCTACTCCTTTAAAACCCAGCAAAGTAAGAGCGAATTTCTTCCTAGGTAAGCTCAGTCATTTAAATCGGACTTTGCTTGAATGCTGTCTTGTTTAGTCTTTGTAAGAACTAGAAGCCCGAGGCCGTGCGGGCCACGCGCGCTAAGATTGTTTTGAGGTACCATGTCACGGTCATTAATTGTGATTGAAGATATATCGTACGCCTTCTTCTAAAGAAACAAACAATATATTTCGGTGTCTTGAAAGAGTCAAAATAATTTATAAGGACTGCATCGCGTTTCAATAACACTATGTTAAAATTAATTTAAATCATTCAGAGAGCGTTCCTTGGAGAGCGTGGACAACTCTTCGTGGAAATGGCGTTACTCGTGTGTTTAATGTCTTTAATAGTTTACGGGCTGCTTGCAAAATTGCCTGCAGAGCGGCTGATGGAAACATTTCTCATTGAAGCATTCAACGCCAGTTCTGGGACTCTTGGGTCCTTTGTTACCAGTAAAGAACAATAATTTTAATGACCCGAAAATGTCTATAACATCAAAACGATTATTTTGCACAAATAGCAGCGAACAGCGTTGGATATCTGGATTTATTTTGACTGTAAAATGCCCAAATTTTGCTGCAAGAATCTATTTGGAATCCAAAGTCTCAATATGTTCTGCCTTTACACTGATTTTTGTTCGCCTAAAGATACTTTATACGATGACTATACCGATAATTTCTCCACTCCCCCTTTTGGGTCAGGCCTCTGTTTATCTCTTATTCCTGTGTCGGTGTGCAAACGTTTCTACGTCACAACCCTGAAATTAAATGCGATCCGTTTGGCCTCGCGGTAAACGGAACCACCTCGAGTCGAACTTCGCGGCTCGAAAAATAGTGCAAAATGAAGCTTCTAGCCAATAAAACATTTCAATTCTTACTCACATAAACTTTAATTTGTACTTTGTGAAATAAAAAATTTCATTTCATAGGCACTTTAAACGCTAGCAAAAATCAACTTTGCGATTACACGACAAACGGGCAAGCCCGGTTAGCCGAGATCCCGGCTAACAGGGCTGAAAATTGTCCATGTAATCACGGCGTTCGCCGTGCCAGCCCGGCTAACCGGCCAGCATTAAATTTCTCTTCAGAGCACACTATCCGACCAAAAAATCAATATTTTTCTTTCTAAATAGGACGTAGAGGTAAAGCAGTCCATGCAGCTGCTTCGGTGAAGAAAATAAAGCACCAAATTGCTGGAGAAAGCTGGTTAGATCATCCGACACATTCTTCGTGCTAGAATTATTTATGCTAATACCGGGCGGAAAGTCATCTCGGCAAACCGGGCCAGCCCGGCTAACCGGGCTCATGTAATACCGGGATGAAAGTCATCTCAGCAAACCGAGCCAGCCCGGCTCATGTAATCAGGCCCTTAGGGGGTGATTACATGGCGAATTTTAGCCCGGCTGAAATTTCAGCCCGGTTAGGGGGCTGGAATTTTGTTGCGATTACATGACGAGTTTCAGCCCGGCTGAAATTTCAGCCCGGGCACCAAATTTGAAATTGCGCGGGAAGAGTCATCAGAGAATGAGGGGCGATTTGAATAACCCGCAACTTATTTACATATCGGCTGAACGTTTGAAGAACGAAGCTGTTGTTATATTCCATTTTCGATTTTATCTCCTTTGTTCCACTGGAACTTTTATTCGATCTTGTGTAAAAACACAGGAGCGATTTTACAATACCGGCCAACTTATTTACATACCGGCTGCACGTGTATATAAAACGCAAAAGGACAATTCGTATTCAATGACATGCAAATACGTTGCCGGGCATTCTACAATTTAGCCAAAACACAATCACTGCGCATGCCCAAGTTCACTTTCAGCCCGGGTTGAAAAATTCCATTCCGATTACATGGTTTTTTCAGCCCGTTTGGCCGGGCTGAAAATTCCAGCCCGGTTTCTCAAACCGGGCTGGAATTATCAGCCCGGGATGAATTTCAGCCCGGGCTGAAACCTTGTCCATGTAATCGCTAACTTTATTTTCAAGAGGAATTTGTTTCGGAAGTCGGGCTGAAATCTCAGCCCCCTAACCGGGCTGGAATTTCAGCCACGGGCTGAAATTCGCCATGTAATCACCCCCTTAGTCTACGCAAAGAAAGTATTTTCGGTTTGTTGCAGATCTTATGCAGTTGCAAATATTTTTTCGCCTTTCTTTGGAACTGCATACATACATACATAACCAGTGCGAAGCTTAAGATCTCATTCTCTTTAAAAATTTAAAACTGTTTGCTGACAGGTTCCTAGTGTTAAAGAGGCAATGCTAATCGCCTCGAGCACTACTCTTACGCTTCTCTCGTGCTCTCCAAACTTCCCGCGTGCATCCATAACTCGATATACGCACGGCTAAACCATGAACCAATTCTTAACTATTTTTTGGCATGATTCCCAGTGTTACAGGGAGGCAATGCCAAATTTTGCTGAAATCGGTTACTTGGAAGTGCTTCGACGTTAAAAAGGACTCGATTTATAGCGTAGTAAGTCGAATTTCAAGTTTTTTTTCCTTCATATGCTTTCGCTACGACTTAGTGACTTTCTCGTACGAATGTATTTCAACCCCGGTAAAAGGATTAAGTTAATGCAAGTGAAATCCTTACTAGCATTTTTGTAAGCGAATAACCTATAGCTGCAGAAGGGTCGCCCATAATGTTTGGCTTGATTCGGTAAGACATACCCATAAATGAATCGTTAAAAATTCGTCGCAATGCAGGATCAGGGTAGTGGCAACAATGTAGCTATTCTTTGTTTTCATCTGACGTCATCAAAATTCTAAAATCTAAACTGTTAATCCTACAAAGCTATTATTTATATATCTTCTAGACATGGAAATCATTAATCTCTATGCAATGTTTGGTATCGATCCAGTGATTCCTTTTGGAAATAAAGCTATTTGAAATTTGTGATGTCTCGAATGAACGTGTTAATGAACTGTCACAAAAAACGGATATTTTATATCATTTTTTAAATTGTCAGACGTGATAATAATTTAGAAGTGGTGTCTAAACAGATTTGAAGTGAAAGCTAATGATATTGACGGTAGAATATACTCTAATTCTTGTGCAATTTTATGGCGGCCATGTTGGTGCTCAGAGAAGGGCACCAAGATGGCGGCTGCATACTAAAGACTGTAATTTTTCTGAAAAATTATTTTGGCAATAACTCGGTTATAAAAAACGCTACAAAGCTATAATTTGGACAAAACGTTTCTTTCTGCCAGTTCTTTTACCTGTTAATTTTCTGACGTTGTTCATGCAAGCAAACAGTTTTCGAAAATGTCGATGAAAACCACCAATACTTTTGGCGCGATGGTTCGAGTTATTTTTGGACGGGAGGATCGAAAAGTCGAGTAGCCTGAGCGAGAGCGTGCCCGTGTTTAAAAAAAAGTATTTTCCCTAACGGTTATGGAAAATACTTTACTCTGGCCGTTAAACGGAAACTCATTTGTAGGCGAAACCTGACAAAATGATGTGGATAGCGGGCATTGTTTTCGAGGTGTCTTTTTGAAAGAGAAGGGCTTCAGGTGGAAAAACATGCATGCCGTTTAAGTTGTTAAAAGTTGAACCGGAATAATATCAAAAAAATAAATAAGAGACAATCTAACCTGGGGAACAGTTGGCCTCGGTTATAGGAAAGTCAGCACGAAGAAAACGCAACAGAAGAGAACTGTAGGCATGATCGATCGATTCCTATACTGCGACGAAACGATCTGTCACACTTTCGACTTGCGAAAGCATATATTTGTATTAAAAAATGTTTCCACGTACGTAAGTTTCTAGCCAATTACAGTGAAGATGACGCTACCGTTGCCACTCGACAAAGTTTTTGATTAATTTTTGACATCTTTTTGACAACTTTGATGGGTTCCGTTTGTGGCGCCACATTTAAATTGGACTAGAAACTAAAACCATTCAAATTTCACGACTCCGCCTCCAACACTCCTTGGATTTTGATTGGTCAAGTGAAACGGAACCCATCCGAAAGTCGTCAAAAGTTGTCAAAAAGATGTCAAAAATTAATCAAAAACTTTGTCGAGTGGCAACGGTAGCGTCATCTTCACTGTAACGTTCAGCTGATCATGCTGCCAATTAATTTGTTGTTAAAACAAAACTCTCTTGTTTTGCGACTTGTCATTTAACAAAATGAATGTCTTTATAAACGGGGGCATGACAGCGCTGAAATTATGTTTCAATTAATAAGAGGGGCTTGATGGAGTTTAACTGATAGCTGAGAATTGGCCAACATTTTAACTGTTAGCTGAGAATGAAATCTTTCAAAATTAACTGATAGCTGAGAAATGGCATAAAATTTTAACTGAAAACTGAGAATCCAGCACCCCCATCAGGACCCTCAATAAGTCGGTGATAATTCATGGAAATAAATGATTTTGGTTAATTAAGCTCAATAGAAACACAACGAGAAAGATATTAATCAGTCAGTGACACTAGCTACTCGGAGTTCTCCCAACAGGAGTCGAACCTATGATCATTCCGCACAGCGGCCAGTCGCTCTACTACTGAGCTGTAGGAGGCCACAGGATACTCGTGGGTTCTTAGGCCATTGTAAAACAGTTTTTCGTAAAGTGTTTTATTAATGTAAAGTGTTCGCCTCGGTAAGACTAAAAAATATTCTACAATGCATAGTGAATAAACGTTTGTAACAATTTTGGATTTTGTTTTAACAATGCAATATAATGCGTAATGTTTTATATATTTTTATATTGCTTTAGTTTTTTAAGCAACTTAATGGAAAACATTCGGACTCGGTTGGCAGAAAAGAAAACAAGAATAAAACACAACTGAAGACTACGGAAAGCAAGGCAGTCGGATTGGTAAGCGGAAAATATTGTCAGGAAGACGGTTTGAAGAATTGTTAAGTTGGAATGAAATGCACTGACACGCTTTTGGCTTGCAAAGAATAATTCAGGTTCAAGTTGTCCGTACTGAAATATACTGAAACATTTTCTAGCTTCGATACCTGGTTGCTAAAACAAAGATCGCTTGTTTTGCGGTTGGTAAGTTGAAGATATAACAGGAATGAACTTCTTGGCATACAGGTGGTTCTACTGACACCCTGTGTTTCATTTCCTTGGAACGTACTGAAACTCGTCAAATCGACAAAAATTCGAAAGCCAATCATTTATTTATATGGACTCTTTTCGTTGAAAGACTGTTCTGGTGATTACAGTACATTTTTCTTTGAACCATGACATTTTTTTTCCGCCATCCGCCATCCGCCATCCGCCATCCGTTTCCACACTTTACAGAGTCCCTGAATAACTTCGTTATTTCAACAAGTTATACAGTATGTGGTCCTAATTCCGGCCGGCCCTTATTCCGGCCACTTTTCGTTCATCGCGTATTTTTCCATTGAAAAAGAACTCTTTCGAAGAAACGACTCTTTCCTAAGATTATTGATATATTTCCTTTCGTAATCTTGCTTGGTGGCTTTCCTGTTGCTGTTAAAGAAGAGAATTTCGAGTTATCGCGAAGGCAGGTGATCTTGTTTTTTCCGACTTTCATTAGTTTACGGCGCCTCAAATTACATGGTTATATTTAGAATTCCCATTTGGCTTTATTTGTCCATTAATGGCCGTAATTTTTGGTATGAAATACATAGAATGAATGGTCTTACTGCAGACCAAAAAAAATATCTACAGCCGGGTTGAATATCTGTCTAAAATTACGACTCAAATATTAGGACTTGTTGGCCAAAGCGAACGCTCTATTTTCGATACTACAAAATTATCGATAAAGAACAAAGCTGTTGCTTTTACATATGCCTAGGTAAATGTTGTGACAAGTCACAGGTCAAGTTTCAGCTCAAGGCAGTTCTTCCAATGCAAGAATTATACGTTCGTGTCTTTTCTGGACGAATAGGACCACATACTGTACAATACTATTTTCGGAATATTTAGTTTGATAATGAAAAGCATTGTCTCGTATAAGTCTTTATTTTTAATTTGAAACAATCACCTGCGTCGGCCCTGAAGCAAGCATTCTTCATGGAATATTTTACTCCTTCTTTCAAAGTTGCCAACCAACATAGTCACCAGCTAAATAAATAATATTTGTAAGTTTGGTACATATTAACAAAATGATGGGAATGGGATTAAATAGAAAGACATCCAGTCTGATACACTGCAAGGTTCCTTTTTTCGTAAAATCAAAAATGATTACAAAAAATACAAAATTAAAAAGAAATACAAATTTTAACTCTAAAACTCTCATTTATTTGGAATTGATGATAAATAACGAAAAGGTTTTTTTGAAAGTACAATCGCTTCGGCTGCAATTCGTTGGAATGCAGGACCTGGTCTATAGTTAATGGTTCCAAAATAGAGAAGTGTTTCAAGGTTTTTGGCCGAAATTGTAGCTATAGAAGGGTTAAAAATTAAAATGAGTGTTAAAAATTCGTCGGAATTCAGGACCAAGGTAGTTATACTTTTGGCAGGATGGTTTGAGTTTAATGGTACTTTTGACTTGATCATGAAGGATCGGAATGTCGAGTGTCTGAGCAATGGCGCGTTCGTGTTTTCTTTTTTTAGGGAAAATACTTTAGTCCGGCTATTAACGGAAAACAATTTGTACGCTAAACCTGACAAAATGCTGAGTTCTGAGAGTGATTAACAATACTTGTAGTCTCTTTATGCTACGGAAACACAGGGAAAAGGAGCGGAATGGATTTGCAAATTTCAGCCTGCAGGTTTTTAATTATCCACAGTTTCTTATACGCGGGTTTTTACTGTATTATTGTTATTATTATCCTGTTTTCATCTTCTTGCTCAGTGTTTGCGGGTGGTGCCGGTTACGTGCATGTAATTACAAGTAACCTTTATAGACGACGGCAAGGTTCTTATTACTGAATTAACTAGCTTAAAAAGTCTAAATCTCCATTACATCTTCATTTTCCCCCAATTAATAAAACAACCATTATTCCCCATCCCTTTCGGCAGGTATAACGAAAGTCTAGTTTCAATCTAGTGACTTTCTCGTATTTTCCACCCCGGTAAAAGGATTAACTTGCAGGTGAAATCCGTACTAGCATTTTTGTAAGCGGTTAGCCTAGCTAGGCGAAAGGGTTAAAATTAAAATTAAAATGAGTTTTTTAAAAATTCGTCGGAATGCAGGAACAAGGTAGTTATAATTTTGGCAGGATAGTTTGAGTTTAATGGTACTTTGGACTTGAAGGATCGGAACGTCGAGAGTCTGAGCAACAGCGTGCCCTTGTTTTCTTTTGTTAGGAAAAATACATTACTACGGCAGTTAACGGAATAATTTGTAGGCGAAACCAGACAAAATGCTGGGCAGAGGCGAGCTTGTTTCTGAGAGGATTGACAATACTTCTAGTCTCTTCATGCTACGGAAACTGCCTGGAAGATAATTACGCGCCGGCACTGATGACCCGTGAGTCGTTCGATTCCTACTTGTAGCCACAGGCTTCCACGAGACTCGTTTCTTTCGTTTAACAGAAGAGGCTTCACTGATGACAATACCGAAAGCGAACTCAGTGTCAAAAGTTGAACATTACAGATACTGTATTATAAAACAACTAAAGACGATCTAACCTGAAGAACAGTTGGCCTCGGTTATCAGAGAAGTCAGCAAGAAGAAAACGCAACAGAAGAGAACTGTAGGCATGATCGATTTCAATTCCTACCGCGATGAAACGATCTGTCATACTTTCGACTTGCGAAGCATATATTTGTATTAAAAAGTTTCCCGCATGCATGTAGGTTTTAGCCAATTAACATTCAGATGATCAAAACGAACTCTCTTATTTTGCGACTTTTCATCAGTTAACAATAAAATTAAACAAAATGAATGCATTTATAAACAGGTGCATGGCAGTGCTGTTTTCATTTATAAGGTGGTGATGATTTATGGCAACAGATCGACCATGGAAATAAATGAATGATGATGATGATGAATGTTAAAGGAGAACGGAAGGCTACAGAGTATAATTTTCGTAATAACTAGAATTGTAGAAATAACTACTAGAAACTATAATTTCGAAGAAAAGAGCGAAAAAAATATATATTTCACTGCAAATACGACTGAAATCTAACAGCATTCGCCGGAATTGAATGTCCGCCATTTTGTGTGCTTTCTCTTCCGGTTACTTCCAAATAAGGATACACGAAGGCACAATGTCGTGACGTCAATGCGCTCTTTGCTCGATCGATCGCTTGCACGTTCTTGGATTTGCAGTCACTTACGAGAATTATTTTATTAGATACCGTTCGCTTATACATCCATAAATACGGCTGAGTTTGAACCGTATTCGTTCGAGCCCATGTGAGATCTCTCGGATTCCGACGGAGAGCATACTGAAGCAGCTGAAAGCCAGGACGAGATCGCACAAGGAGGAAAACACCACATGGTGTACTTGTGAACATATCGAATCGAAAACTGGAAAATTCAGCAAGAAATAGAGTGTGTGTACTGCCAGGAGATCGACGAAGCTATGACAAAATAGCAGGTGAATATTGTTAATTAAAAGGATAATAAACATACTGATTTAGAAACGATTCATTTGTCGTGTTTGATTTTATTTTGTGTTGCTCTATGTTGTTTGATTGTTTATACGTTGTCTGTAAACCCTGACATGTACACTTACACTCGGTTACGAATTTTGCAATGCTATGTTTTCATTATTTGGCTCAGATCTGGAGGAGGATACCCCTCTTAGCTGTATAACTCAGCATCCTAGTTTCGAAATGATCTGTTTTGCAAAACAGAAGTGTTGGAGACGGCAATCGTTGCCTTAATTAGGTCAGGCGAGGACTCGAATAAGAGCGCCGTGGGACTGTATAAAATAATATGTATGTACCACGACGGAAACATTTATGATCGTTTTTATCCTTTAATGCTGGCATAATATAGATTATGTACTGTGTAATTATAGCCGTCCCTGTATTTTGCAACTGATTTCCACAGATTTTCTCGATGAGTTTTAGTAAATTCATTAAAAATTTGAGGCAAATTTTCTCTCTTTATCTGAGCAAGCAATTTATTTAAAAGGGCTTTATCTTTTAATGGCAGACGATGTTAACTTATTCCTTTCCTCTATTAGAGTCCTTGGGAGTTCTATTCGAACAGCCCACAACAACGAATGAACCAAGATTTTCTATCACAACGGGAGTATTTATTTTGAGTTTTGACGCATTTGCGAGTGAGCGCAATGACGTCATGCTTAGCGCCCATGCCTTCAAAATGGCGGACAAAATGGCAGACGTACATCGTGTCATTGTTGCGAGCCTTTTACAGTCCATAACAAGTTTACCAATGGATTATAGGGACAAATATTACAAATTTTAGTTAAGATACATCATTTACTTTATTTAAAAAAGTGTCTACAAAACTTCGTTTTTCACCTTCCGTTCTCCTTTAAGCTTGGTAGAAGCGCACTGATATATGAGAAATATATTATTAAAGGAGCTATGTCACAATATTTTAAGTCATTTTTGCGAAGTGCAAAATCACACTTTTTAAATTGAAGAAGGTGCCAGTCAAAAGGTAGTTATGTTTACTAAGGTACTGAAAAACACCAAAGAGGTGATAATAAAACCAAACTGGAACAAGTGATGGTTGAGAGGTTAGGGACAAGATTAAGACGGATTGTGGATCGGGGGCGAACGGTTGAAAAAAATTGGACCGAATTTTTTCAAGATGCGCCAATTCCGTGACGTGTAGCACCTGTAAAATAAGTGACACATAGCTGTGCCTCGGAAAAAGAATTCTCAAGAGGAGTTGGGGGGGGGGGTGCTCTATGATCTTACTGACACACCCGCCTCGGACACACAGAGACTCAACGTGTTCCATTGTAAAACAGGTTTTTGGCTAAAGAATTTTATTAAGTATGAAGTTCTCTGTTTCATATCTAGTAAAGTGACCCGGTGAAGAACCCGGATGTGTTTGAATTAAACTAACTCCCCCAACCACACATTTGCAACTTCCTAAGCAGACTTGCTGGATTCTTAGAGACTAAAAGATTAGTCCTAAATATCTTACAAACAAACTAATTTTCCCAGTGAATTGAGCTATAGATGCATTGTGTGGCATGAAAGTATTTAAGGTCCCTGATATAAACTTGAAAGAAAGGGTGATCTCAGAGCTAATGGAAACTACCTGATACACAGCGTACGAGAACAACCTGGACTACTAGCACTATATATATGGGAGAATATTTCTTAGATTTAACTATATTTTTAAGATTATATAAAAATAGGGCCCCAAAACTGTCGTAAGCAGTTTTTAAGTTAGAAGGTTGTTTTACTAGTAGAAACGAGCTCCACTGTAGAGCCAATTACGGGAACAATGGCAATTTAAAATCGTACCCGACAAGCAAAAAACCCTTAATAAGGACCATAGCTATTCAAATCAACAATGTTGTCTGTAAATATTTTTTTAACTTTTTAAGTAATTTTAATCTTTGCATTTATAGTTAATTATGTACTGAACATTTTTTTAATGCTGATAGATTTTTATTTGTCAAAGAAAGCATTTTATTATTATTGTTGATTATTATCACTGTTTTTCATTTTCTTCACTCAGTGGTTTGCGGGTGGCGCCGTTTTATGCATTGTAATTACCGAGTAACCTTCATAGACGGACGGGAAGGTTCTTATTATAACTAAACAATTATATATTTAAAAATCTCCATTAAATCTTCCAATAATAAAACATCCACTATTTCCCCATCTCTTTCTTCTCCTTCATAAACGTCTTTAAAATCACCCGTAAAGAATTCTTTAAAACTTGCATGGGACCTTTCCCTCGTGAACTTATAAGGACATATTTTGTATTAATATCATATTTAGTAGCTTTGTGGCTATTTAAATATTAAAGAAAATCTTAGGGTTTCAAGTGTTCGGGCTATAAATTAATATAAAGCGTTGAACGTTCAGTGAACTCCTGGGATTAAACATTGTGAAATTAATAGTTATGTTTGCGTCAAATACCACATTTTTTTTGACTATTTTAGTCATACTTTCAAATATGTTTTTAACGCACGGGCGCTCAGATTACACTTAAATGACACGACCTTCCCGTTGGATGAATCCTTCGTACGACAAGTCGCCAAGTTTAATTTTAGGCTTACCAATCTTAAATAAAAAAATTGTCAAAAACAGGGTGTTCTTTTTTTTTCCTAATTATGGTAAATGACGTCACCAACCATGTTCACCACTACAAGAATATTGAAATAATAAAAAGATTCAAACCTTTATAAAGTTTCAAGTTAGTGATGAAGCGTTAACTTGGTTTCTTTTCGTCAGTTCCTTCTCCACTGCACCAAGATGAATTTTCCCATGGCTTTGATTGCTGTTTGTGTCCTCCATTCTCTGCGTCGAGATGGCCTTAGGTGACCTCGTTTCCACACGTGACGCGTGTTGGTGATACAAATCAGGAGAATCCTACCAGTAGATACCAACCAAAATTCTCGATTCTATGGAGTTCACAGTTAGCTGGCAATCGCTTTTCGTTGGTTTACCAAGGAAACACCGATTCTTGCTTTGGAAGCCCCCATCTATGACTTACACATCAGCATTGAATCCTTCCTTAGTTACAGCTTGAGCTGCAAAGAGGCCTGCGAACCAATCAGCGTCTTCCACGATGGTCACGGACCCAGTGATGTGTTGGCGGCTATTTTCCGTCAGCAATCAGTGAGTACAGAGAGTTGGGCAGTCTTGTTGAATGACAATGAACTTGGATCTGTTCGTCGATCTTCATACCGAGGACAGATCTTGGAGAAGTTTGTATTCCAGTAGGTCCCGGTAACTTGGGTCTCTGTGTGAATCAAAACCCAGTGGTCCCCTCCAGGAAAGTTGGTTGTATTCGTTTGTATCGCTCCAGCACCCCGAGTTATAGGATGAAAGGTGCTCTGAGAATAATAGGATAACAGTATTTCATAACACATTGCTTCTAAATTATCCCTCACATGAAGCCTATCCGATTCTTTTTTGTGCTTTTGTTTCGTGGTTTTCAGGTTTGCAAGTTTATTCGATCCCACTGTTCCCTGAAATAAACATTGCACTCTACTTTCTGCAGATTAACTGTGCGTGTCAGTAACATGCGAAACTTTCGCCCCATCATAACGGTTGCGTTTTTTTCCCGCTGCCGTCAATCATCTCAGCGGACGGTCCATCCGGGCCCCATTTTGTACTGTTTTCTTTTTTTTCACAGGTCATTGGTGAAGTTGTCGTCGTTAATAATAATGATTCATCATTGTATGACGGCATTGAGAGAACATAATATTTCGACAGAGTTAAACAAAAAAACAAAAAACAGTTGTTTCCAGTTAAATTTTAGGTTAGGCTGCGCTTTGGCGCCTTTCACTTTGATATTGAAAAAGTCTATTAATCGGTCCTCGGTGGGCAGATTCCGCGCACCCGCGCCGCCCTCCCGGTCTGAATAGGGTTAACTGATAGCGCTGAGAATTGACCAAAATGTTTAACTGTTAGCTGTAGAAATGACGCAAAAATTTTAACTAATAGCTGGAGATATGAGATCGGTCAAAGAACTTAACGAAGGTAACTGTTAACTGAGAAATGAACCAAACAATTTTCTAACTGATCAGTGATAACCTGAGAATTCAGGAGCTTCGTAAAAGGTGTATATTAATTTCTAGTTTCCAAGATTTACCAAGTGGAATTACTCGTACCGTGACAGACATGGAACAGACAATTTTGGAGCCGCTTTTTGTTACTTTTATCTCGTACTTACTTTTTTTATTCCTCATAATCATCAAGACTATGAGTTCCTTGGAGGTTAAACCGCCTTCGGTTATATCACAAAGAATATATTATTCTGAATCAACCGTGGATAAAAACCAGTATTGAGATGAAAGGAAACGCGACAACAAAACAAATTTATTTTCAAAACATAAAGATATTGTGCGTTGATCGATTGATTATGAACATAGAGAAAATTTTGAGAACCGAGAATAGCGATTCCATTCCATTCAATGCACAGTAAAATATCCATCATTAAATGTCACTCCCAGCCCTTGTTGCCGTGCAATCTTCAATGACTGCGGCGTCCATCCCCCATCTCCACATCCAAAAATCTGCCATGTGAACAGAGAACGGAGATTGGTTTTGAGCCAATAAGGGAGCGTAAACCAACTGACTCGAGTTCGAACCTGTTTTGAATATTTAACAATTATTCGCGCGAAGGCGAAGTCTAGTGAATATTGGGGAATATTCCCCGAGACGAAAGTCGAGGGGAATATTCACCAATATTGCCTACGAGCCTGAGGCGAATAATTGTTTTATAATGAATACAAATTGCAGGGAAAATGGTCGAAAAATTTCTCCGAAGAAACTGGAAAAATACGAAAATATTCCGACACCATTTTTTCTCCCCGATGACAAAAACATTGTGAAGTTATTCGCGGCATTTTCTCCAATAAAGGTTAGAATGAGGGTTATAATGGCCTCTGTGAGACTCATGAGTAAGGAACCAATCAGAATTGGCTTGAAAATGCGATTGAACGCCCCATGGTTAGTATTGAAGTTATGATTAAAAATATATATTATGATCGAAAGGTTGTTTGCTATCAGGAGAACATGACTTATAATTATATTGAGTAAACATATTTAAAAATAGTTTGGAACGTTCACAGATCGGCACGTGCATTAACAACAGATACTGATCGTAAGGATTGTTTAAACATGAACATCTTTCACTAGTTTTTATAGTCAGGTAAAGACTGGTTGCTTCCGAATACCTTCTTGTAGTTGCTTTTAAATATTGTTTTTCCCGCAGCTAGCTTAAAACTTTAATAAGGTACTTTGGATAACTCTAATGGTAAGTCATTTTAAGAATTAAAACACCCTAAGACAGGTACGCAAACCAGCGAATTTCAAAGTACGATGGTACGATGATCCATCCCCGGTCACTTATAATGAGGAGCCCCCCGTGGGGGGCGGGTGAGGGGGGGTAAAGTTGGCCGGCAACTTCCTGATAACTAACGAGAAACGCATAGGCGGATTTGAGGTTGTTTAGGTATAAGTGGACTTACTAGACTTGTATTCGTCATACATTTGCACTTGCATGACTTGGCCGCAATGAAAACAGATAAATATAGGGGGGGGAGCATAGTTAAAGGGACCACTGCAATTGATGCTTTGAATCAGCTCAAGTGAAAACAGAAAAGACGTAGACTTCTGCCGCCCATTATTGTTCATTGACATTTGCATCTGTGGCTGAGTCAGTTGCGCCACATCAATCTTTTTTTTTTAAAAAGAGCCATTAATCATGCACAGGGGACACCATCCCTCAGAAATAAATAAATAAATAAATAAATATGACACTGAAAACGTCTAGAGACGAAGGATTTGCTCAGCCAGCCTGAGTTATTTGGGCCCGGGACAAACATTTATAAAAACGCAAAATCGCATGCTCGGCCTCCCGGCCTGCGATTTTTTGCGCGTGCGAAGGAATCACGTGCCTGGGTTGCCTTTGCTCAATAAGACTAACCGTTCCACACCGTATTCCTCGAAAATCCTAGGTAGCGCAGCTGCCAGTCTGAATCCGTTCAACAAGGTCTGTGCAGGTTTCCATTGTTGAGTACAAGGAGTTACTGGCGAACTCAGGGGGGTCAATATCTGGATTCAAGAATAAGATTCACGGAAATCATATATACTGAATTAAATGTACTGTTCAAAATCCATTTCATCAAATACGGCGTCCATGTGCCAGGCATAGACTATCATTTCCCTGGGACTGGAAAGTACGGAATACTTGCATATATCGCGCCAACCAAGTTAAAAAGATAAGCATTGTGGAAGACGGGGAGGTTAAAGATAACAAGGAAACGTGTATTGAGAGGTTTTCACCCCGATTCCTTTAGCAAAGGTTTTTTTTTTTAAAAAAACCAGATGCAAACACCCGATGGGATACCAATCGGGAGTACCCCTGTCTCACGTTTGGACGGGTAGAAAAAGGAACTGCTCTGGCGATCGAGAAAAAAAGAGGACATGGAAATGAAAATTTTCCGAAGGGCTACTGTAAAGATGATCTACAGCGTCGTGTCGTTTTTAACGATATTTCGGATGGCCAAGTAACCAGGGAACTTCATCAAGTTTAATTTCAAAATGGAGATATCACAAAACATACGTCGCTATATTTCGGTAGAAAACGTAACGAATTTTAGGCAGTGGTAAATGAAAAATTGTTTAAAACGCCAAAATTCAGACTAACCCCGAAAATTCATCAAAATGAAAATTCAGACTAAACGAAAATACGGACTTAATACTGCCCAAATTCGATCTAACGTGAAATTTCGACGAAAAAAAAATTAAAAACGAAACCCATCGAAATCGCAGCGCAGTCCAATATATAAATCAAACATACTGTAGCGTGACCTAGGCCGTGACTGTTGCACACCGCGAGAACCGATCGTCGAGCATGTATAATTAGAACAAGTACTTCCTAAATACGAACTTCTACATTATTTGCTACAAAGCCTGGTTTCCATGTAATCGCAAAACGGTTGCAAAGATTATATGGAAAACCAAGCTTAAAGCTTCCTGGAGTAAATTTAACAATAGCCACAAATAACGGTTCTCCAATACTAATGAAAAGGAAGGAAAAACGTTCTTTGCATAATTAAGATAAAATTTGTAGCGTAAATTGGAAACATTGCCCTTTTGAATCTTATGAATCTGGCTTGTAAAGATATTCAATTCGTTCTCGTTTATAATTCGAAACTATTTGGCATGATCAAACTGAGCTACTTGAGAGCAGATATCTCACACCCCATTTTTAATTGCTGACTTGTTTGTTGCTATGCTTTTACAATAAAAATAAGCATCATAAAAAAATGCATCACTCTCGCGCGCCAGTAACCGGCGATCATGCCCTCCTCGAAGGAGGAGAGGGGCCTGATTGATACAATTTACTTGCCGGATCTCATGTACAACATTCAGATTCTGAATGTTTTTCCTGATGGGTCGAAAAAACAAGACTTCCGTCAATCATGCGTACCCGTAATATGGCTTTTGTCAATCCGGCGTGCACGACTCGATTTTAAAGTACAAGAAAAGGTCCTTCTACTTGTCCCACTCCGCTACCGCCTTTTGCGAAGTGAAGCAGGGACTCCTCTGAATCTTTTGATATTGTTTATACTAAGCAAATATAAAGATCTTACGTTTTAAAACGGCTGAAGCTTTCCGCCTTAAAAAAATGGTTATATGAGTTCAAATTTCTAAACGGAATCATGGCAATCATTCGACCATAACGACTCGGACCTAGACATGTCTAGGGACGTTATATGCAAATTGTGTCGTGTTAAACGCCAATCGTGTGCCGTTTTCGGGCGGAAATGAAATTGATGGCAAAAAAACACAGTCGAAGGCTCTATTCTACTTCAAAATGATCCTCATAATACAACATATCGTGCCCGTGTAGAAAATGACACTTGAAGCAAAGAAGGTCAGAAGGGACCCCCGAATTCAAGAGCAACGGAAAGTGTACAAAATTAATGTCACGAACTGCAACGTTAGATTTTTTTGAAAAATTGACAGCTTGACAGATCATTTGACAAGTGGGTGGAAAGCGAATCGGCCAAATAATTGTATCAGGCGTTCCTTTTTTTCTCTCTTCTCTCTCGCTCTCTCTCCGCGCTCTCGTTCTCCGCGCAAAAGAAAGAAAAGGAAAAAGAGAACGCCTGATCGCAGTTCAGCGCGGCCAGGGACTCGGGGTGCTGCGGGCTGCGCTGCTCGATGAATGAACGAATGATTTTTAAAGTAAAAACAAGTAAAAATGAATACTTTATATTAGCACCAGGAACGTTCGTGATCATTTTTGCAGGAGGTTCGTTTAATGGTGGTTGGAATGTAGGAAAAGTTTCAATTCGGAGAGTTGATGTTATTTCAAAATTGAAAACGTTCAGCCAAAGTCAAATAATTAAATCAATTCAGTATTCTACACCCAGCGAAAACCGAAAAAACTGTACATTTTATAAGCTTATATTATGCTAAAGTTTGTAAACTCGCGATAGGCTTTGAAAATTCAAGGCGAGCTTACGAGAATTCAAAGATAATCTACTTGGAAAATTTTTTTTTTTCCCCAAAAAAAAGTGCGCTTTTTCGCGAAAAATTCGAAAGCACGCTTCCGACAACTCGAAGTGTGCTAACGAAAATAACACCAAAGTGTGCGAGTTCGATTCAAACAATAGACCAGTGCGAACTTTAGTTTCGATTTCGCTGAAAATTTAGTTTCGTTCGGAAAATATCGTTTATTTCGTCAAATTAATTATTTCGAACTTTTGATCGAAATTCGTTTGCATTACTTTGCACAGTACTGTACTGTATGCGTAGTTTACTGTACTGTATGCGTAGTTTATAAAAGGTAGTAATCAGGTGGGATTGTACAATAATTGACATACGTAAATACTCAATGCCGGCTAAGATAAGTCGACAGAGAAATACTACTCTGTAGGTAAAATATGCGGAAAAACACTACAACGTACATGTATCTTGCATTGTACCTGTTTCCCACAATATTTCCATGTAATCCTTTCGCGCAAATTGCAAGCGGAAAGCTATTCTTCTCCGTACTGCGCAGTGCACATTCCATTGATTCTGACAAGGCAAACTGCTGCAGGGAGACTGAAGAGGAAAAAAAACAGGGATACCATGGCTATTTAAACAATTATCCGCCGAAGTGGAGGATGGATAGTGGTGGATATTTACGGAGCCGCTTCGGCGAGGTTAAATATTCCACCACTTTTCACCGACACTGAGGTGAATAATTGTTTCAGTATATACCAAACCAGTGAACTGATATATCTAGCTCCAAAATTATAGACTATTTTACCCCCGCCGAAAAATCGGAAAAATCCTTTAAAAGTGGAACCCTACGCGCGACCATGACCAGCGCGGAAAAAGTAACCCATGACAACATCAGGCGATCAACATGTCTCGTATGTTGGATTTTGATGATTTCAAGCGGGAAAATTATTATTTTTTCCGTTTTTACTGATGGACCAAAAGCGACGAGTTCTATTTTCTGTTTATTTTACAAGTTCTGTCAGGTTCTATTGCACTGAGAAACTGATGTTGAAGCTGCAAGTGCCGTTATAAACTGAACCAGATGGTCAAGATGCTGCCTAACCGAAGACGTTTTCGTAATTCCAGTTCAATTATTTCTCTCACTGATGTGACTGCATCCACCGTCTGATGTTTATGCTTTTAATTTACCGGAGGGGAGAAGCAGTAAAGTTTGGAGAAGCCACAGCATTTGGGCAGTCCTTGAATCATGATACGGCAACAGGAAATATTTCCTAGCGTAGTGAGACCGAGATTAGTCGATCCGAATACAAAACTAAATCGTTGGCAGCAGGGGACTTCTTGCTTTTTGAAAGACACTGCTGTATTCAGGATTTCAGGTAGGAATTGCATTTTAAAGTTAGGTGGACTGGACAGCGTTTGGAACCACTTGCAACGACTTTTAAAGCTGTTCGAAATTATTATACAACTGAGCGTTGTCACGTTCTTACTCTAGCTATTTGCTCGATTAGTAAACAAAACATTTTGTACGACATTTTTGGCGATTTTTATTAATGGACACGACTAAACTTGCTACAAATGATCACCCCTAAATATCTTCATGTATTTTTGATAAAACAGTGACGTGTAGCGCGAAGTAATTTATGCTTGGATCAAAGAAGGCAAAACGCGCGGCCATTTTGATTTGCTCGGAGGTGCAATAGCAAAGACTATTCACCTGTCCGAGCCTTAGCCCATCAGAACGCGCGCAAAGCACTATTCATCTGGTGTGGTATATACTAAATCATTTTATGGCAAAGGTAAACGCTAGAATATTATTGAAATAAATGAGAAAACATTACAAACTATTGACGCCGTTTCGACGCTACTTCACGTCATTATCAAGTCAAAAGGTAAAATGAAAAATGGAGCATCTAGAGATAGTGAAACAATAGAACAAATGCGATAGTCCTATGGATATAGTTCCCAAAGCGTAAAATTAATTCATATTATTCGCTACGTCACGGATGGCGCATCTTGAAAAAAATGGCCAATGTTTTTAAGAAAAATAAAAAACTTCGTCGTTCACAATCCGTCTTAATCTTCTCCATCCTCAAACCATCCTTGTTCCTGTTTGGTTATTATCAACTATGGTGTTTTTCTACCTTAGCAAATTATTATTTTGAGGCTTTCTTCAATTTGAAGATGATTTTGCACTTGGCAAAAATGGCCTTAAATTTTCGTGACATAGCTACGTTAATATCTTGAGTTTCCTTCGATCAATTGTTTTACAACTTTCCTGTCCTTTGAAAATGTTTATTTTTAACTATTACACTGAATTGGTTTTACAATATTTTGCCAAAAACGGATGTGAAAAAACTGAGCCATAAACATACAGTCATGTATTTACATTTGCAGACTTAACCAAAAAACTATTCATCCACCGATCCAGATTTTCAATTAAATGTAGGACATGTTTTACTCACGGCATTGGCCGGCGATTTTGTAACGACGTTAGACAATAGAGCTTTATAATTTACGGCAGTTTTAGGAAATGAAATGTTTCACTGTTTGAAGAACTAAATTAATAATATGAAGACGAATATCTGTGTTTTTCCTAATACCATTATTTTTTTTATTTTAGAGCTCTCAGTTTTTCCACTGTTTTCTCATTGAGAGCGATCTACAAGTTGAAATTTTAGACAGTTGTACGGTGATGTTCAAATTTTAAGCCAATTCAAAGCATACACAAGACACGAACACCACAACTAGTTTCCTCTTGACAGTCATTGAAATAGGAGACGTCTGCACGCAGGCTAAACCCACAATTTCCTCAAATTGGTCTTAGAAACAAAACAAGATTATATTGTTCACCTACCATGATACTATAGTGATGAGAAAACTGTGGCTGGGGGAACAAGCTTTTTTGAGTTGTTGTAGATGTCAGATGGGAGCAGTTCACATATGAAACTGTTGATATCAAAGAATACAACCAGGTTAAAGGAGAAAAACAAGACGAGCTATGTTGACATACGCAAGACCACACTCGCTTCCTTTTGTCGCAATGTCTGAAAACAATGCTTGTGATGTCGAGGAAGGAAAACTTGTGAGCCTTAAATTTGGCATAAGCCATTCTCTTATCTGTACCTCGGCTGAGAGATTTACAACCTACATCAACGACTACCATTGCAGAAACACGAAAAAAAAAAAGATTAGATTAGAGAAATAAAAAAAAAGAATACTTAATAAGAATTGAACGTTAATAATAATTCTATATCTGCAAAAAGTTATAAAACGTAGAAAAGTAAAGTTAGAAAAATAGTAATCTAAATGTATTTACCAGTATTCAGCTTTTGAAAAGGCTAACATCGACAGTGCAAAACCAGATATATTAACTGTTCTTCGAGACGAAGAATCCATTTTATGTCGAACTGACTTCGCTTAATAACGTGAAACAGACTTCACTTGCACCCCGAGTTTATATCATAAACTATTTGGATACTTTGCATCATAAAATCAATTACTAAATTAATGATAATTCCAATTAACAGATATGTGTTGCAGATGCGTCAAGTTAAAGAGCTGCGGTTTGCAATTATAACTGACAGTAACATATATGTTTTGAGCCACCAGTAAGTAATTTATTAGCGAATGAAGAAGATACTTTACTATATATGTGATCTATTTCTAGTTTTATGGATAATTATTTCAATGATAGGTTTTAGAAGGTCGTAGCATAAACGAAATTGTACGCGCTGTTTTCTCGTAGAGGTATCGAACAACTAATGTTGGGCGGCTAATAGAGGAAGACAATATTACATTTTCCTTCCCCCCCCGAACAGGTAGAATTATGAAAGTGTCAAAGCGTTCAAATAATTATCCTCACTTAATTAACGTAACACCGTCCTAGTAATGCATTTCGAAAATAAACTGCAAATCATCTCTTGGTATTGCCAGACCCCCAAAACACGGGATAAAATGCAGGAATTACAGAATAACGCTATCTCGCTAAAAATACAACCAGAATATTAAAAATAGAGGGAACGTGATCAACACTTACACAGTTACGGACAGGTCCTTTTCGTTACGTTATGCAATCAATCAACAAACAAACGGAAAACGTATCTCAAGGTATTAATAATAGTATCCCTTAGGCGTGTTGTTCTTCAGGAGTAATGTTCTAGCTGCGCCTTCTTTTATGTGGACATGATAGTGATTAAAGGCACAACCCTAATCAACCATCGCGAAATGGAAATCGCCCTTACAATCCGCTTTGAAAGGTTAATATTTTACTTCGGCTTTCCCCTCATAAAACCGATTGGAAAGCAGTTTTAAACTTCAGGCACGCTTCCATAAGTTTATTGAAACGACCAACGCGTTCGTCAAATTGTTAATTAAATGACCAGCCAGAATCCCATATTAGCGCACGCACAATTACTTGCTCATTGTTTTAATTAAACTGTCCAAAATGAATTCTTATCTTGGATACGTGTCTGATAACCAGAAGTTCCCTTCGTGTTGCGATACTGAGGAAGTTGCATGAAAGCGATGCGAAATGGCCCACGCCGGCTCAAAGTTAAAAACAATATAAGTTTTAGAAATATGTTATTATGTTCAGTGACCACAAGTCAATGTAGAACAAAAGCCGAGTTTCCCCCAAAAGGAGTCGAACCTACAATGTATGACCTTCCTTACACAGGTCGAAGGCTCTACCACTGGATACTCGTTGGGGCTAAAAGGGGGCCATCATCACTAGGTTCACATGTGACACAAATCGATTTCTCCATACTGCTAGTGTTAGATTTGGCGATGAGTGAGATGTCGAGAAAAAAATTATGGCATATTTTAAGCCTTGGTATAAAGATGATAAATATATAATTGTTCTGTCAGTGACACAAGCTAATATTATGTGTTTTTGTTTTATTGTTTTTTATTTTACAGTTTGCCGACAAATCGCGATTTCAGGCTCCGGAAGTATAAATTGAAAACACGTCTACATGCTGAACCAATCACTTCGGAGATAATACACTTTATTCATCGATAATATTACTTTGATTATTATCATAAGTACGATGAACAACAACAACATTTATTTTACGAATACAACAGACGATTTTGTAAAGTTTACATATATTGAATACAATGTTCGATACAATACCGACTGTAGCCCTCTTCTAAATTCATTTTGTCAACGCCCATTACCATATATCTGTCTAAATTTTACAAAATACGTACCTGAAGGAAATGGCTAAATTTTATTCAATTTACAAAGGTTTTATGGGCGGACAAGAGCTCATAGGGGGGAGGTTTATTCGAGCCTAGTTGGCATCACATCTGCCTGCTAATGTTTCAATAATCTTTTTCAGTAATGGTTTAGTACACCACCAGTACCCCCCACCCCCCCCCCCACCCACCCTGGTGTTAAGTTTCACATAGCTTAGTGTCCACTCCCAATATTGATGTACTCTCTCGGCCCCATGCTTCTCCGATAGCGAACTAGGTAAACGGCTGTTGATTTGAATCTCAGTAGCGCGCGCGGATTCGGAGAAGCGAGCGATTTGTAGCTTTACTGTATTGCTGTCTAAAAAAGTGCACTGGAGGACATCATTAAGTCCAGAGAAGGTGGAAGTCTTACGATCAGGGGTTATGCGTCGGCTTATTATCCTACCTCAAACGAACCTCCAAGGGTTGACAATATTTGGTTGTTTGAGGTAAAAACGATAATGCGGGCTTTTTTTAGACAGCCAGAAGACTTTAGCCAAATCAATTAGGGCTCCGATCTGGAATTAAGCGGACATTTCTAGGCGTTCCTAACGTGATTTGGCTTGAAATGTTCGGTGGCTAAAAAGTCTATAAAAAAATCTGTTTTGATATAACGAGAGGCTGCCTTCCCTTTTCACGGCCGCATGAACATCCGGGGTATTGGATTAAAATGGCGTACAAACAGCAAAGTTCGCAGCCGCGAAGAATGGCTTCAAGTTGACATTCAAGCGCTCATGTGAGTAAAAAATTCGTTGGATGAGTTTTTGCTGTTCACGGGGGTAGATATTTCTGTGATTATCCCCCCTTGCTAATCTATTTGATAGCGTGGGTCGGTGTGTTGAAATTGACATTAGCCATATGGACGTATCGAACACTCTATCAGTCTCTCTGCCTACATATTTAAAATGAGTCAGTGGTTGCATTTTAATCCTGAATGTTTAGGAATTAAATCTTCGTCCAGTGTCGTAAGGTTCTTTCCAGTTCATTTGAAAAAAAAGCGATGTATCGCTTTAGAAAGCTTCAAGTCAGCTCTCCGAAATACAGTGTCGTTGATTCCCTTGGTATCACATTTCATGTTGCAAGCATTTAATTAAATTAGTAGAACTCACGATTCAATAACAATGCTGTAAATGTAGTTATGCTTGGCTAAAAAGGACATACGATAGAGTAATTTCACGTTCATTGGACCTCTTATTAGCCGCTATTAAAAGCTCTGTTTTGCATTGAAATCTATAGTTTTGTATGAAATTTCGGGGAGGTACGTTTTATCAATTTAGAACAGATGTACTGAACTAGTGTTAGTAACAGTGCTATATAGGCTAAGACATAGTTACTTAAAAACAACAAGAAACGAAAACGAAAAACAGCAACACAATTCTACAGTAAAAACATCCATTAATCGGGACACCATTGGGGACAAGGAGAAGTGTTCCCCTAATAAAGGTGCTGCCTTTAACAGAGGTACAGTGATACAAATATTATATGAGCATTCATTTTTGTCGGGACAAAAGTCTGTGTCCCTTAAAGCGGGTGTCTCAAAGTAGAGTTCCAAATTACTTCGATAACTATTGCGTTAAAAGTTTGAGAGTCTTTCAACAATTTATCGAAGAAAGCTAATAGCTGACCTTGAAGTTATAAACTTTTAATGGGTAGTCACATGACATTATAATGTCACAATTTGCCTCAAAATCATACGACAATACAAAATATGTTCATATTAACATCACTGCATAATAAAATATATAATGTTTCTTCCTGGAATGAATGAAAATTGTCATTGTATAAACATGACTTTAAAATACTACATAACGCAAACAGCACTCTACCCCAGCTCTCACGCTACCGCCTTTAGCCGAGGCCACTCGACCGAGTGAATGACAAAAATTAAAATGGTTAAATTTAAATATGCAAAGCCAAACAAGTTTCACGTTCGTCAGCAATTTTCCATTTCGGTAAGATAAATAATAATTTATGTCAATATTATTGTGCTTCCGTTACGACTAAACACTGCCCGTTCTCGCTGACACGATTAAACATCGCATTTATTTATAATAAAAACAGCACCGTTCCAATAAAGTACACGTCACCTCCATTATTTTTCGCCAAAGCATACCGCTAATGAGTATCAAAAAAAAAAAAAATAATGATATATCTACTGTACCAGACCGCGTAAACATCCACTAAAATTCCTGAAATTGCATTTTCTTTTAATTCATACAACTGCGTAGAGAAACAGAACGACACAAAATGCTCAGCGATTTTCTCCCGTCTTCAAACTATTACGCAAGCTTGAGCAAACTCTCTCAGATCATTGAATACTAAACAGAAACACAAGAAAAGGCACGTAAGTCACTTCCGAATATTAAACGACGAGTCGCGGATTCAACGGGGACGGGCTTTTGGGAAATTTCACATTTCCATGTAAAAACCATGATCTGTGATAATTAATACAACTGACGTTTTAACACAATCAGCACATACTTATGTCTATACAAACTAATTGAACTAAACGTATAGAATGTATTATTCTCTTTTGACTAAATTCAAAAAAAAAATTGAAACTTTCTTCCCATCTAATCGTTCAAAAACTCTAGTCATCAAACGTAACAATTCAACTGAATTACAAGAATTAAACATATCAATTGCAACCCTTGAAACATAACAAATCACTTAATCATGAATACATCAATTATAAAAAAAGGAAGCGGAGGCGACGTACAAGTGAGGCGAGGGGAATAATGCCAATCCCCCACAACCTCCATTCACAATTTTGATTTACTCTTACCTAGCTGTCCATTCATCTCTCCCGACATTTGGATGTAACAACTGTTTGTCTTCAGTAATTTGCCGTTACTTAGGCACAACACGCAATACATGCAGGTTTACAAATTTCGAATTTCTTTTTTTTTTTTTGTTTTTTTTTTTCGTTATAATGATATTTTTCCAAGTTTCCGTAAGCAACATTTGCAGTATATCACTTTATAATTTTTGTATTTCTGAAATCCAAAGATGGTGGATCATCATATACAAACCAAATAATCATATTATATTGCTAGAGCAGTACTCAAGGTTATATATTTACCTAAACTTATAGACATATGTCCGAGGGTGACGTTTTCTTGGCAACTATACAATACATCTAAGGAGTGAATATAACCAACTGACAGAAACGATTGTTCTAAAATGTTGCTGCAGAAGACCGTAGCGCTTCTATCACCAAGCGGAGAAACAAGCAAGTTTGAACTCACCAGGTACTAACGAAATACAGTATCTGACTTGTTTATCTACTTAGAGTGATCCTTTGTGACATTAATATGTAGTATTATAATTAAAATAAAAATACAGTCAAACCTGTATGTAACGGGGCACCCTCGGTGACTTCAGAAAGTGGCCGCTTAATACAGGTGGCCGCTTAATACAGGCTTAATACAAGTAGCAAATACAACTCCGGGACTTTGAAAAGCTGGCCGCTTATAGAGGTGCGACGCTTAATTACAGGGCGGTATATATACAGGTTCGACTAGTAATTTCAAAAAACAAAATTAGCGTTAAGGTCTGTTTTACGAAGCCAAGCTGCTCTTATAACAGCCGCGGCCGTAACTTCCGGTGTTCCATAGGATGAAGCGACTAGGAGAACCACTTAAAACCATGGAGGGATACTAGTCTATTGGCAGGTAACTCTCTAGAATTATTGTCAGATTGTCTTGGACTATTCACAGTACCCATTTATTTAGAACACAAACCACAGTGCCCTCATCCAGCGCTCGAATCTGGACTTCATCCGGATGCGACTCTTCAGTAAGCCACCCCCCCCCCAGCATTTTCATGAAAAAAGATGGGCACAATTACAAGGTAAAATGATCTATGGTCAAGAAGAGCCTGACCTACAATGAGAACCTTTAGAACAATTCTAATTTGTAAGTCCTGGTGGTAAATTATATTTTCGTGAGCGGTGTATTGCGTTGTTTGGGTGAAATGTGAAGTGACTGGTTTAGTTTATCGGTTTAATTTTTTGTTGTTGCATTTATCACCCGGAGGTTTTTATTATTGGAAATATAATAATAAATAAATAAATAAATAATAAACAAATAAAAGTCAGCCACGACGAACAAAGTGCAGCAAAGAAATGTGAAAAAAGATCATCTGAAAGCCTTTCATTAACAACCGTAACGGCATATTAAAAAAATAGTCAATAATTTATCGAACAGCAAATAAGGAAAAAAATAAGAAAGCTGCCATTCAGAAGTGGTGTTATGTTGAGTTCAACATCCAGCCTCATGTTTCATGACACTGTTATTAAATATATCACACACACACAAAGACCGCGTTTTCATCACATTTCCGAACACGAGAAGAGAGTTGAAATGCGTGGACCGCGCCGCGGAGTACTTTTGACCACATTCGAGGGATTTGGGAATTGAATGAAACACACTATCGAGGTATTTGTCATATCTTCTCAAATCGAAACAAAAAAGGATTAAATGAGAATAAAATCGTAACAGTCTACGCTAATTAAAACCATGCAGATAACAGACTTGATTAATTATTAACAATTAATTAGTTGATTCTGTGACTGCCCCCCCTTAAAGTATCCCTCTAGAAAACGTGTCATAGAAATGTTCTTGTTCATTCAATGAATCATTTCATCGGCAGTATTGACCAGGAATATTGAATGGAAGCTTGTACGCGAGACCAATAATTAGTTGTTAAACATTATCAGTATGGAAATCTGGGTGTAAAATCACAAAGTCCCCTCTCTTGAACTTGAACGCTCAATTTTGGCCGGAGTGATGAATAGCAAACAATTACTGCTGAGAGAAATTAAGACAGACATCCGTTCAGTCAAAAAATAAACTACTACCCTCCCAACCGAAAATCATGGTTCCCTACTGCTACCTTCGGTGGTTACTACGAGACAAGTTTTTGTAGTTATTTTTTTTTTACAACTTTTACGTTACATATAGTTGAGCGAGTGCGGTTTTCATTTGACCTTGAAAATGTGTTTTCGCTAGAGTTCGTCTTAGTTTGTTTGACTGCCCTATTCTATTCTTTTGCCTCTCCGAATGCATCATTCGAATAACCAATCAAAACCGATAAACGTCCAGAAAACATTTGCGATGAACATCGAGTTGAAATGTTAGATGCATTGCGTTCTTACGAGTTCGCCCGCCCGCGCGCCTGTTTGCTTTCGTTATCCAGTCAAATTTCCTATATTCGTCAGTTTGTTGCTTGCGTTCTGGTTACGCGTAATTCATTTTAAAGGCCATACGAAATTAATTTACCCTAACGTATCCACAGGTTCAAAGAATATGTACGAATTCTTGAGCCTGTAAATCCGCTGTTTCCCCACGTCGGCTTCACCTCGTCCCGTATCAACAAACGATGGTGTTTTCGACGCTGTTACTCCAATACCGTGATCACCACGTGAACAGCTTTTACCACCTCCACCAATCATCATCAACGAACCGTCCCAGCCTCCGTCACACCACAGACCGATGTAAATTTGGCGTTCTGAAAAGTGCCATCGCAATCCGCCTGTGCAAAACCTTGAGTTGATTGGTACTGTCCGCTGTATTGAACAGTGCATGTTCCCAAACATTATGTTTTGCAGTTGTCCATCTTTTGCCATTCCTGAAGTCACCGTAGCTTGTGATTTTAGATCGGAATGTCTGTCCACCCAGACAATCATATGTTGTCTGCAACAGAGGAGTGTGCTCAGGATCATCACTGCGCGTGATTTTAAACTCTCTACCGCTGACCATCCAAAACGCTGGTGATATCATGTCAGTGTTGCTCCACGGATCGGCTGTTTCTCCAAACGTTTCGTTCTTGTCATACCACCAATAACCAGTGTCGTCCATCCAGTTCATAGAGTCATTGTTTGAGAACCGCGCGATCAGAGTCCAACCCTGGTTAGTCTTGTTCATGTCACAATAAACCTTTTGAGGAAGCGAAAACATAATATTATAGAAGCATTTCCCCATTTACAACCAAATCAACCGATGGAACTGTGTTATAATGAAAGTCACGGGCAAATCTACGATTTCGTGATGTCGAGAAGATGGATAACATGGAAAGAATCAAGCAGCTCTGAGCCAAATTATGCCAGCAAACGACAGGGCCTTCTTCGCACGCGCATGGCTCCAAGCTAAAATAGAGAAGTGTCCCACATGACGCTCTTTAATTTCCTGAATCGTCTTTTGAGGTCATGTTTTGTGAAACAAAAATGCCAACGACGACTGGCTGACAAAAGCAACGTAGCCTCTAGCAATAGGGTCCTTTCGATATATTAATTTTCAGCTGGTAACGAGACTAACGAGGCTGAGATGACACAAACAAAGAAACAAGCATGTTGATTGATTGTTTATTCATTTCCTTTGTTTGTGTCTCTCAAGCCTCGCTATCAAGCTGAATTTTAATATGCCGAAACGACCCTCAGGCTACTTAAGGCATGGTTTTTAAGGCATCAGAAGACCACCAGCAGAGAAATGAAACATCCTGTTTATTTGTCGACATAACTAGTTTTGTTCAACCGTAAATTTTATCTGACCTTTATTTCACTAGCTTAGTCGGATGAAATGGCTTTTTGCTGTCCACGTGACATTCCTTTGTCTATGACGTCACAAAATACGTTTGTGAAATGGGGAAAGGTCATGAGGCAAACTTTGCTAAACAAATGTTGTTAAACTCTGCAACAAAATAAGGAAATTGTGCGTCTGCCTTGTATACTGGTACTTTTCATTTATATTAGAAGTTATTGAATCATTTATCATGTCACGTGACCTGTTTCTTCTAATTACGCAATTCCTATTTGATATGGACATGCATACAAGGCTATTTCATGAAGATGTTGCTCCGATGTAATATAATTATCATAGAAATGATTAAATAAATTGTACTTTCTGTACCCCATTTTAGTTCGAAGATTTAACCGTTTAACAATAATTCTGAGTCACGTGACCTAAATTTAAAAAGTAAAAGTTGTTCATATTGTTTAAGGATACTTTCGGAAAGATTGAACACCAACTTCCCTTTGAAATAAAAATATGTCATATTAACAGGCAAACCATGCCTTAAGTGGCCTGAGCCCTATTGTATGAAATGTAGCATGCTATACGGACATTTCCTGGTATTGTTTTCTTTGTGGCCTCATAATTTGCTTAACTTCCAATACATGTGCTTGAAACTCTTAAAGATTCCGTGAAAGTATTTCACTAAATAAAAAAATACAACTGACATACTCACCGAAATAATGGAGGAATTTCCAGCTATCTTGTATTTTCCATCACTTGCTGTTGTATTAGATCTTAGTATTACATCACAAGAGGTTCCTAAGAGAAAATGAAAACGTACGTTATGCTGGTAATTCATTAGAATTAAAATAAAATAACAAATCTAACTAGAAAAAAATCGAAGCTGAAGTTTAACAACAGGTTGGTACACACGAGGAGACTCTGTCGAGTTAAAACCGGAAAATGATGCGAGGGACGTCTCCAAATTTTCCTACATGTGATTTAGAATCTAGGCTTTTAATGGACGGACGGACGGACGGACGGACGGATGGATGGATGGATCGATGGATGGATGGATGGATGGCAGGATGGATGGATGGATGGATGGATGGATTTTAGATAGATCGATCGATAGATAGATAGAATTAATTAGTCAACCTGTTTCACATCGATTCCCATAAAATCCCGGTGGACAGCTGCAGTTAAATCCATTGACTCGTTCGGTGCAAGTTCCATGTTCTGACAAGGATTGCTCTCACACTTTTTTGATATCTGTAAGACAAATAAACACAATATATTAAACATTATGCTTTAAGGAATATGTTCGTTTTCGTTTGTCACTGATACTACCCGAGATAAGAATGCAACGGGTCCCTTTATATGTAATTAAATGTTTCTCCAGTCCATTCCCTCTACCTGACCACTCTTCACTCTTATTTACTTCTGGGGGCGAAATTAAGAGGGTCGAGGAAAACTTGCATTCGCAAGTGTCAGGTAGAATAATAAGAAAGGATTTGCTATGGCGCAGGCCAAATTAAGAACTCAGAGACTCAAAGGAGTAGTACTCTTAATGAACCCCCCCCCCCCCCCCCCCCCTCCCATCAATATGCATGTAGATGGCATGTAGCTGTCAGCTATTGGTCTGATCAAGGCTTTACATACTATATTTGCTACTAGACAAAGAAACAGTTAGATAAGAATGCGTGACCCCTGAAACGAACATATGCGTTACACGGGACAAGGTCAAGAAAAAAATATTGTATTTCAAATTTAAAACATTCACCCTGTTTATTGATAAATAGTTCTTGTTTACCAAGAAATAAATATTCAGTGTAACAGTTTTAAAATGTTTAGTAAATTGAAAAAGTTGACACCTTTGTATTGGAAAGCGTTCCTGAAAGACTGCTTAAAATATTCATGTGAATTTCATTGATGACCTTTTGACCCAGACATAAATACATGACATACACACAAAACATGTATTATTCATATACTAAAGTGCTTGAATTTAACAACATTTAATATAGCAGTAAAACAATTCAAATACTTCAATTATCTTGACGAAAAACAATTTCTCGACTTCACTGCCCACGGAAAAATACCATCTGACTGTTAAAAACACATCATTGGTTTTAAATTTAATTAACCAAACTCAAAGTTTAACTCGCGACCAGCTTAGCAAATTCCACAAATGAAATGCGTTTTACAAGACAGAGCGATATAAATGTTATTTTTCAACGAATTATTTGTGTAGAATTTAGCAATTTATTCGTAAGCAATATCACTCACTTTCCGTGCATTGAGGGGACTCTGTAAAGTGAGGAAACGGACGGCGGAAAGCGGACGGCGGACGGCGCAAAATAGAAAAAAAAAATTATTAAAAATAATAATTAAAATAAATAAACAAACAATAATAAATTCCGAATTAATGAGAACTAAAACAATGCATATGGTACAAATAAATATAATTGTGCGTTGATATTACTCATGCATCAAGCCATCGACAAATCGAGAATAACTTTCATCAATCGCGAACGGATTTCGTTAATATTCCCTTTAAACTTCCAAATTTAACTCGAATATTGTAATAATTCAACCGTAGCGTTATACATTCGAATAACGAATGTTGATTATATCTCTTTCCATCCCCGTGAGCCAAGGTGCTAGTACTCTGGAAAATAAGGTGGGAATTTTAGAGATTTGACGAAAAAGACTGCGATGGCTTTTCATTCAAACAGTAAACCAGACAGTTGACAGGTAAAGCAAGCCCCCGACACACTAGGCGATTTTATTATCGGTTTCACTGTCACGCAAGTGTCACGCCATAAATAAATAAAAATCGAAGCCGTTCAATGAATGAAGTCAAGGAATTGACGTGTCATAGATAATGAATAAATAAGGAATCAGTTCAAGTCTCAGGTCTGTGCGGTATTCCGTACTCGAGTTATTTGTCAAAATGTTCCACACAAATTTATAGAGCTCAGTATGGAGAACATGGCCGCCGGAAATAGGAAAAAACATCTGGAGTTCACTTTTGCCAGAAAGGAGGTTTGTTTTCTCGTATGAACTTTCGAATATTTAGATAAATATTTCTCCTTAAACTTAAATTGTTTAGAATGCTGAAAATCAAGAGTCATGTTTTAGATACGGAACAGCTCTGTCACGGCCGTCACGTACGATGAAAACTCGGAAATTTAAACCGTTCTATTTTAAAAGGAAGCATGAGATCGAGCTAAGAAATTGTGAATATATATATATATATTTTTGATAATCTTTCCTTGAATGAAGGTAAAAATTATGTAGGCCCTCGCGGTTTTGAATTTTAGAATTTGATGACGTCACGTGAAAATCAGAAATACGCTCGTCGCGGCGATCGGCGAAAATCGTCAAGTGTGCACGCTTCTGCGACGGCGAATTTCACCTGCGATTTTGATCGCCACGACCTAAGATCAAAATCAGCAGATTTCCGAGAATGCCTTGGGACCGAATCGTTAGGAAAATCGCCGGAAAAATCCTTGGCTTTTTCCACTTTGCAAATAATTCGTCACGTATCTTCTCCTTGTAGTTTCTATGTTTCATTGCTATTGTCTGCTATTAAAAGTGAAGAGGAAATTTCAGAAACTTGCAATAAAGTGATCGAAAAAAAATAATAATCTGACTCGAATTGCGACAGCATACATTATTTCGTGCACGCTCCTCGGCTCCTGTCAAATATGCAAATTTAAGTCATGAAACCCCTGTCTCTTTTAATCAAATCACTAAAACTTCTGCGTTGTTTTTCAGAATTACTATCACCTTTCTCACAGGAATGGAAATATATATTTTGTCATTAATCAAGTCAACATTCGATATTCGAATGTATAAAGCAACGGTTGCCTTCAATTTGGAAGTTTGAAATGATTACGCAATCCGTTCGCGATTGATGAAAGTTATTCTCGATTTGTCGATGCTTGATGCATGTCTCGCATGAGTAATATCAACGCACAATTATTATTTATTTGTTCACATATACATGCTTTAGTTCTCATTAATTCGGCATTTACTATTTGTTGTTTATTTATATTAAATATTTTTTTTTATTAACTAACTTCATGTTTAACAAATAAAGAAGTCAACGCCATGTATTGTACTGTCGTAGCATAAAGCGATCAGGAGTACTAATACTCCCCTGGCGGGATGCTAGTCCATCGCAGGTTACATGTACCACTCAACACTTCTGTCAATTCGCCGTTACCAATTTATGGGAGAGAGAGAGGCACTTTAGAGTTAAGTGTCCTTCCCAAGGCAAGAACACAACACGATGACTGATTGGTCAACTATTACAATTAAATATTTGTTATTTTTATTTCTGATCCAAGATCGCACGGATGGGAGTCACCCTGGATGTAGTCGGACATGTTATTAACATAAACCAGGAATGGCATGGGTCCCATTATGGAGCTATGCATGAGGACCGCCTGAGGACACTGCATGGTAGCTAATCGGAACAGGTTCCTTCGTGGACGACTCGCTGGCATCTGGCAGTCAGATAGCTTTGAAACTAGCTGAAACTAACGAAGTAGGGAGCCCGAGATACCGTAATGTTCGAATTTAGTGACGAGTATAGAATGTGGGACTCTTCCGAACGTTAAATGGAATCCAGCTCCTTCCCACTCGCCAGTGAGTCCAGCATGCGTTTGTGATACATTTGCAATAATTGTGTAACAGCTTACCGGCCCTTCAGTAAGGAAACCATGTTACAGGTGATAAAAATACGGGGAAAGGTGAGGCAAGGAAAGGCCCAGCGCTCACTGGTAACGAAACACGCGAGCCAAAGTAAAGCAACACAAATAAATATGCGTGAATAAACAAGAAAACAAACTATAGTACCTTTTGGTACTAATTCACACCGTGTTCCCCGAAATCCTGGTGCGCAGCTGCAGCTGAATCCGTTCACAAGGTCTGTGCAGGTTCCACGATTCAGACAAGGATTACTGGCGCACTCATCGATATCTGATTCAAGATAAGGAAACATTTAAAACAGTATTTTATTTTTCAACGTCTTGAAGCCGCGAATATTTTCAACACAATCTACCAATTAAAAAACAATGTACTGCTCTGGTTGAAGCCGACTTAGTTCGGAAATTGATGAACAGTGCATGTTCTCCTCCCTTTTCCGTCGAATGAACTGAAAACACCTCGCTTTTGTAGCTAGAATCTTCCCTTAACCCTATTCTACCTGGGCTTTTTTTTTCGTTCTTGAGCCTGGGGGGGGGGGGGGGGGGGTGGAGATAGTGCCCCCCCCCCCCCCCCCTATGTATCTCGAAAAGTATTGACGCTATGAAAATGAAACTTACATGGTGTGTAAAGCATCCGAAAATCTTTATTTTAGTGGCAGTCACGGGTCAATTATGACGTCATACACGCCATAATGAGGTCATACGCTAAAAAAATCCGCCATCTTGGATCCGAAATCTTGGATTTTCTAAATTGTTCAGAAATGTCAGAAAATCTCCAAATTTGTATAGGTAATCGCATGATTTCGAGTGCAATTTGGAATAAATGAGCACGAGTAAATTTTTCAAAGACTAACTAAATTGCACGAGCCCGTAGGGCGAGTGCAATTTGTGGTCTTTGAAAAATTTACGAGTGCTCATTTATTCCAAATTGCACGAGAAAAATCATGTGATTACTTGTTAATAATATACATACAACAATTTTGTTGTCACGCTTTATAGTTTCTTCGTGACCACATTTCTAATGTCAAGCTCCTTCAACTGTACATGGCCTGTAAAATTGCACATGTTAATTCATGCGTGAATTTTCATGCACTCTCTGCAATATGAGCCTGTATGAAAAGTTTCTACGCACGCCACATACAAATCTTCAATCCTCTTCAAATTAAGAAGCCTTAAATGCGGTCCCACTGCCGCCCCTCCTACGCTAGGACCAATCGACCACTTGGTGGCGTTGATAAATTTCTAAGAACTGCATGCCGTCAGATTGACTACACCGCGAACAAGATACGCCGAGACATGAAACTCCAATTTAAACATTCCATTCGCTTTCTCCTCTTTTATCCTGAGCGACCTTCAGCACACGATGCTCCAGCCAGAATGCCAAAATATTGAGACTTAAAATCCGTCAAACGGCTTTTTTCAGCAGGAGGAGGATATTCATGTACTACTCCGTGTTTCTGACAGAGTTTAGTTTACTTCACTGGACGTTTGCACAGGTTAGAATTTGCCTCTTTTATGAAAGCATTTTCCACCTTTTATTAAAATATTCAACGAGCTGTTCTTGCGGCAACTCCAGAAGGCTCTAAGCTTTTTCATTTGTAAAAAGAAGCACAATTGAACCAGGTATCTTACGTTATCGGTTCATAGGCTGTCTGTTTCGTCGTTTCTCGCTTCGCTTTGGAGAACAATAAACTTGTATTTCCCGGACGAATTATTTGTTTGCATGTCGTCCGCGCCGGTTAATATTTGATAAGATCATGTTTTCGTTTTGTTCTTGCGGCCTTGTGTGTTGATCCTACGGCTTCTACACTTTGTGGGTAATCAGAGATTTCTGTTATTTGCATTATTTTCACATCTTTGCATTTATACGGTAATTCTGTCTTATTTATACTGTTGGAAGCGGTCACACTTTTGCGCGCCCATTTTGTTTGGTCGAATCAAGCTAACTGGTAACTGTCAATAATTTGTAATTTCAACTTTCTGCACTAATTTCTATACTTTTTGCCACTAATTTCAACTTTCTGCACTCATTTGGGATAAAAAACAATTAGCATGCTCTCAAGCCACTCAGAAGGCAAGAAATTGTTTTGTATGTTATATTATTAGCTTAGAAAAAATCAAGAAAAATATAAAGATGCTAAAAACGGAAAATATTTGGGAAGGGGATTTCTTTCCTCTTTCGAAATATTTGATGGAAACATGCCTGTAGCACATGTGGGCGGAGTCGTTATATTGTACTTCTGCAAGATTTAAAGGTTATAGTTATATGTCAATAACCGCATATTTAACAAAAAATATATTATTAAATACTCCATCATTGTTATTGCATTTCTAGCCTTCTGATTGGATCCCTTGATCCAATATATGTTAATCAGCTCATAACACAAGGAGTCTCGCCAAATATGGTGGATTCTCATAATGATATTATAACACCATGCTGTGACCAAATATAGGAAATAACGCGCTAGCGCGTTCAGGATGGTTTGTTCTTCGAGACAATGAAATTTGAAAAAGATGGCCTAAATCATCAAGTAAAAAAAACTTGGCCCTTCCAAATGAAACAAACGGTAAGCCTACTAAACTATTGCACGAAGTTTGGTACGACAATATTTGATGCGAAAATGCCTGTAAATGTACAACAAATACGACTGGACGAGCACTAAAAACAGCCTGCAAAAACAACTTCCGGGAAGATCCGAAAACAGACACAAATTCGTCCAAAAAATGAAAACCCGTTTACACCATGCAGTTAAAATTTGCCTCATCAGAAATGTTCAGAAATGTTCAGGAAAATGTCAGAAAATCTCCAAATTTGTTTTGAAAAAATCAAGAAAAATATAAAGATGCTAACATGGCAAAGAGTTTGGAAGGATTTCATCGAAAAAAGCAAAAGCAAAAGTAGTTATATATATCCCGGCCTTACTCCCAGAAAACTGAAAAATTAAGCTAAAAAAAAAAACAAATTGGATAAAACTATCTGTATCTCGAAAAAGTATTTCTGCTATAAAAATGAAACTTTTGTGGTGTATAAAGCATTCAAACATGTTTATTTTAGTGGACCATCACAAATCAGTTATGATATCATATCACGCCAAAATAAACGTCATACTTTAACAATGTCCGCCATCTTGGATCCTCCATTTTGGATTTTTCAATTGTTCAGAAATGTCAGAAAATCACCCAAATTGATTGAAAATAATCGAAAAACAATATAAGGATGCAAACAAATTGCAAAGATTTCTGACGAAACTCTCCGTAAAAATGCCCCGAAAATCTCATCAAAACGTGCATTTAAACTGAAAATTACCAAAAATTTGGCTAAAACGGCCTGTAAAAACTTGGTTGCCATTAACATCAAGTCACATGATCAATAAATTTGCACATCAAAATGTTCCAAGATATAATATTTAGGAAAAAGCACTAAGTTTTTCTATGATTTCTTTGTATGCTCTCTAAGTACTATAAATTTGACTGCAGCACGTTCACTTTCTGCCCCCCCCCCCCATCCCCATTCATAATATTTTTAATATTATTTTTTGCATTCATCCTCCTTTAAATTTCTTTCAACTCCCAGTCTAACTATCATATGCCGTAATTAATCGTACTTTGAGAAATTATTGATTAGTCGTTCCTGTTTTCGTCGACATTTTGACGGCTGTATTATATATAGTGCGACGAGCCTTACCGTAGCCACCCAACAAACGTTTTTACAAGTGTCCTCTCGTAATATTATAATTTGTTTGACGGACATGCCTCGTTGCAAAGTTGAACACGATCAAATGGAAACTTGTTACATTGTATTTGTCAATAAGGCCCAGTTCAGACGCCGTACTTCACATGAGCCGAATCGAATTCGATGAATTAGGTTCATGTGAGGTACGGCGTCTGAATCAATTCGGAACGGCTGAATCAATTCGGATCGACTCAGCCGTTCTTCCCGCCTGGCTCAGCCGAGAATAACGGCTGTGGACTGGCTTTAATTCAGACGCCGAACTTCACATGAGCCGAAACAATGCATGAATTATTATAATGTATTTTTCAACAGCAATTTTCCACTATTAATTTAAGTTCGCCTGAATTAAGCTCGGCGTTTGAATCAATTCAGTCGATCTAATTAATTTGGTTCGGCCTAAATTCGAATTCAATTCGGCTCATGTGAAGTACGGCGTCTGAACTGGGCCTAAGAGTTCATATTACGAGAGGACACAAAAATGTTTGTTGGGTGGCTACGGTAACGCGCGTCGCAATGTAAGTTGAATTCGAAGTCACGACAATGCAACTTCTGTTCTGGTTATTCGATAAACGCACGCTACTTTTAAAATCATGGATAAGTTATTGAATAATTGTTTATGTTTATGTGGACATTTTGAGGAAGTCGGTGTAATTACCCCACCCCCAAAAATGGGAAAAAAGACCCAGGCGGATTCGAACCCTCGCCCCTCGGTTGCACTAATGAGATTGAAAGGTTAGCGCACCAGCGCCTTGGACCATTGAAACAAGAGCGCATGGACGTCATGCCAGACACCATCCTCAGAAATAAATAAATAAATAAATATGACCGAAAACTCCAGACGAGATTTGCTCCAGCCTGAGTTATTTGCGGACACATTTATAAGCCTCGCATGCTCGGCCTCCGGCCTCGTTTCGCGAGGAATCACGTGCTGGTTGCTTTTGCTCAATAGACTAACCTTCACACCGTGTTCCTCGAAATCCTGGTGCGCAGCTGCAGCTGAATCCGTTCACAAGGTCTGTGCAGGTTCCATTGTTGAGACAAGGCTTACTGGCGCACTCATCAATATCTGATTCAAATTTATCGTACTTAAAGAGCATTCAAGCAATCATAGCCAAACTTAGTGACTTTTCTTAAACAATTATATCTTGGAACATTTTGGTGTGCCAATTTTTTGATCATGTGACTTGATGTTTCCATGGCAACCAAGTTTTTGACAGGCCGTTTTAGCCAAATTTGGTATTTTCAGTTTAAATGTCCGTGTTGATGAGATTTTCGCTTTTTACGAAGAGTTTCGTCCAAAATCTTTGCAATTTTTTGCATCCTTATGCGTTAAAACTAAAATTCAGACTAACGAAAATACGGACTTCTGCAAATTCGATGTAGTGAAATTTTGGACGAATAAAAATTGAAACGAAACCATCGAAGTCGCAGGCAGTCCAATTATAAATCAACATACTGTAGCGTGCGCTAGGCCTTGACTGTTGCACGGAACGATCGTCGAAAGTACTTCTAAAAGGAACTTCTACATATTGCTAAAGCCTGGTTTCCATATAATCGCAACGATTATATGGAAACCAGGCTTAAGCTTCCTGGAAATTTTAACAATGCTAAATAACTGTAATCCAATACTAATGCAAATGAAGGAAACTTTATTTGATAATTAAGATTGTAGCGTAATTTGTAAATTTGTCCTTTTGAATCTTATGAATCTGGCTTGTAAAGATATTCAATTCGTTCTCGTTTATAATTCGAAACATTTGGCATGATCAAACTGAGCTACTGAGAGCAGATATCTCACACCCCATTTTTAATTGCTGCTTGTTTTGTTGCTATGCTTTTACAATAATCAAAGTGGCCATGAGCCACTGAACTCGGAAAATTATGTTAAAGTTAATATTTGAAACACAAGTTGCCTTAATAACGTGATATCATTCTTATCTCTGTATGTGAAACACGCAGAACTCAAATTACGTTTTCAATTGATCAAAATCGTTCGAACATCTAAACAGATCTACAAATGAGAAACATTGCCACTAAAAGACTACTAAAACAAATCACTTGATGGGTAAATCGTGTCACGTCCACGTCAACAACCTCGGCGAGGAGCTATTTGCAGGGTTAAAAAACAGCAACCGGCACGCTCAATCCAGCACTTCAACACTTCGATGAAAGTCAGTACTCAGAACTCACTTGAGCCTGCTGTGATAGTCAAATAACTCAGCGGCTCAATACAAACCCAGTTGATAAATGACTTTTTCCAAAAGATTTTCTGTTGTGTCAACGTGGCGCAGTGGATATAAGCACCGCTTGGAAGTCTAGATGTCGTGGGTTCGACAGAAGGTTCCTTTTTCTTTTTTTTTTTCCCTTTACTTTTTTGACGCATGTATTTCTATTTTTTTTGGTGGTTGAGTATTTCGATTTCGAACTCAAACAAGGTGTTTTGTTTATTGAAGGATGAAATAAATAATGAAATGTAAGGCAGCTTCTCGCCATCGATTTTATACTGCTGGAACTTAGATTTCTCGAACCCTCGATTTCTCGAAAACCCCGATAACTCGAGCCAAAAGTCGTTTCCTTTGGATTTGTTTCACTGTAATTTTACCCCCGATATTTCGAACTTCCTGATTTCTCAAAACAATTTTCGTTTCGCGTGGAGAGTTCCACTGCAATCGCTGTATCACCACTGTATATTATGCGCAATATATGCGCAAGCGTTATGCACTAGTCAGCGGATTTACAAAATGTTTAACAGGAATCGAAGGAGCGAAGGAGTGAAATTAGCCTCCCACAGCTACAACTCGGAATGGCTTTTAGCCATTTTCCGAGTTAAAAATAAGCATCATAAACTACATGCATCACTCTCGCGCGCCAGGGACTCGGGTGCTGCGCTGCTGCGCTGCTCGATGAATGAACGAATGATTTTAAAGTAAACAAGTAAAATGAATACTTATATTAGCACCAGGAACGTTGGTGATCATTTTGCAGGATGTTAGTTTATGGTGGTTGGAATGTAAGGAAAGTTTCAATCGAGAGTTGATGTTATTTCAAATGAACGTTCAGCAAAGTCAAATAATTAAATCAATTCAGTTTCTACACCAGCGAAAACCGAAAAACTGTACATTTTATAAGCTTATATTATGCTAAAGTTTGTAAACTCGCCATAGGCTTTAAAAATTCAAGGCGAGCTTACGAGAATTCAAAGATATTCTACTGAAAATTCAAGTGCGCTAGCGAAAATTCGAAGCACGCTTCCAAAATTCGAAGTGTGCTAACGAAAATACACAAAGTGTGCGAGTTCGATTCAAACAATAGACAGTGCGAACTTTAGTTTCGAGTTCGCTGAAATTTAGTTTCGTTTCGAGATATCTTTTATTTTCGTCAAAATTAATTATTCGAATTTTGTCGAAATTCGTTTGCATTACTTTGCACAGTACTGTACTGTATGCGTAGTTTTATAAAAGGTAGTAATCAGGTGGGATTGTACAATAATTGACGTACGTAAATACTCAATGCCGGATAAGATAAGTGACAGAGAAATATGACTTTGTAGGTAAAATGTGCGGAAACACTACAAAGTACATGTATCTTGCATTGTACCTGTTTCACAATATTTCCCTGTGTATCCTTTCGCGCAAATGCAAGCGAAGCTATTCTTCTCGTACTGCGCAGTGCACATTCCATTGTTCTGACAAGGCCAACTGCTGCAGGAAAAAACAGGGATACCAGGCTATATCATTTTATGGCAAAGGTAAACCGCTAGAATATTATTGAAATATATGAGAAAAAAATTACAAACGTTGACAACGTTTCGACGCTACTTCACGTCATTATCAAGTCAAAAGGTAAAATGAAAACTGAGCATATATAGATAGTGAAACAATAGAACAAATGCGATAGTCCTATGGATATAGTTCCCAAAGGTAAAATTAATTATTAAATAGCTAAGGAAAAAGATCCCAATCAAAACAATACAGTGTGAAGTAAACAGTTTTGGCGCGAATAGAGTCAGTTTGGGTGTTGAGAGTATAAAGCATCTAAAGAATGGCAATTTTTTCGAAAAAAATCATATTATTCCATATTATTCGCTACGTCACGGATGGCGCATCTTGAAAAAATGGCCAATGTTTTCAAGTTCGTCGTTCACAATCCGTCTTAATCTTCTCCATCCTCAACCATCCTTGTTCCTGTTTGGTTTATCATCACCTCTGGTGTTTTTTATACCTTAGCAAATTATTATTTTGAGGCTTTCTTCAATTTGAAGATGATTTTGCACTTGGCAAAAATGGCTTAAATTTCCGTGACATAGCTACTTTAATATATTGAGTTTCCTTCCATCAATTGTTTTACAACTTTCCTGTCCTTTGAAAATGTTTTTTTTAAACTATTACACTGAATGGTTTTACAATATTTTGCCAAAAACGGATGTGAAATGAAGCATGTACATACAGTCATGTATTTACATTTTGCAGACTTTAACCCAAAAACTATCCATCCATCCATCCGTCCGTCCGTCCGTCCGTCCATTAAAAGCCTAGATTTTAGATTACATGTAGGACATGTTTTACTCACGGCAATTGGCCGGCGATTTTGTACCGCGTTAGACAATAGAGCTTTATAATTTAAGGCAGTTTTAGGAAATGAAATGTTTCACTGTTTGATGAACTAAATTAATAATATGAAGACGAATATCTGTGTTTTTCCTATACCATTATTTTTTATTTTAGAGCTTCAGTTTTCCCACTGTTTCTCATTGCGAGCGATCTACAAGTTGAAATTTTAGACAGTGATACGGTGATGTTCAAATTTTAAAGCAATTCAAAGCATACACAAGACACGGAACACCACAACTAGTTCCGCGTGAAGCAAGGAAATAGGAGACGTCTGCACGCAGGCTACACCACAACTTCCTCAAATTGATTCTTAGAAACAAAACAAGATTATATTGTTCACCTACCATGATACTATAGTGATGATGAAACTGGCTGGCGACAAGCTTTTAATGAAGTTGTTCGCTAATGATGGTCAGGATCGGGAGCCTAGCTGATTCACATAATTAAATTACGTTGAATTATTCAAAGAATCACAACCTAAGCGTTAAAGCGAAGAACATGTACGGGTAGGATCGCCCACAGCACGCAGCACCACACTCGCCTCCCTTATTTGTGAACATAGTGTTTCTGAACGATATGACTGGTCGCACTAGAATATTTTGTATGAGCGAAGCGAAAACTGGTACGCCCCTAAATTTTTGGCATATAGAAAACCAATATCCCTTATCTGTATACTCGGCTGTGAGAGATTTAACCAACCTACATCAACAACTACCATTGCAGAAAAACGAAAAAAAAAGATTAGATTAGAGAAATAAAAAAATAATACTTCATAAGAATTGAACGTAATATGTCTGCAAAAAAGTTATAAACGTAGAAAATTAAAGTTAGAAAAATAATAATTAAATGTATTTACCATTATCAGCTTTTGAATGAGGCTAACATCGACAGTACAACCATATGTATTAATTGCTCTTGGGAGACGAAGATCCATTTTATGTCGAATTGACTTCGCTAACAACTGTGAAAAAGACTTCACTTGCCACACCGCAAGTTTATATATAATGAAATATTGGGATAATTTGACATAATATCAATTAATAATTAATGATAATTTCAATTAACGAATACGTGTTGCAGATACGTCAGTTGAAATAGCTGCGGTTTGCAATTATAAGGCGACATTAAACATATATGTTTTGAGCCACCAGTAAGGAATTTATTGCAGCTTGAAAAATATAGTTTTAATATATATATATATGATATATTTCTATTTCTATGATAACTATTCCAATGTGGGTTTTAGAAGGTCGTAGCATAAACTAAAGGCTACCACGCTGTTTTCTTTACAGATATAGAACAACTAATGTTGGGCGGCTAATAGAGGAAGACGATATTAAATTTCCAAAACAGGTAGAATTAGGAACGTGTCAACGCGTTCAATTAATTCGCCTCGCTATAATTAACGTAAAACCAGTCCTAGTAATGCATTCCGTGTAAACAATAAACTGCAACTCATCTCTTTTGTATTGCAGAAAACAAAACAAAAAAAGGGATAACAGGCAGAGGAATTACAGAATTACGCTATCTCGCTAAAAATACAAACCAGAATTATTAAAAATATACAGGAAAACGTGATCCAAAACACTACACAGCGTACGTGCAGGTCCTTTTCGTTAAGTTATGCAATCAATCAACAAACACAAAAGGAAAACTTATCTCAAGGTTGTGTAATGAATAGTATCCCTAGTGGCGTGTTTGTTCTTCAGGAAGTAATAGGTCCTATGCGCGACCTTTTTTATGTAACATGATAGTTATTAAAAGGCACAACCCTAAATCAACCATTTCTCCCCCCTAAAATTGAAATCGCCCATGAAAATTCCGCTTTGAAAGTGTAATTATTTCACTTCGGCTTTCCCTCATCCCACCGATTGGAAGCAGTTTTAACTTCATGCACGCTTCCATAAGTGTTAGTGAAAACGACGTTGTTCGTCAAATGTTATAATAAAATGACTAGACAGAATCCCATATTAGCGCAAGCACAATTACCTGCTTCTTGTTTTAATTAAACTGTCCAAATGAATTCTTATCTTGGATACGTGTCTGATAACCAGAAGTTCCCTTCGTGTGCGATCACTGAGGAAGTTGCATGAAAAGCGATGCGAAATGGCCCACGCCGGCTCAAAGTTAAAAACAATATAAGTTTTAGAAATATGTTATTATGTTAGTGACACAAGCAATGTAGAAAAAACAAGCCGAGTTTCCCCCAACGGACGATCTAGTCGAACCTATGACCTTTCCTTACCACAGGTCGAAGGCTCTACCACTGGATACCGTTGGTTTTTTTAGGGGCTAAGGCCATATAACTAGGTTCACATGTGACCACAATTCGATTTACTCCATACTGCTCGTGTTAGATTTGGCGATGAGCAACAGTGAGAATTCGAGAAAAATAAATTATGGTATATTTTTAAGCTTTGGTATAAATATGATAAATATATAAATTATTCTGTCAGTGACACAAGCTAATATTATTTGTTTTTGTTTTAATTGTTTTTTTTTACAGTTTTGCCGACCAAATCTCGATTTCAGGCTAATCCGAAGTATAAATCTGAAAACACCGTCTACATGCTGAACCAATCACTTTCGAGATAATACACTTTATCAATCGATAATATACTTTATTATTATTATCATCGTTACGATGAACAACAACAACCATTTATTTTACGATACAACAGAATATTTTGTAAAGCTTACATATATTGAATACCAATGTTGAACAAGTTTCTTTTTTTTTTACAATACCGACATGTTTACCTCTTCTAAATCATTTTGTCAACGCCCATTACCATATATACGAAACTAGTTTTAGTAACACTTGGCTTATAATAGGCTAAGACATAGTTACTTACAACAAAAGAAACGAAACGAATAACAGCAAACCAAATTCTAACAGTTTTAAAAAACATCCATTAATGGGACACCATTGGGACAAGGAGAAGTGTCCCCTTAATAAAGGTGTGCCTTTAACAGAGGTACAGTGATACAAATATTATATGAGCATTCATTTGTCCGTTCACCCCCCCAAAAGTCTGTGTCACCCTTAAAGGGGTGTCTCAAAGTAGAGGTTCCAAATTACTTCGATAACTATTGCGTTAAAAGTTTGAGAGTCTTTAACAATTTATCGAAGAAAGCTAATAGCGACCCTGATAGTTATAAACTTTTAAATTGGGTAGTCACACGCCTTATCATGTCACAATTTGCCTCAAAATCATAGGACAATACAACATATGTTCATATTTACATCACCCCCCCCTATGCATATAAATATATAATGTTTCTTCCTGGAATGAATTAAATTGTCATTGTATTAACATGACTTTTAAAGTACTACATTAACGCAAACAGCACCTCTACCCCAGCTCTCACCTACCGCTTTAGCCGAGCGCCACTCGACCCCGAGTGAATGACAAAATTAAAATGGTGTTAAATTTAATATGCAAGCCCCAACACGTTTCACGTCCGGTGGTCAGCAATTTCCCATTTCGACTAAAGATAAATAATAATTTATGTCAATATTATTTTTTTTCCGTTACGGACAAAAACACTTCCCGTTCTCGCTGAAACATAAACAATCGCATTTATTTATAATAAAAAACAGCACCGTTCCAATAACATTACACAATCACCTCCATTTTTGTCGCCAAAGCATAACGATAATGATTATCAAAAATTGATATATATTACTGTTACCAGACCGCGTAAACATCCACTAAAATCCTGAAATGGCATTTTCTTTTAATTCATACCAACTGCGTAAGAAACAGAACGACACAAATTGCGTCATCGATTTTCTACCTTCTTCAAAAAACTATTACGCAGGCTTGAGCAAAAACTCTCTAGATCAATTGAATAAATAAACAGAACACAAGAAAAGAAAGCACGTAAGTCACTTCCGAATATAAAACGACGAGTCGCGGATTCAAGGGACGACGTCTTTGGGAAATTTCACATTTCCACGTAAAAACCATGATCTGTGATAATTAATACAACCAGGGGGGGTAGCAGCGAGAGTCCTTGGGGACCTAGTACACAGGATTGCACATTTATGAAATTTGGCCGAGCGAGACTAAGTACTGGTTTGTTTAAAATATCACATGGCGGACCATGACGTTCGTTTAGTGTTCGATTCAAGAAAAGATTTTGGCGATTCCACGTTCAAAACACCTATGGGAACGATTCGGTCGCTGTTAACCTGAACGTTGCGTAATTGTGGGACACCAAGGATGAAAAATTCCACAGCAAACTCCCGTAGAGGTACGTTTCGCGAATGATTGCACAGATATTTCTTTACTTGTGCGATCATGTATAGGCGCCAAGATCAACAAGCGCGCTGCCTGCCCCCCCACCCCCCCCCCCCCCCCCCCCCCCCCCCCCCCCCCCCCCCCCCCCCCCCCCCCCCCCCCCCTGAATACAACTGACGTGTTTAACACAAATCGCACATACTTATGTCTATAAAAATAAATTGATACTAAACGTATAGGAAGTATTATTCTCTTGGCTTGAATAAATTCAAACTTCCACATCTAATCGTTCAAAAAACTCTAGTCATCAAACGTTAAAAATTTCAACTGCCTTACAAGAAATTTAACATCAATCAATTGCAACCCTTGAAAACATAACAAATCACTTAATCAGTTAATAATTATAAAAAACAAAGATGTTCTAAAATGAAGGACATCCCTGTCACAAAGCTACAATAACAAGAGAAAGGGAAAGCGACGTACAAGGGCGAGGGGAATAATTGCAATCCCCCACTCCCACTCTTCCACCTTCACAATTTTGATTTACTCGTACCTAGCTGTTCATTCATCTTACCCTGGACATTTAGGATGTAATTAGAAACTGTTTGTCTTCAGTGTTGGACGTTACTATGGCAACCACGCAATTACAAGGCAGGTTTTACCCAAATTCGAATTCTTCGTATATAATGATATTTTTTCCAAAGTTTCCGTAAGAAACATTGCAGTATATCACTTTATAATTTTGTATTTTTGAAAGCCAATATGGTGGATCATCATATACAAAACAAAATAATCATATCATAGTGTATGAGCAGACTCAACGGGTATATATTAATTATAGACATATGACCGAGGGTTACGTTTTTGGCAACTATAAATACATATAAGGAGTGAATATAACTCAACTGCAGAAACGATTTGTTCTAAAATGTTGCTGCAGTGTGCCCAGCCCGTAGCACTCTATCACCAAGCGAGAACAAGCAAGTTTGCACTCACCGAGTGCTAAACGAAATTACAGCAGCTATCATGACTTGTTATCTACTTAGAAGTGATCCTTTGTGATAGTAATATGTAGTATTATAACTAAAATAAAAACTACAGTCAAACCTGTATATAAACGGTCACCCTCGGGACTTCAGAAAAGGGCCGCCTTTATACAGGTGGCCGCTTAATACAGGCTTAATACAAGTAGGCAAATACAACTCGGGACTTTAGAAGCTGGCCGCTTAATAGAGGTGGCGCTTAATACAGGGCGGTCATATTACAGGTTCGACTGTAATTTCAAAAACACAAATTAGCCGTTAAGGTCTGTTTTACAAAGCCAAGTTGGATTATAACAGGCCGGCCAGTAACTCCCGGTTTCCCATAGCATGAAGCGGATAGGAGAACCACTACCACCCATGGAGGGACTACTAGTCTATTGCCAGGTAACTCTCTAGAAATTATTGTCAGATTGTCTTGGACTAATTCACAGTACCCATTTATTTAGAACACAACACAGTGAACTCAGGCCAGCGCTCGAATCCGGACCACTCCATCCTGATTTCAACGCGCTCATCAGTAAGCCACAGCATTTGCCATTTAAAAAAGCTGTGCACAATTATAAGTTTAAATGATCTTGGTCAAGAAGAAGCTAAGGCCTGACCTACAATGAGAACCTTTATATAACAAATTCTACTTTGTAAGTCCTGTGTGGTGAAATTATAATTTCGTGAGCCCCGTGCATTGCGTTAGTTTGGGTGAAATGTGAAGTTGGACTGTCCCCCCCCCCCCCCCCCCGCCCCCCCCCCCCCCCCCCCCCCCGTTTTACCACCCCCCACAAGCCTGAATTTTCGAAAGTAAGGAATCAGAGAATATATGTCCAGGCTATACTATTTAGTCCCATTTCGATTCAGAGCTAGTTTTTTTTCGATTATTGATACTAATTAGACATAATACTGCCGACAAATTTCAGAGAGAAACGTACGGAAACAGGAGTAGTCTGCGGGTTAATGAGGCCGCTTCTTGTCCCTTTTGTGCTTTTGGATTTTTGCGAGGAGAGTGTCTAATTTGTACCCGAAAATTCCATACTGAGGACGTAAATCTGTCCTGAACTCTGATTGGCCAATTAGCTAATTTGCATGCTGTAAGATATCAAACTTCATGAAGGAAAGCTATAATGTTTAGTTTATCGGTTTAATTTTTTGTTGTTGGAATTTTATCACCTGGAGGTTTTATTATTGGAAAAACATAATAATAAATAAATAAATAAATAAATAAATAAAAGTCAGCCACGACGAAAAGTGCAGCAAAGAAATGTGAAATAAGGCATCATCTGAACGCCTTTCATTAACCAACCGTAAACGGCATATTAAAAAAAGTCAAGAATTTATCGAACAGCAAATAAGGAAAATAATAAGATAGCTGCCGTTCAGAAGTGGTGTTACGTTTGCGTTCAACACCCATCCGCTCACAGTTATGTAATATATCAAACACAAGACAGTGTTACATCGCATTTCAAAACACCGAGAAGAGAGTTGAAAATGCGACGCGCCGCGGAGTACTTTTGACCAAATTCGAGGTGTTTGGGAATTGAATGAAACACACTATCGAGAATTGGTCATATCTTCTCAATCGAAACAAAAAAGGATTAAACTGAGAATAAAATCGTAACAGTCTACGCTAATTGAAAACCGTGCAGATAACTAACTTGATGAATTATTAAGTAGTTTGAGCGATTTTCCATTAACGCGGTAAAGTATCCCTCTAAAAACGTGTCATAGAAATGTTCTTGTTCATTCAATGAATGATTCCTCCGGCAGTATTGAAAAGAATATTGAAGGGAAGCATGTACGCGTGACCAATTAATTAGTAGTTAACGTTATTAGTATGAATTTCTGGGTATAAATCACAATCGCTCTCTCTCTTGAACGCTCAATTTGGCCGGAGTGATGAATAGCAACGATTACTTTGAGAGAAAATTAAGACAGACATCCTGTGAGCAAAAAATTAAACTACTACCCCTCCCACCGAAAATCATGTTCCCTACTCCTACCTTCGGTAGTTCCTACGAGACACGTTTTTGTAGCTATTTTACAACTTTTACGTTAGATATAGTTAAAGCGGGCGCGGTTTCATTTGACCTTGAAAATGTGTTTTTCGCTAGAGTTCGTCTTAGTTTGTTTTACATGCCCTATTCTTTTCTTTTGCCTCTCCGAATGCATCATTCGAATAACCAACCAAACCGGTAAAAGTCCAGAAAACATTTGCGATGAACGATGAACATCGAGTTTAAATTTCAGTTGCATTGCGTTCTTACGAGTTCGCCCGCGCGTCTGTTTGCTTTCGTTATCCAGTCAAATTTCTATATTCGTCAGTTTATTGCTTGCGTTCTGGTTACGCGTAATCATTAAAGGCCATACGAAATTAATTTACTCTAACGTATCCACAGGTTCAAAGAATATGTACGAATTTGTGTTGAGCCAGTAAATCCGCTGTTTCCCACGTCGGCTTCACCTCGTCCCGTATCAACAAACGATGCTGTTTTCGACGCTGTTACTCCAATACCGTGATCACCACGTGAACAGCTATTACCACCTCCACCAATCATCATCAACGAACCGTCCCAGCCTCCGTCACACACAGACCGATGTAATTGGCGTTCTGAAAAGTACCATCGCAATCCGCCTGTGCAAAACCTTGAGCTGTTTGGTACTGTCCGCTGTATTGAAACAGTGCATCTTCCCAAACAATGTTTTGCAGTTGTCCATCTTTTGCCATTCCTGAAGTCACCGTAGCTTGTGATTTTAGATCGGAATGTCTGTCCACCCAGACAATCATATGTTGTCTGCAACAGAGGAGTGTGCTCAGGATCATCCACTGCGCGTGATTTTAAACTCTCTACCGCTGACCATCCAAAACGCTGATGATATCATGTCAGTGTTGCTCCACGGATCGGCTGTTTCTCCAAACTTTTCATTCTTGTCATACCACAATAACCAGTGTCGTCCATCCAGTTCATAGAGTCATTGTTGAGAACCGTGCGATCAGAGTCCAACCCTGGTTAGTCTGGGTCATGTCACAAAAACCTTTTGAGGAAGCGGAAACATAGTATCATTTTTACCGTTTACACAAAATAAACCGATGGAACTGTGTTATAATGAAAGTCACTGGCAAATCTACGATTTCGTGACGTCGAGAAGATGGATAGCATGGAAGAAATCAAGCTGCTCTGAGCCAAATTATGCAGCAAACGACAAGGCCTGGGTCAAGTGTCTTTTGAGGTCATATTTTGAAACAAAAATGCCAGTGACGACTGGCTGATCAAAGCAACGTAGCCTCTAGCATAGGGTACTTTCGATATATTAATATTCAGCTGTAACGAGACTAACGAGGCTGAGAGGACACAAAAAGGAACAAGCATGTTGATTGTTTATTCATGTCCTTTGTTTGTGTCCTACTCATCCTCGTTATCAAGCTGAATTTTAATATATCGAAAGGGACCCTATTGTATGAAATGTAGCATGCTATACGGACGTTTCCCGTATTGTTTCTTTTTGACCTCATAATTTGCTGAACTTTCAATTCATGTGCTTGAAACTCTTAACAATTCCGTGAAAGTATTTCACTAAATACAAAAATACAACTGACATACTCACCGACATAATGGAGGAATTTCCAGCTATCTTGTATTTTCCATCACTTGCTGTTGTATTAGATCTTAGTATTACATCACAAGAGGTTTCTAAGAGAAAATGAAAAAGTTATGCTGGTGATTCATTAGAAGTAAAAATACTTCGACCAAACGTACCCAAACTCGTTTATTCTTTACGCGAAGAGATCTATGACTGGATGACTGGATGACTTTCATCGAGTAAAAATGTGTCAGGCGTTGCGATCATCGATGTTTACGGCCAGAATTTCCATCATTTTTCTTAACCCTATTCGTTCGTGAGCCTGGGGGGTGGGGCCATGATCTCGAAAAGTATTGACGCTATGAAAATGAAACTAACATAGTGTGTAAAGCATTCAAAAATATTTATTTTAGTGACAGTCATGTGTCAATTATGGAGTCATACACGCCATAATGACGCCATACATTAAAAAAATCCGCCAACTTGGATCCTCAATCTTGGACTTCTAAATCGTTCAGAAATGTCAGAAAATCTCCAAAATATGTTTTGAAAAAATCAAGAAAAAGTCAGCGCGGGCACTTTCTCTTTCGAAATATTTGATGGAAAATGCCTGTAGCACATGTGGGCGAGTCGTTATATTGTACTTCTGCAAGATTAAAGGTTATAGTTATGTGTCAATAACCGCATATTTAACATAATATATTATTAAATACTCCATCATTGTTATTGCATTTCTAGCCTTCTGATTGGCTCCTTGCTCCAATATATGTTATCAGCTCATAACACGCATTCTGCCAAATATGGTGGCTCATAATTATATAACACCCTCTGTGACCAAATATAGGAAATAACGCGCTAGCTCGTCCAGGATGGTTTGTTCTTCGAGACAATGAAATTTGAAAAAGATGGCTAAAAATCATCAAGTAAAAAAACTTTGGCCCTTCCAAATGAAAACAAACATTAAGCCTTACTAAACTATGCACGAAGTTTGGTACGAAATATTTGATGGAAAATGCCTGTAAATGTACAACAAAATACGACTGGGACGAGCACTAAAAAACAGCCTGAAACAACTTCGGGAAGATCCGAAAACAGACACAAATTCGTACAAAAAATGAAAACCCGTTTACACCATGAGTTAAAATTTGCCTATTCAGTATTGTTTACCTTGTATTTCGAAGAGTCTTGTCAATTCCAGCTGGACAAAGGATATTAGATTATTATAACCATGCAATTCGCGCCGCGAAGCACACCTCGTTGGTTATGTCATCATCTCATATCCAACGCGGGCTCATGGAATAATTGTTAAATATATCTAGGATTTTTTATTTATTTATGTTCATCTTACCGCTGCAAGATTTTCCATCTCCAGTAAACCCGGCTTTACAGGAACAAATGTAAGAGCCGTGAGTATTCTGACAGTTGGCATTGACGTCACATACCGGCTAGTGGCACCACACTCGTCGATATCTATCAAAGAAACAACAACAAAATAAGCTTTTATATTTTAACTGTTTTTACTTTAAGTTGATATTATTAAGTGACTTACTAACTGAATGATGACTAGCTATAGCTAAGTGAGTGAATTGCTGAATGGCTTATTGACCGACGATGTGTCGTTTGGTTGCTAAATTGGATTTTTCAATTACATAGCCATGGGGTCCCCTGTGAATATTGTATTTGTAAATACGCCATTAATACACGTCTTGGCTAAATAACATTAGTACTATGAAAGTTTTGCTTTTGCACCACAAGTTCATACGACAAATGTGGTTTCATTGGATTAAGCAACCAAAAATTTTCATGTTTTTAAGGGGTGGGCCATGTAATTTCCAACCTTCATTTAGGGGTGGGTCACTCTCAGTTTTGTGCCAAAAGGAAGGGGTGGGCCATGTATTTTTTATCCACCACCTTTCCAAATGCTCCGGCCACCACCCCCCTCCCCTCGTTATACTTTTTTACCAGTCCCTTATCAACAGGATTCAACAGTATCACTCTTATTTTCGATGACAATACCATTCAAAGCGGTATGGGAAATTATAGGCTTTTTAGCTTTATTAGCTAGCGGACTCTTTCACCTTCTGTTTTCCATGTTGCATTGAGCAAGAACCGTCTTCCCAGGTATAATAGAATCAAACCAGTATTGGCCATTGACCGCTTGTCCTCCTTCACTTGCCTGATTTCTTTACATGATTCGGCGGGCAACTCAAAAGACCCGATAGGAACTATAGAGAGAAAATAGTTTTTCTTAGCAAATATTTACCCTACTCTTCTGCAAAATGCTCCCCTATATGTATACCCAATACTATATTCACTCTAAATGAAACTTATATGTTGTATAACGAATCCAAAAGTGTCATTTATGACGTCATATCACGCCAAAAGGACGTAATCCGCTAACTTCAATTTCATGACCAGTTTAAAAATGTCAGAAAAATGTCCAAAATTGATTTGAAATAATCGGGAATATACAAAGATGTAAAAACTATAAAGATTTCATAGAGAATGAAATGCTCATAAAATGGAACATGAGCTTTAAAAAAATATTTGGGTAAAACACTCTGCCAAAACATAGTTGCCAAGGAATGTCAAGTCACGTGCCAAAACACTTCACACATCAAAATGTTTCCCGATATGTTTTAGGAAAATTCACGAAGTTTGGACATTATAGGCCCAGCAGAGACATGAGCATATTATCGATACAAAAGAGATGATATTTCGTAACAACATATAATTTTCTGGAACAAAATGGCAGAAAAGATGGCAGCAAAATTCCCGGAATGTAGGGGTCGCTTTCTGAAATATATTTCCCAATGTGGTCACTGTGAATCTATGAACCTACGCACCTGGCATCTGACATATAAAATATTTTTGATATTGCATCCCATTATTTTTTTCTTACAGCAACTTACCTCTTTTCTTGTTACGGTCTAACATAATATCTTTCATAGTCGATGACAAAATTTTTCCGGTCTGGCTTCCTTGGTTCGGTTGTTCAGCTCACAAATGTACTGGAGAATGACATAATTGAAGCTATGGCATCTGTATTCATCGTTGCATGCCTGAAGACACTCGACCGAGATCGAAGTTTTCAACTTCTTGAATGTGTGACCCCGTAGCATCATTCCAAAAATGGAATGTTCATCATGTTGACATTGTTGAGAAGCAACTTCACAGAAAATGTGACACAACACAACTATGAAACTGAAGGCACGTTGAGACCATCAGTTACTTTCAATTGGCTCTGAAAAGAAATAAAACAAATCAAATACAAATATATTAGTGTCATAAGGTCTGTTCCACAATCGAGCTAGTTAGCTTGCATCCAGATGATGTAAAGGTAGAAGTAATATGTCATGACAGTGTTTCATCCGATTTCCAAACACCGAGAAAAGAGTTGAAAATATGACAAGTAGCGGGGCATTTTTAAAGAAATCGAGGTACTTGGAAATCAGATGAAACACTCTCTCTCGGGTGTTTGATATATCCTCCCAATCGAACAAACAACTAAGGAGTAAACTGGCGGAGCAATAAAATCATAAAAACATTTCGGCTAACTAAGGCCCCGTTCGCACTAGGCTGACAAAATTTGTTTGGCTCTTCCAAAAATCACTACAAATTTTGCCTCCGCCAAATTTTCATTTTGGTAAACGTGTTCGCACTTGAAAATAAACAAAAAATCTTGATAAATAATTCGCTAACCACAAAATGTCAATGACATAGAAACCGAACACCTCTGTTATTGCATGTGAGATTTTGCATTCAACTCGTACGCGTCGACAATCTTTTATAGTCAGTGTTTTCTGGAGTTTTTGCTTTACGCCTTCGGGTATGATACAGAAAGATTTAAACCAAATATTTAACTCCTCTGACTGACATTTTAAACGGCTTACTGATTTAATTTATTCTGACCGTTGCTCTTAAGCGGAACTTCACTCCCGATCGAGCAGCAAGGAAATTATGGTGCTACTCTAACATCATTAGAACGTGCTGCTAGCACGTAAATCTGGGATCTGCAGTAGTTAGTATGGACCGAGGTAACGAAAAAATGTTCGCTGTATCCTTGAGATTACCGCGTGCGAATTGACGAATCTGTCAGTTTTGACACTTTACAAAATTGTGTCCTGCTCTGAGGCAGGACGACGACGCCTTTGAACTGAGTTCGGTAAGGCTTGGAAAACATTTTGCTTGAAAAAAAAATCACCATCCGCACTTGTGAAAACTGAACTGATAACATATATTTTTTGCAAAATCTGAAACAAATATTCGCCTGGTGCGAATGACCCCTAAGATGTGATGGTTATGATTTATTTTGCCATGACACGGAGGAAATAACAAACAAGTCGACACTATTCATACGTGACATAATCATTTTCAAAACTCCAACGACTGCTGACTGGGGAGGTAACCAAAACTTAATTGAAATAAGGGCTAAATTTTATCCAGCAGATATATTGCTAGTGCAGTCATACATATACACGCCGTATTTAAGCATAATCGGCAGTTAGTAACATGCATACAGTGGCTGAAACCGCCGTAAGGAACATTTCAGTCAGCATCAAATCCTAGTCAATCGGTTTTCGTAATTTTTGTGATGGTACCTTCTAAGTTCCGTCTGTATTAAACCCATATTCTGTTTGAGTCAGTTATCGACATCCGGTAACCCGGCAACACTTACAGTATAAATACATTGTCAAGCAGACAGATTAGATTAATAAAATATGTGTCATATTTGAGCTTCATGAATGTTGAACTGAACGTTTTAAAGGTAGTGCTTAACGTGAATACCGTTTCTCCATGAAAGTCGATATTTAGGTTAGAAAGGGATGCAAACTCAGTAGCCTTAACACAACCAGCAATTTAACTTGTCACTAGATCTTGTTTTGCTAGCGACGCGAATAGATGTCCCGACCTCCAAACAGGCCCCAAACTAGCACCTTGAAATAATGAATCTAGCGCTCGCAGGATATCTTTGACTACCTTCCTATGCCTAAATACTTGTTACCCTTTCTTGCTACTTTAGATAAATATGTTAGTCAGTTATCCTTCAGTTGTTGTCCTAGTTCCCAAGATCATGCGAAAGTGGGGGTTTAAGTTCTAGTCGTTCAAACAAACAAATCATTTTAATTTAGTTTGAACTGACTATTCGAAGTGTTATAATTGCCAATTTGTTGTGAACCAATAATAAAATGTGCATGTATACCGAAGGTAGACAGTCAGATTGTCTTCATAATTTGCTATTCAAATTATGTCTCAAGCGACTTTGCCACTTTAACACGGTCTTTTGACAAACGTATGTTGAGAAATAAAAACTAAACCAGATGCCTAGACCTGATACCAAACCTTTTCAACGGCTTATTCTTGTCAACGGATTCCAATTTCTTCTGCGGCTTCTGTTTACAATCAGTGACTTTCAAGTGATATTATCAATCGCCAAGCATCTTGGAATATGTTTGTATGTTGCTTCTTTTTGTTGCTTTCAACTTAGAGCAATAATGTTCAGACACATATCAGGTCAACTGAGTAGGTTAATAAATAATCGAGTTCCTTTTGTATTTATAAGCAGGTGTGGTGATTGTTAATATTATTATTGTTTTTATTATCATAATAGTAAACCCACAAAATTAAAAGGCAGAAAGTGAAAAAACAGTATTTGGCATAATTTACTTGTTGTATTCACTACGCAAATGGTTGATTACAGCAGACTAATCACGCTACTTACTTATTAGCCACTATATAGTTAAATATCCTCAGAAAATTGGTGATAAATGCGATGAATCTATTGTTTTTAGAACTCCAACGGGCGTCTGTAGACGCGGTTGCCAAAACTACAATGAGACTCGATAAAGCATTGGTATCAAGCGAGTAACAGAATCACTGATCGCTTCCGGCAATTCCTCTTTCAGAAAAAATCTGAATTCAGTAAATACAAAAGACCATAAAATTCGGCTTCTTGGATGGTTTTCTACAGACGAACAGAATAATTGTTTAATATTCCACAAGTGATATCCCCAGTTCAGTTTCAAAAGTTGCGTTTTACGTTCGAATTGAAATTTCGTAAAGTTTTCGTCTGAAATAAGTTGCTAAATTGAATAGAACTGATTGTTTTGAACAGACTAGAAATATTTTTGAACGCCAACATATAATTACTTTTCATTATTTTGCTTGGCCAACTGTCCGATCCCTAACAGACAGACCTTAATTGTGAAAAAAAATTTGAAGGACAACAAACACAATAGCCACTATTTGGCTTCAAAAATATATATATACCTCTTACTAACCGAGTTCGAGGTCCGTACGGTAAGTACGGACCGAGTTTTTTCCCTTCGATTTATGGCCCAAGCGCGAAGCGCGCGGGCCATAAATCGAAGGGAAAAAACGAGGATCCGTAACGTACAGTACGGAACGAGAAGACGAGGTTAGTAAGATATTATTATATCTCTTCCTTTGGAAAAGGAAAACATTTCAAGTCAACCGCGAGGAAAGGGTTTCATTTGACTGACACGCATCACAGGCAAAGAGTCGATTGTTCGAGTTCGACGAGTTGTACACACGATTTGTATTCAAACTTCAAACGTCTTCAAACAATATTCTACCTAGTTATTTTCTGTAAAAGCAAGAAAACTAGGTACAGTTCGAGTTCACTTTTAAACTACTTCTTGAAGTTCGTTTAAACAGACAAGGACAATAAATTTGATTCACCGATGAGAAGCGGTGAGGGTAAAAGGCGGAATGAGTTTGCGGAATGGCATGTGGCATGACTTGCGGAATGGCATAATTATGCGGAATATAACATATGCAGAATAACTTAAATAAATAAATTAACTGCAAATAACCGCTTTACGTAATGCTGCGGGCTCAAACATACGATCTTGTCACGTTTTCAATCAAGATGGCGGCTGTTTGGTGACAAGAAGCGTATAGGACCCGTATAGGTTAATCCATTTACAACGCCGCTTTTGTGTTCGTCGTAGCCATATTTTTCGGTCAACACAAAGGACAAATTATCCTTTAAGTGATATTCTGTATCATATTGGGTTATTTTTGTGAAGTGTCACGTGTGAGCAGAAATGTTGTGCAACTTGAAGTTTGTGTCACACAGTCTATCATCAAATCCACTTTTATTGATATCTTCTGAGAGCTGCTGTTTTCCAAGAAATCATAGCACCCATATAACTGGCAAAATATAACCCATCGATCTGTTCATCTGGATCTGTCATGGGATTTATGCTTATCACTCAAATCATTTTATAATTCGTGAACTTTCATTTCTTGCACAGAATCGACACAGAACACTTCTTCTTCATGAAAATACAACCTGATAACTAAAATAATTTACCTCCAGAATACAGAATACCACTTAAAGGATAATTTGTCTTTGTGTGACCGAAAAAATATGGCCTACGACGAACACAAAAGCGGGCGTTGTAAATGGGTTAACCTATACGGGTCCTATACGCCTTCTTGTCCACCAAAACAGCCGCCATCTTGATTGAAAACGTGACAAGGATCGTATGTTTGAGCCCGCAGCATTACGTAAAGCGGTTATTTGCAGTTAAATTTATTTATTTAAGTTATTCTGCATATGTTATATTCCGCATAATTATGCCATTCCGCAAGTCATGCCACATGCCATTCCGCAAACTCATTCCGTCTTTTACCCTCACCGATTGAGAAGAAAGCACCGCAATCAACTTACAGCGTGTTCGTCAAACTGAGTGAAAATACGAGTGTTTCTTACAAATACTGGACGAAGAGAACACTAAAATTGTAACGAAACTATGGGACAAAAGTCTTCTCAGACACTGCCGTCCATTTTGTGGCGCTTTGTTGTGTAGTCCTGAAAAGTGTTCGCTGCAGAAGTCGCATCGCATAATAACTTGGTGAAAAATTTGCCGAGAAGCTTATCAAAAACATCAACAGGTAAGACTTACGTTTTCCACGTTAAATGTTCCATTCGTCTGCTCTTAACAGACCTTTTCAAACCTTTTCCATTCAGAATTCGTCTTCTTCACAGTCAGTTTGCGGACTTTTCGGACAGAGATAAAACTGTCAAGTTCCTGAATCGAGTCCGGCCGGCTCGCACATCTTGGACGTTTTCGGCTTCTAAAAGTTCCCGATCTGATAAATCGCGTTTGAAGTTTGGAAGATCCTCTTCGCTTCGCTCTAAAGCCTCTTTCATCCAGATTGCAAAATCGTCTTCTTGAGACATTATTATGCAGAATTTGAAATTAATCGAAAGTAACTTGCAAAGATGGCGTCATGATCAGTAGCACTCTCAAATTTCGCGGGCCGTACCGTAGAATACGGCCCGTAAAATTGACCAATCACAGCGCGCGTACTATATAAGAGATCTAATAAATATATGTTATTCGCCGGCCTTGGTCGGTCCGTATAGGGAAAAACTGTGCCCGAGGTCTCGAGGGCACAGTTTTTCCCTATACGGACCGACCTAGGCCGGCGAATAACGTATTTTTTTCCTACTTGGTTCTGTATAAATCTATAAATCTTGAAATCTTGTTTTGCAAATTAACAAATTGACGTCAGTTTTGTATGCGTCTGTCCTGTTATTGATCACGAATTGCGTCATAACATTGTCAAAGTAGCTGTGGATCCACGAGGCGAAGCCGAGTGGATCCGCAGACTACTTTGACAAGTTATGACGAAATTCATGATCAATAACAGGACAGACGCATTAAAACGGGACGTCCATTGTTTTTTTTTACAATAACAGCAGGTCAAAATGATCAAGCGTAGACTTCAGACGAGGCAAAACGTTAAAAGTGAACTGAATATACCGATTCCGAGAATCACAGCTTCGTGAACTTCAAACTACGTACAATAACTCGATAATAAATTTCTTAGACATATTTTCTGAAACTAACCTTTATTCCATTTGGAAATTCTTGTAAACCCGCTGAAAATATTGGCAAGTTCAGTCCATTCTTATCAGTTGTTTTGAAGTTACACGCGGCAAAATGATTCCATTCCAGTCAACTTCAACGTCAAACTACAACAAATACTGTTCTCTTTCGCTTTACCGTTGAATTAATTCTCACTCTGCCGATTGAAAAGCAACCTGTGAACGACTTTTCACGATTTACGCCTCAAAGAACTTCTGTTCAGATGTAATTTTCCACTTTATCGAGAAATGACAACGCTGCCATTTTTACGAAATTTGAAGCCTTTCCACGCGCGATTACGTCATTCATGTTTCTGTCCTCTTATTGACACACAAAAATTAGCCAATGAGCGCGCGGGAATTTGACAGTTATTGTAAAAATCTGTTTTTCACGCCGCGCACGTATTCCTTTAACTTATCGCAAGTCGCTATATTAAAACTACCGAAGAAATAAAACTTAAACCAAATAACAAGAAACTCAGATGATTCATTTTTACACCAAAATATGTAATTACAGAAAGCTACGTAGCTGTGAAGAACAGACGATGGAGACTCAACGGAAAATTTCACCACTACACGCAGCTGAAATGAGAAGCTATTTCAAATTTAACACAAAAAACCATTTCAAAGTCGCAGCGGCGGCAATTTTTTAGAAAAATCTTCAATACTCTTGAAAGCATTTTTCGAGCAAAGCTGTTTCCTCAGTTTTCACCAATTTCATTTCTCATGTTAATCTAATTTTTACCATTCGATGGCAATTTATAATTGTCATTTTATGCGAAGCCTTGACAAACTGTAAGCTTGAGAATCAGGCTAAAATAAGCTTGCATTCAGTTTCAAAGTACGGCACAACTGATTTATAAGCTTACGTGCCGAGGATTATTTTGTGGACTACCGGTAATCACTAAGTTCATTCTTGAATGAAACTTAACGGAAGGTATGTCTTAGGAAAAAAGAGAAACGAAAAGCAAATGATTAAAACTAAGGAAATGAGTCTAAACACGGAGATTTGTAATTCTAAAAATACAGAGCGCGAGCGGTTGAAAACTGATTTCCAAAAAACAACAACAAACTCAAATTAAGCTTATGTCGGTTAAAATCAAATGAAAACTCGCCTTTTTGAATAAATGCAAGCTCTTTAATTCCACTGCGTTGTTCTCCATTCACTTGACAACGGTAAGAGAGCAATGTAATGCGAGAAACGGCCAGTATAAAAAGCTTCTTCGCATCGACATTCGTCCTTCGCACGTTGCTGAAATTAAAATGTTAGCGCATGCCTACGCTACGATTCCGCGGGTCTCCGACGGGTTCACTGGGCAGTTTTTCCCGCTCCCGGGACAAATTTTGGCTTGATTAATATGTTTTTGTGGGTCTTACAGTATTAAACGCATTCTGGCAGTTTTACAAAGCTAAGTGCTCTTAGCCAATCAAATCCAAGGATTTGGATACGGACCGCTAAAAAAAAAATAAGCACATATATTTTGGCCATTGTGATGTGATGACTGAAGCTCGAGCTTCTCTCTCGGGAAACTGTTTGCCTCAATCTCGGAACAGATAAAGGACAAATATATATATGTTATTTGCCGGCCGGGAGGTCCGTATTGAGATAAACTGTGCCAGGGGGCTTGAGTACGGCCCGAGGCCGAGGGCCGTACTCAAGACAGAGGGCACAGTTTTTCTCAATACGGACCGACCAAGGCCGGCAAATAACGTATTTATTTTTTTCCTACTTGGTTTGGTAATACTAGAAATCTTGAAATCTTGTTTTGCAAAATCTGTTTACGCGCGCGTATTCCTTTAGCTGCTACCGAAGAAAATAAAAGTTAACCCAAATAACAAGAAACTCAGACGATTAATTTTTACACCAGAATTACAGAAAGGTAGATATGAAGAACAAGACAATGGAGACTTCACCACTAGCAAAAGCTGGAATGAGAAGCTAGTTAAAATTTTGCATAAAAGCCATTCAAAGCCCGGCGTAACCTGCAACATTTTAGAACAATCTTCCATTCTCTTGCGTAGTATCATGAAAGCATTTTCCGAGCAAAACTGTTCCTCAGTTTTCTACAATTTCATTTCCATGTTAATCTAATTATTGCCATTCGGTGGCCATTTACAATTTTCATTTTATGCGAAACCTTGACAAAATGTATTCATGCATTCAGTTTCAACGTACCGACACAACTGATTTTATACGAGCCGATAATTATTTTCTGGGCTACCGGTAATCACTAAGTTCTTTCTTGAATGAAAGTTAATGAAGGGCTGTTTCGGTAAAAAAGAGAAACGAAAAGCAAATGACTAAAACTAAGGAATTCAGTCTAAACACGGACATTGGTAATTTAAAATCGCAAGTCTAGAGAGCGTGAAAGTGATTTCCAAAACAACAACAAACTCAAATTATGTCGGTTAAAATCAAATGAACACTCGCCTTTTTGAAGAACAGCTGGTTCTAACCGATCACCGTTCAGAAATTTCTCAGCCTGTATTACAAATCCTCAAACTATCAAACAGCTCAAACAGCTCGTGTTATACGATAATACTTTAAAACTGTAGATTTTTACTGTTAGATACTTGTAATGCAACTTTTCAAAATCGATGTTTCACTTACCGGAATACTGAAGTGATGAAACGACTGGCCTGCGATGAACTGTCCGAGTTGTTATACTTGTCAGATGGGAGCAGCTCACACAAACAGTTTATCGGTGATATCGCGGGATGCCTCCAGGTTATAAGAAAAACATGAAGGGATTTCTAAACAGGCAAACCCACACTCGCTGCCGTCTTGAACACGATCTGAACCGATACTTGTGATGTTCAGGAAAGAAAAACTCGTATGGCTTGAAATTGATAAAAGACACACCTTCAGAGGAAACTTCGAGTGAGACCTTGATTGAAAGACGATCAGGCGTTTTTAGTGATTAACCCATCTAAATAATACCTTGTTGCCTATGTAGCGATAGCGTATTATATGTCGACAATATAATTATAACAAAAAATAGCAGAGACAAATAATTTACCTTTCGAAGTATGTGGGAAATTTTTTTTTTTTAAATATTATAAAACTGTATTTATACTCGAAACAGATGAGGCTTATTAGGCCTAAAGCTGATCGCTAATGAGTCGAGTTATATTAATTACATTATACAAATATATTTACATATATAAAATTGGTATTTAAACTAATTACTTATGACTTAATTAAACTTACAATTTTAAAGGAAAAAAATAAATGAATGAATAAATAAATAAAAATAAAAAGCATTGGAAATTCTAAGCATGACATAAATAACAATCGCATGCGTCAAAAGTCATATTCCTGATTCCCTTAACGAAATGTTGGATGGTGGGAGCAGTTCTTAGTTTATCATCCAGAGAGTTCCAGGTTTTTGGTCCATAGGACCTAAACACACTGGGGATTTTTGCGAAAATTTATCCTATCACCAGATCGAGGCAGCCCTGAATCTCGGCTGGATCAGATTCGAACATTAATAGGCAGACACAAAAACAAAGCTCAGTTTTACCTTTCTCTTCAGTTCCGAAATGTTTCCTTATAATTCCTCAATAGATATTCGCTTGAACTAAAATCGCTGGGGATTTTGCGAAAATTTATCCTATCACCAGATCGAGGGAGCCCTGAATCTCGAGCTGGATCAGATCGAAACATTAATAGGCAGACACAAAAACAAAGCTCAGTTTTACCTTTCTCTTCAGTTCCGAAATGTTTCCTTATAATTCCTCAATAGATATTCGCTTGAACTAAAATCGCTCGCTTCTTTCTTCTTCCTTTCCCGAGCCCACTCTCCAGTGGGAAATCGTGATGGCTTCACCATGTCGCCGGTGTATCTTTGGTAAGAAACGATCAATCTTAGCCAATGTTTTTGTGTAAATAGTCAATACAACAGGCAGAAATCCTATCGTTTTCATTTAGCTTAAATCGACACCTGAAACGGTATAATTGACAACAAACACAGCCTAAATTCTCCAAAAAAACCTCCTTTATTTAGATAAGGAGAAAAGATCGAAAGAAACGCCAAAAACAGTCACATTTGGTATCAAATTCAAGCTTACCTTCCTGTCTTGCATATGGCGGCAAACACGAAGCTCGTGAAAGTAATATTTAGGTTCCAGGTCCTTTCAAAGACCAACGTCGAAATGGTCCTGTGAACTACCCACAAATCTTTGCGCGCGAGGCAAAAAAACGGAGGGGTGGTCAAAAAAAGATCAAAAATCCCCAGTGTGAAAAAGACAAAGTTCGCCAATGCTACCAGATAGTTGCTTATTGTTAGGAGGCCGAGCTCCATTTCTGTTAAGGTGTTAATTATAACTTCTAAAGGACTTGAAGTATGACTGGAATAATCCTTTATCCCTTTGCACGTTTATTATGTGAAATTAGAGCGCATTAGGAAGCCTGTTAATGTGTCACCTGTTATGTCAACGTCGAAGTGGTAAATTATATGCGCATTATAATATTGAAGTCTTACTTTAACATCTGGCTTGGGTCAGTTTAAACTACTGATAACGCTATAAATCGGATAAACTTTCATTTATTTCACACTATTTAGGATTAAGCCAGCATAATCATAATAGACAACGAGCAGGACAGAAACAATGTAGTTTTAGTAAGTATTTTCAAAACATAACAATAGTGGGTAATGGTGTCAGACAAGTCTTGAGTCAAGACAAATCGTGTTATCCGGCGATGCCTTGTCGCTCCAGCGGGAGCTAAGATGACCAGGAGCATGCTCGAATTTACGAGTCACAGTCATGGAAATAATTAAAGTCAGTGGCGACTACATTTATTGTGTTTAATCAATTATGGTTAATATTGCATTTAAACCTTAACAAAAAGGGAAAAAAAAAACTATAAACATAAACGACGATCATAGTAATAATTAACAATTATTGGATGAGGTTTTGTGATATCCAGAATAATCAAGGTCGAGGTATACTTAAATAGATTGATATGATTTATATTTATATAACAATAATTAAAACCACTACTGTGATAGCATCCTAGTGCACTGTGTTAAATATTTACAGTTCAACTACGATCAGGAATTAGTAGTAATAATTTGATCATTTTGCTTATTTCCGTATTGATTTACTAACCTACTAATAAAACCACTTAGCAGCAGATAGACAGGACAGACAGACAGACAGACAGACAACAGACAGACAGACTTACAGACTTACAGACTTACAGACTTTACTTCAAATCAAGGTATATTGATATTTAAACTGCTCCAACTAAATATTAGGCAAGACTAGACATTATAATTGTCTGAATTACATATGTTCTTTTTTATATTAAATATGTAAAAAACTGATGGAGCAAGAGCTTTGTGTTCACATTTGCTAAATTTGGATGCACACAATCAAATGTGTTTAAACGAAATCGAGTCTGTTACATAATTTTGATTTCCATGGCGACACACGTTGTATTGAAATGAATATATGATCATCGCAGTTGTGAATGCAATTTAAGCAATATAATTGCAATTTTTAAGCCAGAAAAAAAATTATAGCTTCCAATGGGATTTGAACCCATGACCTCCGCGTGACTAGTGCGTTGCTCTACCAACTGAGCTATGAAGCCACACGTTGGGAGCAGGTCAATTGTGAGTTTCTACACCCAGTATTGTTTCACATGTTTACGATATTTGTTCAGCGTTTTACTGTCGCCATGATTTCCTGTATGATTTCTTAAGATTAATTAACATGCATTATTATAATATTACTTCCTACGACTACATTGTTGTTTTTTTGTTTAAGTACAAAACGTTTCCCCATATGTTTGGACAAGCCACTGTTGACAATATTTTTTTTAATATTTCAAAAACGTTATATGATTATTTTTAACTCCAGTAAGTTATCTCTCTCGACCCCTGGCATGTCGCTTTGTCGTGGTGGTGAAGCTTGTTTGTCTTAACCCTATTCTGCCTGGAAGGAGGGGTGGGGGGGCCAACAGAAAGTGCCCGCGGTGACTTCGAATTTATCGTACTTAAAGAGCATTCAAGCAATCATAGCCAAACCTTATGACTTTTCCTAAAAATTATCTGGGAACATTTTGGTGTGTCAATATTTTAATCACGTGAATTGATGTTTCCATGGCAACCAAGTTTTAACAGGCCATTTTAGCCAAATTGGTATTTTAGCATAATTTGAGATTTCCGCTTTCTACAAATAGTTTCCTCCAAAATCTTTGCAATTGTTGCATCCTTATATTGTTTTCGATGTTTTCAAATCAAATATGGTGATTTTCTGACATTTCTGAACAATTGAAAAATCCAAGATGGCGGATCCAAGATGGCGGATCCAAGATGGCGGACATTTTTAAAGTATGACGTTATTTTGGCGTGATATGATTCATGACTGTCTCTAAAATAAACATGTTTGAATGCTCCATACACCACATAAGTTTCATTTTTATAGCACAAATAACTTTCGAGATACAGATCGTTTGTTTTTTAGCTTAATTTTCAGTTTTCATAAAATTTTTGCTTTTTACGATGACATCTTTGCAGCAAAATCTTTGCCGTTTTAGCATCTTATATTTTTCTTGATTTTTTTCAAAACAAATTTGGAGATTTTCTGACATTTCTGAACAATTTAGAAATCCAAGATTTAGAATCCAAGGTTATGACGTGATTATGGCGTGTATGACGTCATAATTTACACGTGACTGCCACTAAAATAAATATTTTCGCATGCTTTACACACCATGTAAGTTTCAGTGTCATAGCGTCAATACTATTCGAGATACATAGGGGGGTTAATGATCGATCCCAAGAGCCTTGGCCCCTGGTAGGTTCAACCATGCCAGATTGGTCAAGGGAGAGAGGCCTGACACAGAACAGCCCTTGACCCTCCAGGTTGGTGGTTGGGCATGGGCCAATCACCCCATCTCATAAAAAAAAACCCCGATACGATTGCTGAAACACCTATTAAGTTATGTTAAGGTGCAAAATTGAGAGTGGTTTGAGAGTGGTTAATTAGATAATTAATCAGTTAATTAATCAGTTAATTAATTAAGTTATTCATTTATTTATTTTAATACTTGTAGTTCACAGGGTTTAAGCTAAGTCATATTCCTGATTCCCTTAACGAAATGTTGGATGGTGGGAGCAGTTCTTAGTTTATCATCCAGAGAGTTCCAGGTTTTTGGTCCATAGTACCTAAAAAAGACAAAGTTCGCCAATGCAACCAGATAGTTGCTTATTGTTAGGAGGCCGAGCTCCATTTCTGTTAAGGTGTTAATTATAACTTCTAAAGACTTGAAGTTATGACTGGAATAATCCTTTATCCCTATGCACGTTTATTATGTGAAATTAGAGCGCATTAGGAAGGCCTGTTAATGTGTCACCTGTTATGTCAACGTCGAAGTGGTAAATTATATGAGCATTATAATTATTGAAGTCTTACTTTAACATCTGGCTTGGGTCAGTTTAAACTACGGATAACGCTATAAATCGGATAAACTTTCATTTATTTCACACTATTTAGGATTAAGCCAGCATAATCATAATAGACTACGGGCAGGATAGTCTCCTACGCAGCCGTTATTTGTGTCGTCACGCAACGATTCTCCCCACTAACGGCTGCTCCAAACCTGGACCACATGCCTTTGCAGATTTAAGCCAATCACAGTTGCAGTGCCATTTTCGGAACTCGTTCGCGCCAAAATACACCAATCATAGATTGTGTCTTATCATGACCTTAGCGTCGGAAACGTCAAACGCACGCTAGTATGCGCCTTTTGAATTTGACGCCACACCAGACATCAAAATAAAACACGGTTTTACTGAAGAAAAATGTATGATATGAAAGAATAATGTCGAAAAAACTTCATTATAATTACAACAGACATCCTAGTTCAAGAATTGGATCGATCTAGCAAGTTTTCGGCAAACGGTAACAGTCACGTTTTTGCGATAGGTGTCAAAGCTACTGCGGTCAAAAACAAAAGGAAAGGAATGTGATCCAGGTTTGAGCAGCCGTTAGTGGGGAGAAGCGTTGCGTGACGGACACAAATAACGGCTGCGTAGGAGACTACGGGCAGGACAGAAACAATGTAGTTTTAGTAAGTATTTTCAAAACATAACGATATTGGGTAATCGTGTCAGACAAGTCTTGAGTCAAGACAAATCGTGTTATTCGGCGATGCCTTGTGCTCCAGCGGGAGCTAAGATGACCAGAGCATGCTCGAATTTACGAGACACAGTCATGGAAATAATTAAAGTCAGTGGCGACTACATTTATTGTATTTAATCAATTATGGTTTAATATTGCATTTAAACCTTAACAAAAAGGAAAAAAACAAAACATATAAACATAAACGACGATCATAGTATTAATTAACAATTATTGGATGAGGTTTTTGTGATATCCAGAATAATCAAGGTCGAGGTATACTTAAATAGATTGATATGATTTATATTTATATAACAATAATTAAAACCACTACTGTGATAGCATCCTAGTGCACTGTGTTAAATATTTACAGTTCAACTACGATCAGGAATTAGTAGTAATAATTTGATCATTTTGCTTATTTCCGTATTGATTTACTAACCTACTAAAAAACCACTTAGCAGCAGATAGACAGACAGGACAGACAGACAGACAGACAGACAGACAGACAGACAACAGACAGACAGACTTACAGACTTACAGACTTACTTCAAATCAAGGTATATTGATATTTAAACTGCTCCAACTAAATATTAGGCAAGACTAGACATTATAATTGTTTGAATTACATATGTTCTTTTTTATATTAAATATGTAAAAAAACTGATGGAGCAAGAGCTTTGTGATCACATTTGCTAAATTTGGATGCACACAATCAAATGTGTTTAAACGAAATCGAGTTCGTTACATAATTTTGATTTCCATGGCGACACACGTTGTATTGAAATGAATATATGATCATCGCAGTTGTGAATGCAATTTAAGCAATATAATTGCAATTTTTAAGCCAGAAAAAAAATTATAGCTTCAATGGGATTTGAACCCATGACCTCCGCGTGACTAGTGCGTTGCTCTACCAACTGAGCTATGAAGCCACACGTTGGGAGCAGGTCAATTGTGAGTTTCTACACCCAGTATTGTTTCACATGTTTACGATATTTGTCAGCGTTTTACTGTCGCCATGATTTCCTGTATGATTTCTTAAGATTAATTAACATGACATTATTATAATATTACTTCCTACGACTACATTGTTTTTTTTTTGTTTAAGTACAAACGTTTCCCCATATGTTTGGACAAGCACTGTTGACAATATTTTTTTTAATATTTCAAAACGTTTTATGATTATTTTTTAACTCCAGTAAGTTATCTCTCTCGACCCCTGGCATGTCGCTTTGTCGTGGTGGTGAAGCTTGTTTGTCTTAACCCTATTCTACCTGGGGGGGGGGGGGGGGGGTGGCAACAGAAAGTGCCCGCGCTGACTTCAAATTTATCGTACTTGAACTGAGCATTCAAGCAATCATGGCCAAACTTTATGACTTTTCCTACAAATTATCTGAGAACATTTTGGTTGTGTCAATATTTGATCACGTGACTTGTTGTTTCCATGGCAACCAAGTTTTGACAGGTCGTTTTAGCCAAATTTGGTGTTCTCAGCTAAATTTTCGATTTTCATGAGATTTCGGCTTTCCACGAATAGTTTCCTCCACAATCTTTGCAATTGTTGCCATCCTTATATTGTTTTCGATGTTTTCAAATCAAATTTGGTAAATTTCTGACATTTCTGAACAATTTAAAAATCCAAGATGGCGAATACAAGATGGCCGACATTTTTAAAGTATGACGTTATTTTGGCGTGATATGATTCATGACTGTCTCTAAAATAAACATGTTTGAATGCTCCATACACCTCATAAGTTTCATTTTTATAGCACAAATAAACTTTCGAGATACAGATCGTTTGTTTTTTAGCTTAATTCAGTTTTCATAAAATTTTTGCTTTTTACGATGACATATTTGCAAAATCTTTTGCCGTTTTAGCATCTTTATATTTTTCTTGATTTTTTTCAAAACAAATTTGGAGATTTTCTGACATTTCTGAACAATTTAGAAACCAAGATTTAGAAACCAAGAAGGTGGATTTGTTTAAGGTTATGACGTGATTATGGAGTGTATGACGTCATAATTTACACGTGACTGCCACTAAAATAAATATTTTCGCATGCTTTACACACCATGTAAGTTTCAGTGTCATAGCGTCAATACTATTCGAGATACATAGGGGGGTTAATGATCCCAAGAGCCTGGGCCCCCGGTAGGTTCAACCATGCCAGATTGGTCAAGGGAGAGAGGCCTGACACAGAACAGCCCTTGACCCTCCAGGTTGGGGGTTGGGCATGGGCCAATCACCCCATCCCGTAAAAAAACCCGATTACGATTGCAGAAACCCCTAAGTAAGTTATGTTAAAGTGAAAAATTGAGATTGGTTGAGAGTGGTTAATTAGATAATTAATCAGTTAATTAATCGGTTAATTAATTCAGTTATTAATTTATTTATTTTTAATACTTGTAGTTCACAGGGTTTTTTTTTAAGGATTGGAAATGAAAACCCAACCGTTAAGCTAGAGAACCAGAATATTATACCGAAATTCCTATTATCTGTCAGCTGTTTTCCTTCCTCTTTACATATGAAAAGCGGATCGAACTGAAGTCAACTGAAGTCAACTGAAGTCAACAATATAGAAATTTCTAGCTTTCTATAAGATGAATTTATATTACTCCACAAGCTACATCAAAGGCTAGGACACTTTTACGAAATACACGTAGATGCATGAGTGATTTGCTGTTTTTTTTTATGTGTCATAAACATCTTTGAAGTTTTCCCTAAGTTTATGTTTTATAAAACATAAATTAAAAGGGAGAAAATTGATTGCTGTCGGCAAAAATGGCGCAATTATCACGTGAATATCCCGCACCTTTTGATGTCTGTTTGTCCGCATTTCTTGACGTTGTCATGGGAACCGCGCAATGGCATGCATGTTTACCCACATTTCGAATTTTCAGATATTTGTTTTCGTGGTGCGAGTTTGGATGTACGTCCGAGGCATAATTAAGAATACTTAATTAAGAATTAAGAACACTTAATTAAGAATTAAGAATTAAGAATTAAGAACACTTAATTAAGTAAGAACACTTGATGGAAAAAGGTACCCTTTCATATACCTTCCATAGAAATTATGAAAATGGTACCCCTTTCACATATCTACAGTAGAAACACTGCATCCCTTTTCTATACCCTTGGAATGAACTTAATGAACAATATATATCCCCAGAAGGAAGTGGAAGGAAGCTGGCTTACAATGGCTAAGAACTTCAAACCTGCAGTCCACCTCAGGCTAAATGACAGTTTTCCCTACCCCTTTTCTATACTCCAACTCGTGAAATCCCTACCCTTTTATATACCTCCAGTCTGCAAAAGGTACCCTTTCGGGCGGAGCCTCCCCGTATTGTCCATTATAGGGAGTACCCCACCCCCAAGGCTTTAACTTAGGAATAAAGTAGATTATTCAACACCATTAGGTCCATCAACATTCGCCGTTCCTGCCACAAAGGGTCTACAACTTTTCATTATCCCTAAAATTAATTTGGTTTTCCTTTATCCCTCTAATTATTTTAATCACTAAAATTATTATTAAGACCCCTTAAACAGGGCCACACAAGGAGTGGACCCCATCTTCGTTTATTATAGATAAATCATAGATCATAGATAAGACCATACCTAACTTTTTCAATTAGCAGTTTATACTGATACGGTAGTCTTCTATTTGTTGGATAGATGTGAAATTCAGTTAACCCTTTAACCCTAGGCCTTCACTGACCCTTTCACTCCCAAGAGTGCTAAGTTCAAAACTGAGGAAAAAAATCTTGAATTTCAGTTTGCAAAAAATTGTCAAAAAACAAACAACATCACATGACAGTACTGCTCAATAGCTTTCATTTGAATGGCCACACACTCTGGTTTCGTCCACCGACTTAAAAGTTACAACCACCCCATATTGTGCAGCATAATAAACAGTACCACATGAAAGTACTGCTCAATAGCTTTCATTTGAATGGTCACACAATAGGGTTTCATCCACAGACTTAAAAGTTACAACCACCTTGTACAGCATAATAAAACAGGACCACATGAAAGTACTGCTCAATAGCTTTCATTTGAATGGTCACACAATAGGGTTTCATCCACAGACTTAAAAGTTACAACCACCTTGTACAGCATAATAAACAGGACCACATGAAAGTACTGCTCAATAGCTTTCATTTGAATGGTCACACAATAGGGTTCTTGAATTTCAGTTTGCAAAATTGTCAAAAACAAACAACATCACATGACAGTACTGCTCAATAGCTTTAATTTGAATGTCACACACTCTGGTTTCATCCACAGACTTAAAAGTTACAATCACACCTTGTGCAGCATAATAAACAGTACCACATGAAAGTACTGCTCAATAGCTTTCATTTGAATCAGGTCACACAATACGGTTTCATCCACAGACTTAAAAGTTACAACCACCCCATATTGTGCAGCATAATAAACAGTACCACATGAAAGTACTGCTCAATAGCTTTCATTTGAATGGTCACACACTATACATACATACATACATACATACACACACACATACACACACACACACACACACACACACACATACACACATACATACACACATACACACACACATACATACATACATACACACATACACACACACATACATACATACATACATACATACATACTTTATTGAAGCTCCCTAAGTGGGTTTTTCAGCATCAAATACAAATTTAAATTAATTAAGAATATAAATACAATAATATAGTAATTGCAATAAATATATTAAAAATATTACAAATGTAGGAAATTAATCTAATAACAAATTAGCAAGATGACGCTTAAAATTCTTAGGACATTTTAAAGACTTAATATGGTTTCATCCGCCAGACTTAAAAGTTACAACCACATTGTACAGCATAATAAACAGGACCACATGAAAGTACTGCTTAATAGCCTTCATTTGAATGGTCACACAATAGGGTTTCATCCACAGACTTAAAGTCACAACCACCTTGTACAGCATAATAAACAGGACCACATGAAAGTACTGCTCAATAGCTTTCATTTGAATGGTCACACAATAGGGTTTCATCCACAGACTTAAAAGTTACAACCACACCACATTGTGCAGCATAATAAACAGTACCACATGAAAGTACGGCTCAATAGCTTTCATTTGAATGGTCACACAATAGGGTTTCATCCACATACTTAAAAGTTACAACCACCTTGTACAGCATAATAAACAGCATCATATGAAAGTACTGCTCAATAGCTTTCATTTGAATGGTCACACACTAGGGTTTCATCCACAGACTCAAAAGGTACAACCACATTTATTGACTCAAGGTTTGACTCTGGGAGTGAAGGGGTTAAGCCCTAATGTCAACATATAGATTCTCTTTATTGGTCTCCATACATTTCTCATGGAACTTGTTGGAATTCACATCTGGTGATCATTTCTGTAATTCTCATGACCTGTATGCTTCATCGTGCATTGATATCATAAAGAGAAATTTGATGCTGATCACTATTGGAGATTAAAGGGTTGATGGTCCTGGATTGAAGTTTGACATGATGTACTTTTTAGTGAAATAGTTATGCTATGACAACGATAAACAGAAAATCTCAAAACTGCGATCCACATTTCATCTAGAAAATCAAATACCGACATTTTAAAATATTGTGTATACGGCAAATCATTAAAATATACAAGAATAACATATTAAGCGAGATTTTTGGGCATGAATTGCATTCCGGACGTGACTGGCATGAAAAGCGATTGAACTGGACCTTGATGTGTTCCCCTGGGTCCATAGGTAACTGCTAATTCAATCGTTGAGGTCTTTCAGGCAAATGTCTAACCCCACCTCTTTGGGAATCGCTCGGTTCTTATTTGAAACGTAAAAGACAACATTCTTAGCCACAATTTTCAGATTTACGAAATACCATGCAATCAAAAAACAGTAAAATCAATCACTTGGGTATTCGTGGCGGCAAAGCTCTTTTATGCAAATCTTCAAGTTTCAATACTTTACAAAAACAACAATTGGAAGCAGCTTATCGGCAAAACTCACGACTGGATTATCGTGTAAATTGCCTTTTCTGGCAAGCCGCACGTACTCCTCGACTCACGCGCTCATACCTCGCGCTCTTTTGCAATCCACACGAGTAACACATTTTAAATATCCGTAAAACGAAGCCGTACACCGATATGTGCAAAACAATTGTTTCTGCCCTTGCGTGCCGGTATTACAAGAGCCCAAAAGACCAAACAATGCACTATAGTGAAAAACTAACAAAACAAGTGCCCTTCTGATCACGGAAAGAAACCGTCGTTAATTATTTTTTTAGGGAGGAGATTGCTTTCTGAACAATCTCAGTAAAATATCCGTGTCAGCGTTTGGCGTCATAGTTGTTTATTTCTTAATCAATATATAGTCTCCATTGAAGCCCCGAATTTGTTTTCAGGCTTCAATTGCTTCAATTGCAAAACAGAACTGCTAGGATCATTTAGTTCAGCACGTCGTTATCCTTTTCCAGGGGGGGGGGGGGGGGGGGGTAATTCCATTCATGATGGTGTCTTTGTTAATTCAGTTTCCTTTGCTTTGTATGCCATAGTCTTCTAGGATCTTCTAGGACTGAATAACCAATCCCTGATTGGTCAATTAAAATAGACTAATTTTTGTACGATGCTTTTATGAAACAACAGTGAAAAGAAAAGGCTTTTGAGTTTAGCATTAGCTCTGAAGTGCACGGGGAGTAAACGTTTATCTAAACGTCAACTATAACTGCGCGGAGTTTAGAGTACAACACGGAGATTACAGCATCTAAGGTGAGAATATTACACACACTTTCTGGTTGCAATTAGGTAGGATAACGATCCTCCACTACATGTGCAGATCGAAATGTTTGATTCTTCCAAAAATAACGATAACTTTGAAGTCAAAGCTATCAGATATGACCAACAACTTGCTATAATGCTCGTGCGTTAGAGAGATATATTTCGATATTTACTGCCGCAAATCACTTAGCCTGCAAAGCCGGAAATACGTCTGCGCTCGCAGGCTACAAATCACTAGTTGGTGCTTAATTTGTCGTGCGTAAGGCAAGATTCCCGCCAAAATATTCAAGTAGCACGTCTCGGCTCAGAAATGTATTGACAAACAGCCGAAACAGCTAAGGATAAATTTAAAATCGGTCAAAAGTTTACTTTTAGTTGTATAAGTGCTAGCCTTTATTGGTCCAAGCTTTACAAATGACTGCTAGCGTTTTGAACGTACGTGATTTGCATACTGCCTGATACAAACAGGAAGGGATTGGCGTAGGCTTTTCTCGATTGTGCTAGCACATTTTTTGGCATAATTTGGGAAAACGAGCATATTTTTGGCACTTTTTAAGGTAAAAGCACTGCTAGCATAATCGGCATATTTATATAACTTTCAGAGCAAAATACTGAAGCCATGACAAGTTTTATTCCTTATACTGGTGCTTTAAAGCTTTGTTCAATCTATTTTCATAGCGCTAGTAGTCCATGGTACTCCAGGGCAGGCCAAAAAACGTAAAAAACCGCCAAAACCAGGGATACTGGGGTAAGCACTGGAAGTACACTTAATATCGGACCCAGTCCGAAAATCCCCGCTCTCATCAAAAATCCAAAATGGCGTCATGAGTAAACTTTATTTTGTGTTAAGCTAAGTTAAGAACAGTTCAGGACAAAGAAGTGATCATTTAAAAGTTAGAAACTTGCTTTCGCTAACAATAAAAGTTAAATTTTGAATAATTTTGACCTTTCTAGTGTATTTTGTGAATAGCATAATGTAATAAAAACTAGCATAATTGTTGTAAACGCAGCATAATTCGAGCATAATTTAGACAACAACGAGCACTGCTAGTAGCATAATTTGCCAGTTTTACTGGCACAATCGAGAAAAGCCTAGTTTGTCGCCGGAATGCCGGTAAATCCGAGCCGCGGACGAGGGTTTGCACAACCGCCATAACAGGGCCTGTTTGGTAAAACGACCTGAATCAAGAGCGCGCTTTATGTGATAATAGAACTCAACTGAGATTTCATGACTTCGAATATTAATTTGGCGTGTCTCTGGCTCCCATTGTTAAAACAGAATTAATCGCTGATGCGAATGTTTGCACGTTGTAATAAGTCGAGATTTACCATGTTGCTACGAAGATTAGTATACTAGCGTTGTTGACTTTTTGAAATCTGCGAATGAATCTCAGCGTTTGGGTGATAGTTTATACATATACAGCTGTTTCGAGAAAGGTTGTCGGAAAAAAGCGCACGCGACACGCGACAATCCGAAAGGTAATCTGGGAAATGATCAGCAAGGTACGTTCCTGACACTGTAACTGTCGAAACCTACTTTTGTTGCTTTCTTTTAGCACTCGCAAAACATACGTCCATGGCGTCTCGTGCCATTTTCTCAGATTTCCCTGAAATTCTGAAGTCAAGGAACCGTGAAATTAAACTACCCACAAATACCATTTGGGATTGTCGCGTGCGCTTTTTCCGACAACCTTTCTCGAAACAGCTGTATACTGCCCCTCTCGGTTCCTGCAGGGCAGAATTGGCAGATGGATTTAGACGGACGTGAAATGAATACTAATTTTCTAGTATCGATGAGAGTTAAACGCGTTTTGAATGGGTTTTTCGCAGATCTTTTGTATTCTTGGTCTTTTTAATTACATGTACTGTATTTTTATAGTCGGTATGATAATTGCTTTGTTTTAAATAACAGGACCCACGAGTGTTCAACAAACTAAAACATGTTCAACCTTTGACATACAGGTGTACCAAAAAAACGTAAGATTTTAAAAGCATTTGGTCATCTTTTGGCGATCACTCGGTCTTATACAATGTGTAATTTCATTTCGGGGAAGCTTCATATTAATTTGCAATTATGGGATTTGCTGGCAGCTTTTCATGGAAATTTATTTTTGCTGCATGTAAAACAATGCCTTAAATATTGCGGTTAACCCTGTTCACTCCCAGAGTCAATTCAACCTTGAGTCAATAAATGTGGTTGTACCTTTAAAGTTTGTGGATGAAACCGTACTTTGGGAAGTGGTGCTGTTTGATTTTTTGACAATTTTGGGCAAAAAATGAAATTCAAGATTTGAATTGTTCCCTCAGTTATGAACTTAGCTCTCAGCGAAAGTTGAAAGAATATTACAGTATTTCATATTGCCCTATCCTCAGGCCGCACTTTCAATAGTTTTCGCATTTAGTTTTAGCAGCAGCTATGTTCTTTTGTTGCTTTTAAGAACATGCTGCTGAGAGGTAATGGAATAATCTTTATTTATACAATTAATTTGCTAATGTGTAAAAACCCTCGCGTTGTGATTGGTTATAGGAATCGTGTGTAGGGCCGAGTCTGTTTATTGGAGTACACACGGCCGCGCAAATGGAAGGTCCGGAAATGGGCGGGAATAAATCTGGCGGGAAAAACTGACGCCCTGCTCCAGGAACGAAACTTTGGCACAAAATCTCTCTGTCTAAAAACAAAGAAACTTTATTTATTCATACAAACTGGAAATACTAGACTAGGAATATCAATTGTAGACTCAATTAATATGAATTTTAAATCAAGCCGCAATCTTGGCTAAAACTTTGAAGCCAAAAAGTGATGGTATTTTTATCTCCGTCATTGTGAAGAGCAAATCCGTGAAATTAGACTTTCAAATTTCAAGTGAAAATCCCTAGAAGCGGATACATTCCATTTGGTGCGACGATGGGTCTGTACTCAAATAGATGTACAGAAGATGACAGAAGACGTCATACGTGACAAGAACAAACTGTCACGCCGCACTCGACTTGTGTCTTGTGGGCTTTTATTTGGAACTTCGCCGATTTCTTACGAACCAGCCTCTAGAATTTCAAGAAATTTGGCAACAAAATACTACTTGCAAAAAATTGTGAAACGTAAACATAAATTTCTAAAAATATGGCTTTGGACAGTAATTTCCAAAACCTTTAAACAAAATGAAAAATTAAAATACTTTATATTAAAACTTTCTTACATCAGTGTTGAAAATGTTTTCCGAGTTTGTTATGCACAAACAATGAGAAAACTATAAAAATTTAAACCAGGCCAACGATAAAATGGTATTTACTAGTTTCATACATTCACTGAAATAAAAAATAATAATGGAATAATTTGTTTCTTGAAACAATTACATCATGTTAATGTGTCCCTCTTTTTTTAAGCTTTCGTGCATACTTGTTTCTTACACATTTCATTGTTCATGTTTTCATTTTCCTCCATCCGATGTTTTCTGGGGGCCCAAACTGATGTTCCCCCAGCTTTAAAACTCAAAAACGTTTGTGTTTTTTTTCTTAAAAATGTTTACGTTATTTTGTAGAAAAAATGCTGTATTTTTACAATCTTTTACTTTTACTTTTAACTTCAGGTACTGCGACAAGACGATTCATCGAAGACCATGAAGATATTTGGTGGATTTGTGTGTTTGCTGACTTGCACAACTTTTGGCCTTGTCCAAAGTAACGAAGTTAAAAATAATCCTGATTAACTTCGTAATAACTAAATGCAATATTAAGGTTACTGTAAACCTTCGAGGGTGTCTTGCCGGGAAATCTTTTTCCTATGCGCGTTGTTTTAGAAGAAAACCCTAGAAAACTATATATCACTGTAAAGAAAAATAGAAATGAAGAATTCCGATAAAGGCACTATTTGTGTCCGTTTTTTGTTCTTGTTTAGGCAGCGCGCAAGCCTTCGAACGCAAACACTAATAGTGTCCCTTCTTAACTGAGTTACAAGCCTTTAGCGTTACCGCGGACTAACAAAAAACAATCTGGACTATAATCATTCAGGAGATAAATGGGCTAACAAAGCAGTGTGAGGCTTTTTCAATACTCTTATTGGTTCCCGAAAAATATATATTTTAAAGTTAGACAATAGGATATATGTTTTCGATGCGTTTCACGCGGCTGGGACGCCACGCAAAAAATATTTCGAATTTCGTTAAAGCCTCAGACACTTTGGTGCATTAATGGTCTAAACAAACAATTGTGGCCAAATGTCATTAAAATCCAACAAATCTACATACCCTGTTAATTCAATTTGAAGAGAGGGAATTCACCCCACAAACAACAAATCCGGAGTTTCGGGCAGAAATATTTTTGTAGTTTTTCACACTAATCAAAGAAACGGGTGGTGAATGCGGTCATGCCGGGCGACTCAATAGAACACAACATAGGAATCCCCAGAGATCGAGCCTCGTGACAACGGGCAGTCTGAATTGAAATTCACAGGGAAACGACATTCCATGCTTTAGCGACAGGAGAAAATATTGGGGAAAGTGGGAAGTCTGCCGTGGCGCACAAAATTCCATCGGCGAACCGAATCAGTGGAAAAGAAAAACAAACCGCAGCGGATTATGAACGTGAAGAACAAATGGAAGAAAAAGGCTTGCGAAAGTGGCGTCCGGGACGAAAACTGGAATTCATCCAAAGCACAAGCGTTCAGTTGCGGCTATAAATGCACGCGGGTATTAAAGCTTTCCTTGATAACAGCCCTTTCCCTCTCTTTTTCTCCATAAAACGGTGTGTTATGCGGAAGCGTAGATTTGGTGTCATAAAATTACAAGGACAAGTATAAAACACAAGAAACAAAGCGGAAACGTAGAAATACAAGGCGCGGTGGTGACAGATTGTCCGTGAAAAAAAACGGTCTACGGGGAGCTCTGCGGTTGACACATTCTAATTGCCTTATAACACCTTGAGTGGTTTTTTTACTTTTATTTGAAACACGGTTTTTGGTCGATAACTCGCGCGCCATTTCAAGTTTTTCCAATTATTATTTTTGGACAAATGCAGAAAAAATAGTAGTCTTTAATTTGGCTTGAAAAACAAATATTGCACAAAAATCGTCCCCTGAAGGTTTGACAGTAACCTTATACAAAAACCACTACAGTCGGTGGAACAATGTTCCGTTATTTGGCAAGTCTGAAGTCTGAAGTCTGAAGACTCTTATAGCAATCGAAAGTTTCCGATTACTTATTATCCAATCAAAAACTTAAACGCAATCACTGAAAGACTACCTACGAAAGCAATCGCGCCAGCATAGGCGCAATAAGGATACGTCATGTTTGGCTTTAGCAACTTCGGGACGAAAATCACGGGCTCCATACCCTCCCGGAGATTCAGGAATAGAGATCACTGACTAGATCCAATCAGCTACCCAGCTTCTCTTCTTCCACAGAGGATCTTATAAACTTTTCATCCCAACTTTTCATCCCAACGAATATCATTGCGCCCTTGTAGTCGATGCATTAATTATGGTATATTAAAATATTTGAATTTTTGCTTGTCTGTGATGATTTCTGCTTCCACGGCAAATATGTCTTTCGTAGCTCACATTATATGGCCTCACATTATATGTCCCCGAATGCAAACTTCGGGGACGAAAATCACAGGACTTCCGCTACGCCTCACTAGACCCAAACTCGTACTTGTTTTCCCACGACTGACTAGACGTCCATCAAACCCTACCGGCTTCTTCTTCTTCCACAAAAGGGTCTATAACTTTTGCATCCCCTTTTATCCTGAAACGTTCCTTGCATACTTCCTTGTAGTCGATTGCATTAGTTTTGCTTTAAGTGATGATTTTTGCTTCCACTTGAAAAATTATGGGAATTGGGGGGGGGGGGTTTTTTAAAAAACAATAAATTATTCCGAGACTGACGGAATGCCTACTAACTAACTCTGAATTACATAGGGAACTTATGAGAGCACCTTTAGCCGATAAATAATCAATTGTACGTCAATAATAATTCGACATCAATAATATTAATCCGATTGTTATCAGAGATCAAGTGGTAATCTAAGAGTCAACCGCTATTGTTTTCAATGTTTATTTGTAGAAGCTTGACTAAAGAACAACCCGACGGACCATTTAGCTGCCCAGTTTGTGAAAGTCGCAAGCGAACCCAGGCAAAGATGCCGACACAGCTTGTGACGAGAACATCTCGCAACCGAAGATTTGCTCAGCAGGAGGATGGACGGGAAGGAGTCCCAGTTTGTATGCTGTTCAAACGCTTTTAGTGGATCTCAAGTTGAATTTATTGAAACGTCATTGTTCTAGCAGCGAGGGAAGGTTACAACCGTGTAAAAGGCTCATTGCTGACAACCTGGAAAAAATTGTGACATGGCAATGTGCGGAGAACTCCGGCTTGCAAAAGCTGAGCATGATCACGGACAAATTCAGGCAATTTAGAAGGTAGGTACCGAGGACAATTTTATAAGATTTTGTCAGTGTATCAACGTAATACAATAAAAGGGGTCATCATCATATGAACATCACACGTCCAAAAGTCAAAAAGCCAAAAGACATACAGTCGAAGCTCTTCTGAACGGACAGCTCTCGTAAGCGGACAGTCTCTCCTGCAGTTTCCCCAGGGTCTATTTACATGTAGAGTCATAATTTTTATGGCGTTTTGACCAAAAAATCAGCAAAATCCGCAATGATAGTGCCCCTTTAACACAGGTAATCGAGGCTTACAGTCATAGGAATTGCTCGAGTGAGATCCATATCAGTAAAATCGAACTAATTACCTTTCATGGCCGCGCGGGGGATACGAATTTTATCAGTGTCGAGGGCTGATAATATATGCTTAATCTAAACAGGGGCGGTCCAGATTTTCTGAAAGGGGTGTGACTATTTTTGTTGTTATTTTAAATAGCTAAAAACAGTAACAATTGTTACACCTATCCAGTACTTATAATGATTATTTATGTAAATGGCTTTTTAAATTTTATTTTTTGGCCCCCCCCCCCCACCATCCTACCCCCGCTGAAAATATCCCGGCACGTCGGTTGATAATAGTTATATTATATACATTATTGCTTTCTCTGCCAAAAGTGATCTATAAAAACTATTGTTTAGTCAGTATATTTGGAAAAATATCATCGCTGCCAATTGATTACGTTTCAGAAAAATATCCATGCGGTTTTTTAAATTTTTAACACAACTCACCCGGGGAATCACCTTCAAAACACTTTTAAAGTCAGTTCAATTCTGATAAAAACCTCACACATCAAGAGCTGCAAATTAAGTTATTGTTTATGGGTATACCCAATATAGACAAGGAATAGAGGTATTTTTGAACTTTTTTCTTCATTTTTTCTTCATCTATGACTTCCTCAGAATGTCTGGTTGTGGTGATTTATGACATACACCAAACAATACCTTTCAAATGGTAATATTACTAAGTCTTGTGGTCTTTGGGTCTATAGTTTAAAAAAAATACGGTATTCTTACTGGGGCTTAAAGGGTTAAGAGCCGTTTTAATAAGTTTCATCATTGTATTGTCGAGCCCTTAAAGCCTGTAAAGCAGCCCGACGGACCATTTCGCTGCCCAGTTTGTACAAATGCAGGCAGGGATTCCCAACTACAGTCTTGTGACAACAACATCAAGGACAGAGATTTGCAGGGAAAGAGGATCCAGTCTGCATGGTTGGGCCAATTCCTGGATGGATCTCCGTTTCGATTTAACCGTCATTGTTAGCAGCAGGAAGGTTAGCAACGATGTAAAAGCATATTGTGAAGCTGATGATCCAACAGAATGTGTCGTGGCACAATGTGCGATACATCCGTTTGTCAAAGCTTAGTCTGATCAATTTCAGGTATTTATTCTGAAGGTACAGGCTAATCCTGGTCCCACGTTTTCGGGACACTTCACATTTTTTAACCGTGAAATGGTCCTTTTTTTCGATAAAACGTTAATAAGCGTTGATATGTTTACTAATCCATCCTGAGCTTGCCACAATATGTCTCAACTTTGATTTTGGGGGAAAGGGAGACGTGGAAAATTATAAGAATTGAAATTTTGAGAGAATTTGTCACGTGAGTGAGTGAGTGCCCGAAGGACTTGTTGGTGCAGGATCATGACACTATGATGACGTGGATAATGGACGATTCGCAGGAGATATAATTTGTGCTCCTCCCCACGGCTCCCCTCCCCCAAACTTCTGGGGTTTGGCTAATACGCCGATGTTTTACTGGTACAGAAAAACGGGAAGCCGGAAATTAATTTTCAAAACTCAGTTTTTTTTTAGATAAGTTTTCTGACGATAACTACAGTTGAACTTCACTACGATGGCCACCTTGGGGAAGAAGTACCGTGATGAAATAGAAATTTCGATGTTAGCTGTATGACGTAATTTTGTCCGCGCCAAAACAAGCTAAAATCAAAAAAAAAAAAAACCGATACGTTTTGTTTTTGAATTGCGAATGTCTGTTATGTTGCAAAGTTTTGAGACTCCATCGGATTTCTAAAAATACAAAAGTTATTCTCCATGGTGCAGCTTCAGAGCATCTGCTGGCCCGGCTGTTTTTTCGAGTGTCAATTGATTATTTTTGTTTTCGTATTTATGTTTTGTGCAGAAACAGTAAATAGCTGAGAGCAACAGCCAGACGAGTTTGAAGAGAAAGCTGTCAAAGATGCAATCATTTTTGTGTGTTTTTTGTGTGTCCATAACATTTGCCTTTCCATTGCAATTTTTCATGAATAAAGAAAGCAAATCCTGGCAAACATTCATGGTTCTGTTCCTGTTGTTGGTGGAGCAGTGTTTGAGAGGAAGGACGTGTATAATTTTAAATGGGAATTCATAAATCAAAGGACGACTCGTTAAAGCTTTATACTCAAGCCACCTTCGTGTTAACCATGCCATTTTCATAGAAAACCCATAAGATGCCCGTCGATTTTCCTATGAGCACTAGTTATTCTTACCGAGTATGCCCTCGAGACTGATTGCATTTGCATTAGAAGAGGTAGCCTGCGAACACGCTCTCTTGGGTTGGGAGAGTAGGTAGAATCGAGAAGGGGAGAAGAGAGCCAGCCTCGTACTCTCCAAGGGTCGCTCATCTTCTCGCGCCACCTGAAGAAAGACCCTGGACACGAGGTTAAAGAGCTTGCTCGCAGGCTATATATAGAAGAGGGTCCTGATGGGGTTGAACTGATAGCTGAGGAAATGACCGAAATTTGAAGTGATAACCGATAGATCCAAGCGCCCCCATCAGACGCCTTAGAAACTATAGGTGCGTTTCTTTGATAAAATTTTTGAATCGCTAACACGGCATTGTGCGTTCTTTTACTAAAATCCGAAAACGGATTGATAAATCCAAAATAATCCACACTCCGATGGATTCAATGATATGCCTGAGCTTTTTTTGGCGTTAGCGGGCCTGGTGGAGGCGAGGCAGAAAGTGCGCCCCACCCATCCCCTCTATGTATCCACTCTAGTATTCACGGCAGGAATGAAACTTATATAGTGACGGTCCATATTACGCCACTGAATGAATGCCATTTTTCCAAGATTATTCATCTCATTAACAGAAATATCCAAAATTGCTTTGAAAAAAAGCAGGATTAAAAACTATAATGGATTTTGGAAGAAAACTCTATCTAAATCATAAAAATTACATCAAAACCGAAAACTACATTTGGACCCTTGGGACCGTACATCCAAAGTTTATACCCTCACGATGACCGCCTTATATTGCAAGTGGCCGCTTACGAGAATCATTCCCGTAAGGCGGCCAGCTCCAGCTGCGGACACATTTTCTGCTTCCCGATGGTGTCCGCTTACTGTGGGTAGGCTTCGACTGTATGTGTAAAATAATTGGTTCTGTCCTCTCATACCGGTACGACAAGCTAGAGCCGGAAAAAAGACCAAGCAATACACTATAGTGAAAAGAAAAGAAAACAATGAACTCATGTTCACACCCTCCTTGTTCATCATAAAAACAGTTCTGCTTCAGGTGCCCTTCCTGAACACTTTCAGTTCAGTAAAATATCCGTAACGTGTCTGGGTGGATACTTGTAGGAAGAGTAAGGCTAAAACAGACATGTTTCATGAACATGTTTATCCTGAACATACATTGCATGGCATCGCATGGTTTATTATCAGATCTTTTCTGCGATCGGAACAAACTTTTAACTGGATATTCTTGGTTTGCAACTGACGTCATCGCCGCCGATGTTGGATTACCATTAACAAAATAATTAGCTTTATTGTTCCTGTCATACAACACTGCCGCCAGGGTCTTTGTCATTTAAATGCTCTCGGGAATGGTTGCAAACCAGCAATTAAAACAAAGACGCTGCGTACAATGTGATTTGGGACATGATGTGGAATATACGTCAATTTATTTCAGCTAGTGAAAGATTTCAGGAAAGATAAAAAAGAACCCGCTTACTGAAGACCAGACAGCGCATGCAGGCTGGGTACGCGCTCCAACAGAGTGTCTGCGTGTTTGGTCAGTGCGATAGTCAGAGTTGTTCGTTTAACTTCGTATACAATATATAGTCTCCCACGAATAAGTTTTGCCAGGTTTAAATAAATATGGTAGGATGAAAACCGAACGTGACTAGATAGGATAGATAGAAAACTTTTATTAACGTGTCAATGCCTTATAGCCTGTGAAAATCCCATAACTAATTTGGGGACACAAAAAAATAAATAGATACGAACAACAATTGAAAATATATTTAAAACTGTGTAAAATATCGATAATAGTATAAAAATGCCGCACTTCGTTATCATTTTCCTTCGGAATATTCCATCCATGATGGAAAGGAGGATTGGTCATTAAAAAGACAAGCTAAGCTTGATGTCTTTGTTAATTCAGTTTCCTTTGCTTTGTATGCCATAGTCTTCTAGGATCTTCTAGGACTGAATAACCAATCCTTATTGGTCAATTCAAATAGACTAATTTGGGTAGGCTAATGCTTTTATGAAACAACAGTGAAAAGAAAAGGCGTTGAGTTTAGTATTACAGCTCTGAAGGTGCAACGGGAAGTAAACGTTTATCTAAACCCAACTATAACTTGTCGCGGAGTTTTAAGTACAACACGGAGCATTACAGGCATTTAAGGTAAGAATGATACACGCATTTACTGGTTGCAAATTCGGTTAGGATTAACGTTCCTCCAACTACATTGGCAGATCGAAATGTTTGATTCTTTCCAAAATAACGATAACTTTTGAAGTCAAAGATATCAGATATGACCGACAACTTGCTATAAGGCTCGTGCGTTAGAGAGATAATAATTCGATATTTACTGCCGCAAATCACTTAGCCTGCACAAGCCGGAAATACGTCTGCGCTCGCAGCAGACAAATCAACTAGTTGGCGCTTTAATTTGTCTTGGCTTAAAGCAAGATTGCCGCCAAAATATTCAAGTATCACGTCTCGGCTCAGAAATGTATTGACAAAACAGCCGAAACAGCTTTAAGGATAAATTTAAAATCGGTCAAAAGTTTACTTTTTAGTTGTATAACGTCTGCTAGCGCTTTACAAAGAAGCTTAGCGTTATGAAACATACATATTTACATACTGCCTGATACAAACACGATGGGTTTGGTGCCGGAGAGGCGGGTAAATCCTAGCGCGCGGACGAGGGTTTTTGCACAACCGCCATAAACAGGGCTGTTTGGTAAAACGACCTGAATTCAGAAGCGCGCTTTATGTGATAATAGGAACTCAACTGAGATTTCATGGCTTCGAATATTAATTTGGTGTGTCTCTGGCTCCGTTGTTAAAACAGAATTACTCGCTGATGCGAATGTTTGCACGTTGTAATAAGTCGAGATTTACCCAAATGTTTTTCTAGCGAAGATTAGTATACCAGCGTTGTTGACGTTTTTGAAATCTGCGGAATGAATTCTCAGCGTTTGGGTGATAGTTTATACATATATATCCCCTCTCGGTCCCTGCAGGCAGAATTGCAGAGGGTATTTAGACGGACGTGAAATGAATACTAATTTGCTAGTACGAGAGAGTTAAAGGAGCTGGTTTTGAATGGGTTCGCAGATCTTTTGTATTTCTTCTTTGTCTTTTTTATACATGTAGCTGTATTTTTATAGTCATGGATACGTCTTTGTTTCAAATAACAGGACGCCACGCGTGATCTACAACTAAAAACACGTCAAACCTTACATACAGGTGTACCAAACGTATATTTTAAAGGTCATTTGATCATCTTATGTGGCGATCACTCTGCTATACAAGTGTAATGTCATTTCGGGGAAGCTACATATTAATTTGCAATTAAGGGATAGCTGCAGCTTTTTCATGGAATTTCTTTGAGGGGGGGGGGGGGGGTCATGTAAAACAATTCCCTAAATATTACGTTAACCCATTTCACTCCCACAGTCAATTAAACCTTGAGTCCTAAATGGGGTTTACCTTTACAGTCTGTGGATGAAACCGTAATTGTCAAATTCGAAGTGTGCTTGTTTGTTTTTTGACAATTTGCAAAATAAAAATTCAAGATTTGACTTGTTCCCAGTCATTTTTGACTTAGCACTCTTGCGAGTGAAAGAATACGACAGTATTCCCAATAAAGGACTTCCCTCAGCCGGCACTTTAGAAGTTTTCGCTTTTAGAGTTTTGCAGCAACTCTGTTTGGTTTCTAGCTTTGTTGCGCTGTGTTCTTTGTTGCTTTAAGACATGTTCCGAGAGGTAATGGAATATCCTTTATCGTTTAGGGCAGAGTCTGTTAATTGGAGTTCACACGTCGCGGCAAATGACGTCCGGAAATGGCTGGAAACACTGGCGGGAAAAACTGACGCCCTGCCTCCAGAAAGAACTTTGCCAAATCTCTCCTGTCACTAAAAACAAAGAAACTTTATTTATTCATCAAACTGGTAATACTAGACTAGGAATATCAATGTAAGACGTCGCATTAATATGAATTTTAAATCAGCCGCAATATTGACTAGAACATTTGAAGCAAAAATGATGGTATTTTTATCTCCGTCGTTGTGACGAGAAATCCGTGAAATTAGACTTTCAATTCAGTGAAAATCCAGAAGCGAATAATTTCCATGTGGAACGATGGTCCTGTACTCCAATAGTATGTGCAGAAGATGATAGAAGAACGCCAAAACGTGACAAGACACAACTGTCGACGGCACGAACGCCCTTCGACTGTGGTCTTGTGGGGCTTTCACTTCGTCATTTTCTTACGAACCAGTCCTCTAGAATTCATTCAAGAAATTTGGCAACAAAAATAACTACTGCAAAAAATGTGAAACGTAACCATAATTTTTAAATATGCTTTGGAATAATGCAAAACCTTTAAAAAACTGAACGAAAAATTAAAATACTTTATTTTAAAACTTTCTTTTCATCAGTGTTGAAATGTTTTTCCCTTCCGAGTCCGAGTTTTTTTTTTTTTTTTGCAAACACAAACACTGGGAAAACAATTTTTAAATAAATGACTGAATTTTCTTAGTAGATATCAGGAAAAAAAACCCACATCAAATATTTTTAGTTGTCTTATACTACTTAACTACTAACAATTTGGGTTTGCCATGTAACGGAATAACGGAAACATAGACTTTTTGGCAACATGCACAAATTAAAACGGTTTGGAGTGAAAAATGAAATAAAGCATGATAAAACATCAACAGTATTGGAAAAGTTGTGTTCAGCCACCTAAAAAATATCTATATATTCCCTGCAGGGGGAATAATGTAACAGTTTTTATTGTCTACGGTTTTTCTCCCTCTTCCTTCCGGAGAGGGGACGCGGCCGGTATATGAGCTGATATATATATAACCAACGAGGCGCTTCGCCGAGTGAGTTGGTTATAATCAGCCTCATATCCGGCAAAGTCCCGAGAAGAATACCTGTTTTTGTAATTTTTCAAACATTCAAATAACCGGAAGATGCAAAACAAAATTTATTTCCGCACCAAGAAAAATACATGCCTACAAATGTGCAACAAATTGCAAATTTACTGAAACGAGCACGGAGGCGAAGCCTGAAACAACTTTGTTTAAACTTTGTTTGAAAACCAATACAAATCCTGCACACGAATTTAAACTGAATGAAACCGTGTTTACACTACAATTTTAAGCTTAACCTATTCTGTATTGTTTTCGCTTGTATTTCGAAGCGGCTTGTCAATTCCAGCTGGAGTAAGCTTTTCAAATCAGCACAATAAGTTAAATATCGGGAACGAGAAAGCATAAATATCGCCCGTCGATCGTCCAGCGTTTGGTGATGATACAATCGAGGACGACTTCACATTGAAATTAATCTTCGAAGAATCACTCCTTTTCTCTCCATCCATGGTAGATATTGACGCTTTCCTTGCTTTTACTTCAGTGAAACGTGATTTTAACGGCTCTGCTTCGGTTTCGGTGGTTGTTCAACACAATTTACTTCTGTAGTCGATCGTGCCACGATTTGCTCTCCGCTATAAAACAACCCTTTCAGCCGTTCATTCACTTGTAAAAATGAATATAATGTTCAGTTCCATCGACAATTATTTTTCCTGATCTTGTCGTCCATTTTAAGCTAACGCATTTGCACCAATTTTCTCAGAAATATACGAAACTTTAGAAGACACAGAGCGAAGATTAAAATTATGTTTTGCTCTCTTTTCTTGCACTGAACTGGCTAGGACCCGCGCAGCAGTTTTTGCCGCGCGTTTTCATACAAATCATGGCTTCATTTAGATTGAACTGAAAAATCACTCAGTCGATTTATAAAACTTTTTAAAAAGTACTACCGAAGTTTTAACATAAAGCTAGTGACGTTTTTAATCAAACAATTAATCACGATTCCGCACCTTTGTTGGATATAGCAAGTACAAGAAATATTCATCTATTTTTTCCATATTTGGTCAACTTATAAGGATAATGGCTTCAGATCCATAGAGGAGAGGGAACCAATCAGCAAAGCTAGAAAATCATTATACCAGAGTAACAAATTTACTAAATGGAAATATTATTTAGTTTGAATCTTGGTGTTGTTTGATTTTCTTCCACAACGAGTCTTGTATCATTGTCTTTTACTGTCTTTGACTGTCTCTGACTGACTAAAAATGTTTACAATCAATTTGGATAAGTCCCTGTTTTCTTGAACATTTACATCATGTTAATTTGTCCGCTCTCCCTCATCTTTTTAACTTCCGTGCTATGCTTTTTTTTCCTTACAACGTTTCATTGTTCTTGTTTTTATTTTATTTTCCTAATCTCCATAGACAGATGTTTTCTGATCTGCCAAAAATATGTCTTTCATAAAACTCAAAAAATGTTGTTTTTTTTCTTCTTAAAAATGTTTAGTTTATTTGGGGTAGAAAAATGCTGTATTTGTTACAATCTTGTAAACTTTTAACTTCAGGTACTCTGCGACAAGACGATCATGAAGACTCATGAAGTATTTGGTGATTTGTGTGTTTGCTGCTAATTCACAACTTTTGGCCTTTGTCCAAAGTAACGAAGGTAAAAATAATCCTGATTAACTTCATGATAAACTGATAATACAAAACCACTCTACATTCGGTGTAACAAGTGCCGTTTTTGGCAAGTCTGAAGTCTAAAGCAATCGAAGTAGTTTCTCGATCCTTATTATCCAATCAAAAACTAACGCAAGCACTGACGACTAGCATCTAGTCGAACTACGAAGCGATCCGCGCCCAGTCATAGTGAAATACGGACAACCCGTGTTGCTTAGCAACTTCGGGGACGAACATCGCGGGCTCCATACCTCTCCGGAGATTCAGGAATACGACTGACTAGGTCCAATCAACCTACCCCAGCTTCTTTCTTCCACAGAGGTTTCTTATAAACTTTTCATCCTTCAACTTTTCATCCCAATGAATATAATTTCTGCTTTGTAGTCGATGCATTAATTATGTATCTTAAAAATTTGAATTTTGCTTTTTTCTGTATGATTTCTTTCTGCTTCCAATCCACGGAATATATGTCTTTCGTAGCACACACATTATATGGGAATTGTAATTCCGAGACGGACGGATTAACTAACTAATTACAACACGGGAATTATAATCAAAACGGTCACAACATTTTTCACGTCAACATTCTCACAACATTGTTGTGAGCCGATGGTTGAGACGGTTTGAACCACTGTCTCTCAACGATGTTGTGACAACATTTATGTTGTTCTTGAAACATGTCACAAAAAAATGTTGTGAGAATGGTGTGACCGTTTGATCGGGCCTTTAGTTGATATTGTGGCTAATGGCTGATATTGGCGCGCACCGGACCATGCGGTATGGGTTCAAGGTTGTGTTCTTGGTACCCCGGTAGCAAAATGGTGGGGGTAACCGTGCGCCGTGAACCCTTTCACTCCCAAGAGTGCCAAGTTCAGAACTGAGAAAAAAAATATTGAATAAATTTTGCAAAATTGTCAAAAAACAGCACCACATGAAAGTACTGCTCAATAGCTTTCATTTGAATGGTCACACACTAGGGTTTCATCCAGAGACTTAAAAGTTAGAACCACAGTTATTGACACAAGGTTTGATTCTGGGAGTGAAAGGGTGTTAATCAGACTAAGCACTTATGCTACAAAAACCGGGATAAGCTTCGGCAGTTGCGGCGGGTTACCGCGAGGCTCGTGAAGACTTTACTTTACCGATATCATTTTTGAAGGTATGGTGACCTGTCCATTGCAATGATCTGCGGCGTTCCCAATCGATAAAATCGATAATGGATTGTTATCAGACTAAGATAACCCTATAGTTTTCAATGTTCATTTGTAGAGCTTGACACAGAGCAGCCAGACGGACCATTTTAGCTGCCCAACTTGTACTGCCAGAGGGATCGAAGGCGAAGATGCCGACCTAACAGCTTGCGACGACAACATCCGCAACGTGCCTTGCCCAAGGGAAAAATTCAGTGTGCATGCTCGGGAAAATCTTCTATGGATCTCAAGTTGACGTTATTAAAACGTCATTGTTACAGCAGGAACAGTGACAACCGTGTGAAAGACAAGTGTGACGCAAATCCATCAGAATGTGCCGTGGCAATGTGCGATAAATCTGGCTGCAAAGCTGAGCTGATCACGACAAATTCAGGCAATTTAGAAGGTAGGTACCGAGGACAATTTTATAATTGATCGACGTAAAAATTTAAAGGAGCACTCAGGTATTGAACATCACCGCCCATAAGTCAAAAGCCAAAATACATACAGTCAAATCTCTCTGAACGGCCTCTCCGTAAGCCGACAGCTTCTATACTTACGTCCGCCTTGACAAAACCTGTTTGAACTCTAGCTCATACAAACTCTGTATTTACACATCCCTGAAAGCGACCATTCCCGGTAACCGGAGCAATTTATTATTTTCTGTAGTTTCTAAGCTCACATAAGCGGACACCACAAAGGAAACAGTCCTATATTAGGACTATTAGCCTCAATCAGAGGTCTATAACTATAGACTTCTACCTCATGATCAATCCTATTTTAACCAATAAACTGCACACCGCTGTTTGTCTTCGTAATGGCTTTATTTGTCCATTTGTTTTGTTTTGAGTACTGCGAAAGCAATCGCGCCAGCATTAGCGCAATAAAGGATACGTCATGTTGCTTAGCAACTTCCGGGACGAGATTCACGTGCTCCGTACCCACCCGGAGATTAACTCGTACAATGCACTTGTTCCACGGCCTTCTCTACTTCCACAAAGGGTCTATAACTTTTCATCCCCTTATCATGAAACGTGCCTTGCATACTTCCTTGTAGTTAGCCTACGAGCAGGCTCTCATAAGCGCGATGAGCGCGGAGCGCGATCGTGATCCTTAGTATTGCGTGGACGTTCGGGCGCGGAGCGCGAGGGCGTGGGACGAGATTGAACGTCACGCAATACTAGGGATCTCGATCGCGCTTATGAGAGCCTGCTCGCAGGCTACCTTGTAGTCGATGCATTAGTTTTGCTTTATGATGATTTTGCTTCCACGGAAAATTATGGGAATAATTGTAATAAATTATTACGAGAGTGACGGATGCCTACTAACTAACTCTGAATTACATGGGAATTATGAGACACCTTTAGCCGATAAATAATCCATTTTCGTCAATAATAATGGACAGCAATTAATCGATGTGTTATCAGAAATCAATGGAAATCTAAGATTAACCATATTGTTTTTAATGTTTATTTGTAGAGCTTGACAAAGAGCAACCCGACGGACCATTTAGCTGCCCAGTTGTGAAGGGGAAGTGAACCCAGGCAAAGATGCGACACAGCTTGTGACGAGAACATCCGCAACGAGATTTGCTCAGCAGAGGAGGATGGGAGGATCCTGTGTGTATGCTGTACAAAAGCTTTAGTGGATCTCAAGTTGAATTTATTCATCGTCATTGTTACAGCAGGGAAGGTTACGACCGTGTAAAAGGCTATTGTGACAAACTGGAAAAGAATGTGCCATGGCAATGTGTGACAACTCCGGCTGCAAAGCTGAGCTGATCACGACAAATTCAGGCAATTTAGAAGGTAGGCACCGAGGATAATTTTATAATTTATCAACGTAAAAAACAGTTTAAAGGAGCACTCATCATGAACATCACCGTCCAAAAGTCAAAAGCCAAAATTAAAAGACATACAGTCGAATTTCTCTGAACAGGCACTCTTGTAAGCGGACAGCTCTACTTACGGCACCTTGGACAAAACCCCGTTTGGACTCTCTCTCTCTCGTATTCACACATTCCCGTACTGGCGGCCCATTCGCGGTAAGCGGAGCACTTTGTTTTTGTTTTCTGTTAGTTTCTAAGCTCACATAAGCGAACACCCCAAAGGAACAATCCTATATTAGGACTATTAGCCTCAATCAGAGGTCTATAACTATAGACTTCTACTGACCTCATCATCAATCCTATTTTAACCAGCGAACGTGACTGACACCGCTGTTTGTCTTCATATTGGTTTGTTTTGTCATTTTTTTTTTCGCATTAATATCGTTTAGTGTTAGCGGCAAAAGCACCCGTAAGCAGCCACCAGGACACTTGTTTTGTTTCTCGGGGATGTCCGCTTACGGGAGCTTCAACTGTATTTAGATAAATGCAATTATGAATTACCCATGCAGGAGCTTTTGAATAATAGTTATATTATTCAAATTATATCTTTAATTTTCGCTGTCAAGGTGATCTATAAAATATTTTTAGTCAGTATGTATTTATTTATTTATTTACTTAATTCGCCAATGGGGGGGAAAACAGACAATAGGACATTGCGTCCCTTGCTAGGCCTAAAAATATACAGACTTAACCTAAATGCCATTTTTCCGCGGACTTAACATGGGTGTAAATGGAAATATCTCGTTCACGTTTCAAGCAATCCAAAAACTTCTATGCTAATCTATGTTATGGGGTGATTTGTACATTTTTTGGGTGATTTGGGGTATGTTTAGGAGAAATAGTTTTTCTCAAAGGAGTTGTAAAATTTAGGGAATGAGAAATATTGAAGATTTAATGTAGTTTTAAATTAGAATTTGAAGTTAAAAATTAGTAGATTGACACCAACAGATAGTTGATAACCACGCAAGAGCACCCGCATGGGTATCAACTGTCTGTTGGTGTTCCAAAAATAACTGTATTTCTTAATCCTCTTCTTTTAAACCTCTTAAAATTTCATTGAAAATTTAGGTTAAGTACGCCCTTATCTGGCCTTGTAGAGAGGTGGTTAATGCAGCGAAGTTCCAATAAGAGTTTTAAAGGCAGATGATGGATCGGCGCACGGTCGAGGACTTTTTTAAAAAACCCGGACGTTATAGAGAGGTGGCCGTTATAGAGAGGTGCGCCATTGCAGCGAAGAGTTAAGGGTATGGATCCGGCGCACGCGTTTGGGATGAAAAACCCTGGCCGTTATAGAGAGGTGCCGTTATAGAGAGGTGAGCCCATCCTATGCTTAGTTAATAAAAGTTCTGTTTTCGATGTCAAATTGAGTATTTTTGATTTCGTATTTTTGTTTTGGTGCAGAAAACTGCAAGTAGCCGTCAAACAACAGCCAGACGAGTTTGAAGACCAAAACACTGTCACATATGCAATCACTTTTTGTGTGTGTTTTTGCTGTGTTCATAAACATTGTTTTTTACATTGAATTTTTCATAAATAAAGAAAGCAAATCCTGCAAACATTCATGCGTTCTGTTCATTTTTTTTTGTCAGTGGAGCAGTGTTGAAGGAGAACGAATGAGAAGGACTTGTCTGATGTGCAGGCTATAATAATTGGAATTCACAAATAGAGGATAATTTCAATTCCTCTCTTGGAATTCATAAATCGACCCGTATAAAATTTTTGTGGGGGTTTGGGCGCACTTCTTGAAACCCTTACCCTATTTCAGGACCAAAATATGTGATTTTCCATACCCTAATATAATTCAGACCTGACCCAAAAATCGATACCTATTTCAAACATATATATAACATACGTACACGTGCTCTAATGCATGACTTCAGCTACCCAGAATTGGGTTCGTTTGAACGTGAAGCATTTGAGAAGGGCTTCAAAGTATCCGATGTTAATGTGCCAAAAAATAGTTTGATCTCAAAAAGCGAGAACCAAATTCCAGGAAGAGTACACAAGTCATTTCAGACAAAAAACGCCTCAAAAAACAATAACCTTTGGCGCTCGCTAACATACCTATATAGCTTATATGCTGCCGGGCGACGTATGTAGCAAAAACGCTACATACATTGGCAAAGATCTAATAACCCAATCTTGAAAACACACATCCAACAATTTATTCGAGGAAATACGCGAGGAAAACATATACTTTTTTTTGTAAGAATGTTATTGCGTTCAACGAAGAGTGTCAGAAAGCCATACTCTTTCTAGCCTTCTCTCGCACATGCGGGACCTTTTTTTGAGAATTTCGGGTATGTTTTCTGGCATCCACGGCCTCGTAACGTTGATTGGACAAGGCTTTTGTGACTTCACCAGAGAGGAATTTTTGTGCGATATTGGACTTAGTTGTTTATTTACTCTGTGCATAGTGAAAAGGGACAGAAACAATGTAGTTTTAGTAAATAATTTTCAAAACATAAACAAATCTTGGATAAATTTGTTGTGTGTGTCAGTCAGACTCAGGACAGTCCTCAAGTCTAAGGACAAATCGAGGAATAAACCATTCCAACAGATAGTGTCAAAATGTATGCGAGAAAGGTTCCGAAAGGTAGAAAGGTTTCGGTATATTGTAATTTTGAACTTTGACTACTAGTCAAAGCTCTCGTCGTTAGTAAGCGGACCCACCTCGGCAAATTCGAAAAAAAAAAGTGGGGGTCGTTTAAACTAGACTTAGGAGCTGGTTTTTGTTTTTGTTTTGTGGTTCGCGATTTTTGCTTATTTGCGATCGCTTATGAGAATGGGCCTCGCTTTGTCGTAACGTTAATAAAGTGACCACCGCGCGTTCCTCTGTTAAAATAGAGGTTGGCCACTTCTTCTCTTTCTCTCTTAAAACAAAATGTTGTACGAAAGAGAGAATGCCTTGTGTTGGGAGGAAAACACGAGCAAAGTCAGCGGCGAAACGAAAGTCACGAGGGAACAAACACGCAGTGTTTTCACCAGTAGTTTCGAGTTAAGTTTTTCCCAAACCTTTCACAAAGTGGGTTACCATAACTCTTATTGGAAAAACACAGGTGTTATCGTGTTTTCTATTGTTGTTTATGTCTCCATAGAGTTATGGTTAAATGAGTTTTTTGAGCCAATCAGGAGCGCGCCTGAGTGGGTCATCTTGGTTATTTAAGAATAAAAAAATAAAATAATCCACTGTGGAAAAATAATTAGCCAGTAAAAAAAACATGGTTTTGGTAGTTGTGGTCCAGTTGAATATTGCAAGCCAATTATGAGGGCCACTCTTCGGCTATTAATTTCTAGATTCTTTCTTTTTTCCCTTTTTATTAAGGACTACACGATATTTGATTTAACAAAAAAAAACATGGTTTTGATCGTTTTTGATCCATTTTCAGTTTTTGCCAACGTTTCGTGCAAGTCGGAAGGAAAAATTTACGTAGTTGTGCGATCTGGAATTTACAAATTATAATGCTGTACAAGCATAGTAACCAGTTCGGAAATGTTAGAAAATTGAGATACGATTAAAACAATGGTTTACCGAGAAAGAAAACGAAAAAAGGCGAGCTCAGAAACAACAAGAGGGAGAGGAATGTTCACACAAAAATATTAAATTAAAATGAACGAGGCAAATTAACATGATATATCCTTTTATTCTTCATTGAATATGCAAGGGCTTTTTAGTTTTTTAACTTAAATGTAACCTGGTATTTAGGTTGGCAGCACGATCATAAAAAATTGTTGGTGATGAAACATTTGGCAGAACACAAAAAAAAAAAAAAAAAAAAAAAAAACCTGCCACATTCCTTCTGAATTAGTTCTAGATGTTGGAAAATGTAAGAGGCCCTATCCCTAGCTGAGAATAGCTCGCGGAAACGCGTGTAGTAGAGGGTTTGTCGGCTTAAGTTTCAACAACGTAACGAGCCATCACAGCTCTTGCTACAAGAAATGACACATGTAGTGAAGGGGGTCACTTTGCTCCAAAACCAATCAGCGAGCAGAAGGAGAAAAATAAATCACATGAGAAACAATCAGATGAGCAGATTTGGAAAAACGGCACATAAATAGGAAAATGCTGCTGGCACTGTTGGGGGGGGGGGGGGGGGGGGGGGGGGGGGGGGGGGTTTTAGCTGCTTGAGGAAGTGTCAAATGAACGGCATAATGTGTGAGTTGGGCATCTTTGGGAAAATAATCACGAGACGAAAGGAACCAAACAGAAAGAAGCGAGCACATGCCACCAGTGGCTAAGAATCACGATTAACCCCAGTCGACAATCAGAGACCATCGTCGATATTTATATATTTTTAGCGCAATAACTGAATACAAAAGAAAAGGTCGTATACGGCAAAAAAAAAAGATGCAAAATAAATGAAATATTTGCTCCTGGGAGTTAAAAAAAGCGTACAACCAACTATTAAAGTTAAAAAAGCCCATGTGAAATGTGGTGGGTAGTGTTTTTTTTTTTTTTTGACGTATTTTCTCCGCTCTTTATTGACCAATAGCGAGGGTTGGACAATACGTTGAACAATATAAACGCCATGGTAAGGACACGAAAAAAAAAAAAAAGAACATTTGGTTTTATGCGCTACGCCATTAAAAAACGCCTTGTCACGACTACATAAACGCCCCATATGGAGGAGGTCAACCGGCCCCGTTTAATGTGAATAAATGCATCGTTTATGTTATCCTACATGGTCAGATCTTTCATGCAGTAGTCCATTTCCAATGAGGTTTTTGTGCTGTGCCTAGCTTGTTAAATCCGAAATTTATAGGGCAAAAAAAATTTGGAAGGTGTTTATCGTTCAAAACGATCACAATGCTGGAAAAAAAAAACACTGGTTTTAGTATTTTTGGTTATTTGAAAGTTTACAAATTTACATCGTGTTTGTTTTTTTCACTATATGTAGCCTTTGAATTCTCGATTCAGTTCAATAATATCTGAGAGGAGAAACTGTGTTTTTGCAGAATAAATATATTCCTTTTTTAATTTTTCTCCATTTGTTTACCATTATGATTTTTAAATTCGACACATGGTCGTATTTATGGTAACAGATCAACTGGTTTGCCCAAGACCAGGCTGACTCACTGGTGACGTGTTATAGATGCCTTATGGTTCCAGCGAGGAGCTAAAATGACCAGCGCATGCGTCGAAACTTACGAGACACAGTCATAGGAGATAATTAAAAGTTCAGTGGGCGACTATATTTATTGTGTTTAACAAACTATGGTGATACTATTGCATAAAAACCCGATACAAAAAGAAAAAAAAAACATATAAACATAAACGACGATCATAGTTAAATAATTATCGTAAATGATGTTACATGTGATTTTCCTATTTCAATTAATTGAAAAATCAATGTATGTATACCATTAATTCATATTTGATTACTAATATCTACTTATTAATAAATAGATTCATGTGATTTATATTTATCTAAACAATAAAAGCACTACTGCTGGATAGCATCCCAGAGCACTATGTTAAATATTTAGCAGTTCAACTACGATCAGGATTTAGTAGTAATAAATTGATCATTTTGCTTATTTCCTTATTGATAGTACTAAAAACCTAATAGACTAACTTAGCAACCCAAAGGAGGAAGACAGACAGACCAGACAAAAACTTACAGACTTACTTCCAAATCAAGGTTTTCTTGATATTTACACTGTCGCCAAAACCTAAATATTAGGGCGCGAGACCTAGAACCTACGAGACGAATTAGGGCGTAGGAACGACGAAGGACTAGAACATTACCAAGTGTTCTGAATTACAGATGGTCTTTTTTAATATTAAATCTGTAGTCTTTACCATGGACAAAAACTGAATGGATGGGCAGAAGCAACATAGCAAGGAGCAAATGATCTTTGTTGAGCACATTTGCCTAAATTTGGATGCATAATGCATGCCACACAAATCAAATGTGTTTATTTAAACGAAATCCCAAGGTCTTGTTACATCAATTTTGATTTCCATGGCGACACACGCTGTAAAAATTGTTTAAACGTTTTGCTGTCGGCATGATTTCCTATATTATTTAGTAAGATTAATTAACATGCATTATTATAATATTACTTGCTACGGACTACATTGTTTTTTAAGGTTACAAACGTTTCCCCATATGTTTGGACAAGCACTCTGTTTGACAATAGTTTTAATATTTCAAAACGTGTTATGTTTATTTTTAACTCCAGTAGTGTAAGGTATCTATCTTCATCCTTGGCCGATCACCTTGTCGTGGCGGTGGTGAAGCTTGCGTGTCTTAATGGTCCCAAGAGCCTATGCGGCCTGGGGCCTATGGCACCCTGGTAGGTCCAACCATGGCAGATTGGTCAAGGGATAGAGGCCTGACAAAGAACCAATATCTGGCCTTCCAGCGTTGAGGGTTTGGGCGTGGGGCCAATTCACCCCACCCGTAAAAAACCCCCCAAAACGATTATCTGCGAAGAAACCCCTAAGTAAGTTATGGTTAAAAGTGAAAAATCATCATTCCATGTAACCTACAAACAACTATATCATTTCTTAAAGCTGACAAGCCTGACCGATCATAAATATGAGACCACATATATATAAGTGCATGGAGTCCAGGTTATGGGCCGAGTGAGTGGGAGAGCTGGAACTTGAATCCTGGTGATCCCGGTTCAAGTCCTTCACATCCCGACCACTAGCTTGATGAGTAGTCCCGAGCCCTCAAAAAGTATTTGGCCGCCCCGAGCTTCCGCGCTGTAAAATAATTCAACTGATCTGTCTCCTGCCAGTTGGGATTCTTAATCATGTTAATTTAGTGTTCGTTTGAAAAATATTCATTTTAGTGTTTGTTCACAATAGATCTGGAAAGCCCCACTTGAGAGTGGTTAAATTAGGTTAATTTTAAAATCAGTTAATTAATTAATTCAATTTATTTATTGTTATTATTAATATGTTTTATTTTTTATTTTTTTTATTTTTTTTTATACTTGTAGGTTTCACCAGCTTTTTTTTAAGGATTGGAAATGAAAAAACCCAATACCGTTTAAGCTAGAGGTACCAGAATATTCATACCGAAATTCCTATTTCTGTCAGCTGTTTTTCCTTCCTCTTCTACATATGAAAAGCGGATCAGAACTGAAGTCAAACAATTATTGAGCACCAGAAAAAAAAGATCGAAGTCTCTAGCATTTCTATAATATAAAATTTGATATTACTCCACCAAGGCCACCAAACCACAAAGGCTAGAAACACTTTTCCGAAATACACGTATAGGGGTGAGTGATTTTTTTTTTTTTTTTTTTTTTGAGGTGGCAGCCATGTAGGCTGCCACCCCATATAGGCTGCCACATCTCATGGCTCCAACCCATTTCACGGGAGGAAAACTTCAAGGTGCAGACAGCAATTTCTAAGGATTGTGGAGTTAATATTAAATGGTTGAATACCGTTTAAGGTTAGAAAGCTCTATGGCGTCATAGTACAGGAATTTTTGTTCCCACTGGCCATAAACGTATTACTCGATTTTCTAAATGGATTTCGTTCCTTAAATTAAAAAAACCCTATAGATCTGGCTATCTAAAATATTACTAAACCATTTTGTAATAAAATGATAAAATTGTCGAAATTTTTCGCGATGTCTAAATAAAATTACCAAGGGTCCGAATCTAGCATTTTGAAGAATATAAATCAAAGCGAAATGTGTTGTTTGCTAATTATAATTTGATTTGTTCTCGGGTTTTCTGGACCCAAAGCGCTAAAAACAAAAACGGCGTCGCGGGATTCCCCATAATTCAATTGCAGTGTGAAAAGATACAGAAACATTTTCTAAATAGGGTGAACAAATATGGACGTCGAGGATTCGCGCGGAAAAACCGCCCTCCTCCCAACGAAAACGTTTTCCGAACATAAGAAATTATCCGAAAACATTTTGTTGTTTATATGTTAATATAGTTACCGTCCAAAATTGGAGGTCAAATCGCCTCAAAATCCCTTTGAGTTTGTAACTCTTTTTTTTTTAAAAGAACGCCCTCCTATCGCCCCGAATATATATTTCTAGAAAACAGCGGGAGAAGTTATCCACAGTCCACACACACCTCACTTCCGGTTTTATTAAAAATCTCTCGCACTGTATTTCTCCGTTAATAATTATCGGATTTCCATATATGAAAGGTCATCATGTAAACTACACATATCTAAGGCGGATCAATTCTGTTCCTTTGAAGATTATATGGTAACCTTAAATAGCTTGTGCGCTAAAAAACAGTTCTGGAGAAGCTCGGACGTTGTTTGTTGAAGCCATTTTTCAATATCATTGCGATGTTACACTGCATAATATAATCTGTTTATCTATCAAATTTAATCATATCCATGGTGAATATGAATGAATAATTTTTAGATCTAGATAGGACGAATTAAGGAGCAATTCTCTAGAATTACATACAAGATCTAGGGTCTATCAGACAAAGTCTCGCGCTTATTGTTTCTGCCCTGCGTTCCTAGTCGTGTTCTTACGCCTTCCGCGTGCTTTCCAAAACCTTGGTGGAAGCACGTGCCGCGTTTTCGTTTTATTTTATTAAAAATGGAAAAACACGGCCTTCAGTTAATCAGGGAAAACAATTGTTTTCTATCGGCTGTATTCTAAATAAAATTAAAAAAACTGAATTAATTTACTATGGACTTTGCGGACAAATGCTGCTTTACATTTCAATCATACCTGACTGCCTAAACGAAAGAAATTACCGGGGGAGGACTCCTATATAAAAGTGATGGAAATGATCGGTTATACAGAGTTATTCTCGGTATAAAGGCAGGAAAAGAAATGACGGGAATCACTTGTGTTTTAGAAATGGCACCTCTTAGGGGTGAAAATGAATTCAAGCCACGCTAGTACCTTTTAAGAATTCCTTTCACAATTTCGGACGATCATCCCGTCACTTTTATATGGGAGTCCCCCCCCCCCCCCCCCCCTACCCCTCCCCTCGCGCGCAGAACAAAGTGACACGAGTCTGATAACAATCACGTGATATATCCACTACCCAGCAATAAATTGTGTGATCCACAAGTTAAAAGATTACATAAAGGAGCCGAAACATGAAGTAAATGAAATACTTAACATTAAATTAATGCAAACGAAGTAAAACATTTATGATATAATTGATGCCAGTTAAGATGATTCAACCAAGATAGAACACCTCCAACTCATTAAGTGAGAAGCTGAAAGTCCCAGCCAGGATTGTTTTCTTGTCTTTTACTCCACTTGGAACAGAGTAGGAGTCGCCAAAGTATGTGTGTGAATTAGTGTTCATATTCGCATTGTCAGAAATGTGGATGTCATGCCCAAATTTTGGACCACCTGCGTTCCAGGAAATTGCACGTGATGCCTTTGTCACCATGCTTTTAAATGGATTGAGACCTTCTTTATTGCGGAGAGAAAATATGAACGCATTGGAAGTTTCACGATATCCACCACTGGACGCTGAAGAGAGGAAAAAAAATAAATATTAAGAGGTAGTGGGTGACGATTCCTAAACCTCTTATTTCTCCACGTCTGTCTTTAACTCACGAAGCATGTTATCTTTTCTTTCGTTTTTTTACAATTTCTGCAAATACCCAAAAGCAGTATTAAAAGACCTATGGAGAACCCAAATTGTCATTTTTTTAATTGCTGCCGCCTCGGCGGCAGCCATTATATTCCGTTTCTGGTCGAAATTTTCGGATTTCAGAGAGCCCGCAGTATCAATGGCAGTGTTCAGTGTTCTTGCGCATTGCATGTGGTTCATTTTGCCAGGTCGTCATTCTCGTCCCCAGAGCTACGCGGTTTTTTCAAATGTTGTGACGTTTCGCCCATCACGCGACCAAAAGAAACGGAGGATCTGGGAACGAGAATGCCACGTCGAACATATTGCTTCGTCGTCCATGGTTCGTCGTACATCTGATTTGCGAGGAAAACGACAGCGGAAAACAGTAAGTTATTATTTTTATGTTTTCGATTGCCATGTCGAATATAAGTTTATTCGCTTGTGGAAGTATCCACCAGGGTCACGAACGTTTTAGCGACGTGTCAAGTGGAAAGCAATGTGCTTTTATGAGCTTATCGGCATTGTTAAGTGGTCGCGTGTTTCCCGTTCAACAGTGGACTTCTAAAACAGTCGATAGCATTTTATTGAAAGGAGACAGAATGTACCTAAATGCACTTATAGATGGCGATATTCCAGATGCAGAATCGCTGTCAGTGAATGATCTGCCAACCGTTGCTTGCTGGTCACTGAATGTGAATGCTAAAGCGAAACAATGTCCCGTTGGCGTTGTTGCATCATCCTCGTGTCAGTCCATTGACACTGACACAAACCCTTGTCATTCGCCCGCTGTGGCATGTCAGAAAAACTCACTCGCTGTAGTGAACAATAGCAATCCACTCAGTGCAGTGGAGCCCAGAGAGGCACAAAGCAAAGCAAACATTACCTATGGAAAATACTACCAAGGCGAGATTGGATTCGAACACGAAATCGACGCTAGCGCTCCATACTTGACACTGCGTTCAGCTTTGATGAATACTTTCACCGGTAATAATTATGCAATTATAGTGTTACAGGGTTATGTCATGGCCTTAATACAGGGCTTAGATTCTGCTTTTTATATATTTGATTCACATGCAAGAAATTCTGTAGGCATGCCCGATTCTAATGGCACTGCTGTTGTCATGAAATGTGCTGATATTAGTTACTTGGAGGAATATTTGAGTTCTTTGTCATATGAATTAAATAGCAGATCTTTGAAATTGTACCAGTAGAATTCATACAAGCAGCTGCTCAGTGTGATGAAAATAACTCCAAACATTCTGGTGCATCATATTGTAATGCGAGTTTATCTTTGAGAGAAACTGAACATGAAGGATTTTCCTGAGGGATAATGAGTCCAACTTGGAGGTTGTAGTTCAAATTTCTTGTGAATCAAGCAAGCAAAAGGGATTGAATATCTGCTCAAAAAAATAATTGCAAACTGAAAGTGAGAAACAAATCACACTTGAAAAAGCTAAACATAATAACAAACGTATAATTTCCGTGGAAACTGATGATCAGAGGCAATCTAGACTGAAGAAAAATAGACTTTGTAAGAGACAAAAGCTGAATCTGAGAAACAAAGTAGACTTGAAAAACAGAGAATATAAGCTTAAGAAAAGAAAACTTTCCAAGGAAACTGACAGCTTGACAAATATAAGAAAGAAGGAATATTGAAATAATTTGATGTTGTCAAGAATGGAAAGATCAATGAACAAAATTGGGCACAATCTAATTGCTAAATTTCACAAATCTGTAAAGTATTCTACTTATCAGTGCACTATTTGTAAGGAAGCATGGCCATTGAAATCAAAGCCAAGATCACCAGACAGTTACGTGTGCGTACGATGTAACAGGGATAAGCAATCTCCCAAAAAAGTTTTCAGTTGAAATTCAATGATCCCATCTCCAGTTCCACAACAGTTACAAGATTTAACTCAAGTAGAGGAAATATTGATTGCGCGGGCTCTCCCAATCATGAGGGTTTATATCAAACCTGGAGGCCAGAGAGGTTTCTCCGGAAAATTTACCTCAAAATGTGAAAGAACTTGCATCTTCACTACCAAGGTACCCAAGAGATTTGTCAGTGATTGTTGTTAAGGTCAAAGGTAAAGACAATACATTCAAAGATGTTACTGTAAGAAGGGGAAAAGTACACAGTGCCCTATTGTGGCTCATTGAAAACAACCCACTCTATGCAGAGTTAGAAATAAATATGAAATCACTCAATTCTTTACCTGAAAATGGTATTCCTTCAGATCTGTTGACAGTTGAGACTGATGATCAGATTGTTTCAGATGAAAATGTTCAGCCTGATCCAGGCCCCGCTACTTATAATCCTGCTGATGATACTGTTTACAATGAATCAACTGAAATGAGCAGTTTCTTACCTGTTGGTGAACATCAACAACAAGAGATTGAAGCTGTAAGAAATCAGCTACTATCTGCACAAGAACTCATGGAGTGGCCGTCTGTAGGAGACGAGCCATTGAATGAATATCAAACGCCATTTTTAGCAACCATGGCTTTCCTTCATTATTCCCTGATGGTAAAGGTGATCCAACTAACCCATCACTCTTAAGAGATGTTACTCTTCAAGACAGAATTAAGCATCTTTTGAAATTTGCTGAAAATTCTGATGAAAAATGGGTTTATCGTTTTGCTAATCATCCCAGGTTTTCATACTGGAGTTTAAATATGATTCTGAGAAAGCGAACACTGCAACAAACCAGAATATTTTTGAAGCAAAATCCAGGTGAAGCACATCTGACAATTGATGAGCTTCGTGACATGGCTGCAAATAACAATTCAGCTGTGTTTATGTCTAAAGTTTCAAGATATCTAGCTAATATTCCTGGAACAAATGCTTATTGGCATAAAGTCAAAGAAGAACTCAAAGCTATAGTAACAACTGTTGGAGCACCAACATTTTTTTTTTACATTTTCATCGGCTGATATGCATTGGCCTGAATTGCACGCTCTCTTTGGAGCACACTCTCATACTACTACCAGTGAGGAAAGGCGTCAGAATGTGATTAATCATCCTCATATTGTGGATTGGTTTTTCACACAGAGATTACTAGAGAGCTTTGTTAAACACTGGCTCTATGACACTCTTGATGCCAAATGGCACTGGTACAGATATGAATACCAAGGAAGAGGCAGTATTCATTGTCATCATGATGGTACTGCCAAATTAAGCAATGACCCAGGATTATGTGATGTAACTAAGACAGCTTTGAAAGGTTTTTTAGCTCAGAAATACAAGGATGAAAATGAATGTCTACACATCAATACAACAGAACTGGATCAGGATATTGAGGCTGGCAAGAAAGCTGCTGACACAGCATGCCAGTATGTTGACTGGTTGTTATCAACAGATAACCCAATGCCACCTGATCATGGCATGTGGATAAAACTACAGTTCACCCATGCCAGAAATGGCGTGAAGACATTCCTGATCATGAGCTAGAATCTGATTATGCAGATCTCTTGAACACTGTCCAGCGACATACTCGCTGTAGTACTAATTATTGTTTAAGAAAGAAACACAATGAATCAGAACTGAAATGCAGATTTCACTTCCCATTTGAAGAATGTCCAAACACAAAGTTAGATTTGAAGAAGTCGACAGCAAAAATGATCAAATACAATACATAGCAAAGATTGTTACTCAAAGAAATGATCCTAGACTAAACAACAACCAACAACTTCAACTGCAGGGCTGGAGAGCCAATGTGACATCCAAGTTGTTATTGATCACTATGCCTGTGTTGAATATCTCACAAAATATGCAGCTAAAACTGAACCAAAGTCATCAATAGTGAAACAGGCATTTAATTATATTGTTCAACATGCCAACAGCAGCAGTGATCCTCATAAGGCTATTAAGAAGGTGGTAATGAAAACTCTTGGGGAAAGAGATTATGCTGCCAAGAAACAATGCATCACTTACTGTCACTAAAACTTCACAGTACAACATTTAATGTAATTCCTGTCAGTCTTGATGGTTCGCGCAGAGTACGTACCAACACATATGTTGAAGATGTTGACACCTGTACTGATAATTCCCTCCTTGATGTTTATGCTAACCGTGAACAGTACGATACTTCACCTCATGTTATGAACCTTAACTTTCTTGAGTTTGCTACAAATTACAAACTTGTAAAAAAGAAGCTAACAAAACTACAAGATAATGTTGTTCCCAGGATATTTCAAACTTACTCTAGTAATCCTAAAGGGCCAAACTTTTCTCTATATTGCAAGTACCAGCTTTTGAGGTATAAACCTTGGAGAACAACTCAAAGTAATGCATGGGGGTGACCAAGAAGCATCTGATGAAATCCTTGTCAATGCTGGCAACAATTTTTGGAAAACAATATGCACAGAGTCATGTACCAGACTGGTTTGACAAACTGCAAAGTGTAATTCAGAGTCAGGAACAACCAGATGATCAACCTGTTGAAAGACAGAGTGATACTCGTGAAGAATGGATGATTTTGTCAGATCTTCGTACCCCATTTGAAAACTCTGAACAAAGCTCAAACACATGTACAGCACATGATTGGCATCAAGATAGAGCTTATTACACTGACCAACAAATTGGTGAAATGCCTACATGGATAAAAACAAAGAAAGAACAAAACAGTCCTATGACATGTTATGAATACCAAGTTGTTGACATCTACAGTTTCAGTGAAATGCAGAAACTTGCATATGACATTGTCAAGCAACATTTTGAACATGTCTCTTCTGACAAAGACCAATTGTGTCTTGTAATAATTGGTGTTGCTGGTACAGGAAAAAGCTGCCTTATCAATGCTATCCGCAGTCTGTTACGAAATAAATGTGCAGTTACAGCAACAACTGGAAAAGTCTCTTACAATATCAGAGGTTCAACAATTCACTCTTTGTTGAAACTACCTGTTGGACAACGAGGTGATAATAATCTTAAAGGTCAAAGCTTGTGTAGATTGCAAGAAACTCTAAATGGAATTGATTACATTCTTATAGATGAATATTCTATGCTCGACCAAGTTACTTTTGGTTGGATAGATAAACGTTACAAACAAGCAACAGGACGTCATGACAAATCTCTTGGTGGTAAATCAATGATCTTAATTGGTGATCCAGGACAGTTACCACCAGTAGCAGATAAGCCACTGTATCATGCACAAACCATCAAATGATGTTGGAGAACAAGGTTCTCAAACATACAGAATGTTTCACAAAGTTGTTAAATTAACTGTAAATCAGCGTGTACAGGGTATGAGTCCTGAACAAATACAGTTCAGAGATTTACTATTACGATTACGTAAAGGTCAGATTTGTCTGAATTTGAAGATGCAAGTAGATTATTTTACAGCAATGAACAAGTTGCAAATTATAATGATGAGCAACTAACTAACCTTCAACAACCTGTAGCTCACATTAATGCTCACCATTCATCTGCTGCCGCAAAGAAAAATGAGTTCTGATGACATGTCTGGATTACAGCCTGTAGTATTTCTAGCCAAGAATGCTAGAGTGATGCTAACTATGAATTTGTGGCCAAGTGTTGGTCTCTGTAATGGCGCAACTGGCACAGTTGTTGACTTTATCTATGAGAATAATCATCAGCCACCAGATTTGCCTATTGCAGTAATTGTTCAGTTTGATAACTACACAGGTCCTTCTATATGTGATATTGAACCATCATGTGTCCCAATATGCCCAATAACTGTCTCAGCACAGTCATTGAACAATTTCCAAGAGAGGCAACAGTTACCTCTTAGGCTTGCTTGGGCTCTAACAATACATAAGAGCCAGGGTCTTACACTACTAAAGCATGGATTGATATTGGAAAATCTGAAAGAACTGCTGGAGTTTCTTATGTTGCAATCAGCAGAGTGAAGACACTGTCATCTTGTGTTATTGAGCCTATGACTTTTGATAGGTTAACAAGTATAAATAAATCAACAAGTTTACAGTTTAAACTAGATGAAGAAGTGAGACTAGACAACTTAGCACACGAAACATGCAGATCATTTCATGACTCACAAACATCTTGAGTTAAATTTATGCCAGGGGATTGTACATGTATTAGCATCCCAAAAAATACAAAGGCCAAAACTCGCCTTCTAAATAAAAGAACTGCAGTAGCTATCTTATTTCTTCTTACAATACCAATTAAAAACAGCTAATGTGATTATAGAGCAAACAAACTGATCAGAATATGTACATTTTTGGAGTTTTCAGCATTGGTTATAAAAGGTGAAGTCAATGTATTGATTAATAATACCCCTGGGAAATGTTATATTGGGACAAACAAACATATTATTTGATTAAAAGCACTTTAAAAGGTTTGTATCTATGTATATTTTTTATATTGAGCCCTCACCTCACCTTTTGTTAATAACATCTTTTTTTACAATTCTGCTCTTACTTCCCAAACAAAATATTCAATTCTTGTTTATCATTGCTTTCTAGATTTACAGAAATGGCTGCATCTGGAAGTTCCAGTTCACCAACAACCCAAGAAGAGCTACTTTGTTATGTTCACTGTGTGTTTACCTATGCGTAAGACTTCTGATCGAAAGCATAGATACTTTGACTGTAATTTACAAACCGAAAACAATGAAAAAACCACTAAGAGCTGTATGCTTCGTACCGGAAAAGCAACAAGAATTTGAAAGAGTCGCCAATAACAAATCGCCTGTGAAACTAAAGCGATACTCAACCAGTGATAAATATGACAATATTGTTATTGAGAAGAACACCCAACTGATGGAAGCACCACCACAGCCTCATTTCCCAAGAAAAGAGATCAATTCTAACATGACCATATCTTCTCTTCACAATGCCACATCAAACCAGCGTGTAACAATAACAGCACACTTGACAAAACTTTATGGAAAGAAAAACATTCATTCAAGTGATGGCAGTCTTAGCAAGCAAGAAGGTGTTGTATCTGACTCAACTGGTACAATAACAATCAAGTTACGGAATGACTTTATAGACAGTGCCATAGAAGGAAAAACCTATATTTCAAAGATTTTACATACAAGAATGATAGATATGGCACCTGCATAACCTCATCAAAGTCTGGTTCCTCCATTGAGGAAACACAAGATCTAACTGATTTAGCTGAACCAGATGTTAGTCACCAGTCTCTAACCTCTAAACACATGAATGCTGCAGTGTTGGGTGTCTTATCAGCAGTAAAGTATTACAGCTGTTGTTCGTGCAAGAAAAATGTTGAGTACATGAAGGATCAACTGTTGCCAACTGCAATTCATGTCATCTAACACAGAAGATAAGTGCATCTTCCACTCAGTGGGTTGTAAAAACTTTATTGTAAAGACCAGCAAAACCCAACTGTCAAAATTTATTTGACAGCTTTTAACGAAATTGCAAATCAACTTGCAGCAAAGTGTAAAGTAGAGTCAATCAGCACTATCTCGGAGAAAGAGCTAAGATCTAAGTTGCTACAATTGGAAACAATAAACATTGTATATGATTCCATACAAAAACGAATTTTGGAACTGCAAGTAGAATAAACTGCAGTATGTTATTGGTTGATTGCAAAACCTATTACACTAGTTCTGTTGTAGCATAGTTAGTAGTAAGTCTACTAACTATGGTTGTAGTAAAAGCTACATTTGTTGTTAACTAAGTTACTAGATAAGTGTTGTTTTTGTAAAACTTTATTGTAAAGACCAGCAAAACACAACTGTCAAAATTTATTTGACAGCTTTTAATTGTAAATCAACTTGCAGCAAAGTGTAAAAGCTAAATGTAAATTTATTGTTAAGTTACTAGATAAGCTTTTTTTTATATACGAAATGTAACGATACAAGGACTGAAAAGGCTAAACACTGTTGATTTGCTGAGTTACGTTCTTTTCTAGCCTTCAGGTATACCATCAATAATTTGTTTTTACATGTTGTGTAACTATTTTCACTTGTTACTTTCTTGTTGGTTTTACCACGAAAACAATAAATAAACATTTGTTCCTCTTGATGATTTTTGCTCTTGTAATCCAAATTCTAACCCCCATGACTAATTAACAATTACCCTGCGAAATCGCACGGAACATCGCCTGATACTTAGCCGACGAAGTCATAGGCTGCCGTAGGCCGAGTTGGCTAAAATCAGGCGATATTCCGCACGATTAAGCAGGACAAATTGTTTTATTATTCAACAAATTGATAACAAAACTAAAAAAAATTCCCTTCCACTTTTATTTCAAGAACTGACTTGAACATTTTACCGCGCGCATACAAAATTACATATATCGCAGGATATCTGTTGAGTACGGTCGACAGATGTTGAGTGCATCATGACCATATTTGAACAGTGTTACGATTTCTTGAATAATAATTTACCATATCAACACTGTTCATCAACCACAATCACAGCAAAAAAAAAAAAGGTTAATGGAAATTAATGTAACTATTGATTTGGTTACAATCACACTGCGACTTAAGAAATATTTTATAAAGCAGCTCCCTCTATTAAGACTATCAAAATATCTGCGGTACGTAGTTTAGCAGATATTTGTTTTCTGCAAGTTTTGTTTCGGCTATTTTCATTGTTTTCTATTACACAATGAGGTGTTTTAAGTTACGTATGTGTTTTGCATATTAGTATATAAGGCTGTTGTCAGTTTGCGTTCTTCCTTCGGGTCTGCGAACGCCACACCGCTCCACCGTTCTTTTATGATGAGCAAACATGCCGAAAGACACTGAGCAGTCGACCTTTCGCGTTGGAGTTTTGGACCCACCATCGGCTTGGCCATTCAGTCTACCGTTTCCGAATCAATTAGTTCTTTATAATCTTACTCAGGTTATTGAATATCGACTAAACGATTTCGCTAAGCGATTTTCAGAGGAAAACAGTTCGACCGTTGAACAAGCTGTCAAAAAGGCTCGACGCGAAAACTATACATGCAAGAGGAAAGGAAATCAACAGCAGTTAGACCACTCTCTTCAAGTGCTGGATAAATTCGACGAAGCATCTCAAATTGGATCTGAGTCAGATGAGCTCGCCTCAGACTCGGACGACGAGAAGAGAATCTACCGCGCTGAAAGGAGAGCTGAAAGGAAAGTGAATAAGGACAAGCGTCAGCGTTCCCGTCCTGGCCAGAAAAGAATCGCAGCCACATTCATCTTTCCCTGCGGCATCTTCGTTTAGATACGCTGCCAACGCCTCGTCTTCCCGTTCGGAGGACTTGACAAACTCGTCGGTTGGGCCCTTGTTTTAAGATAAGTATCCGGCACTTTTACGCTATACTTGCTTTGTTTGTCTTCGTTTGTTTATGGCGTCACTACCAGGCCATAATCCAGTATTCTCCATGAATTCTTGTATCTTGTTCTATATTCTTAAGTTAGTGCAGAATATCAAAATATCTGCGGTACGTAGTTTAGCAGATATTTGTTTTCTGCACGTTCTGTTTCGGTATTTTCATTGTATTACACAATGAGGTGTTTTAAGTTACGTATGTGTTTTGCATATTAGTATATAAGGCTGTTGTCAGTTTGCGTTCTTCCTTCGGGTCTGCGAACGCCACACCGCTCCACCGTTCTTTTATTTATGTTATTTGGAATTATTTTAATTTTGTGTTTTCCGCTTCCTCTTTAGGGCGGGAAGCTTCGCATGTGCGAAATCAGATACCGACGCGTCACAGAACAATACTCACCGCGATTGACTGGAATATGGAGAAGTTGGGTGTGATTTATCTTGTTTACTGTCATGTAATAACGACGAATTTAGTGTTAAAAACGGTAGCCATGGCGTTTAAGGTCGCTTGAAGCCCTCACTTAGCTTCTGGGTTGAAACTTTAGACGCTCCGGAATTTGTGCTTGACATGATTAGGCGCGGATACAGGTTACCATTTGGAGAGTATAGTATCCCATCCAGTGTTTTTTAAAGAACAATAGATCTGCACTTTTCGTGGCTCAAGAAACTAGTGAGCTTTTAATTAATTAACGGTTGTATTATTGAACACGCTGTTCGATCCTCCTTTCTGCGTGAACCCATTGAGTCGCTGAAGGAAAGAAGCTGCGTTTGGTTATTGATCTTAGGCATGTAAACAATTATCTGGTTTAATAAGCCCGAATTCATATACGAAGGCCGACGTGTCGCTCGCTTTCAGTCAAGTTCTTGATGAAGGTCACTGGTTTTTCACATGGGACCTTAAGTCAGGCTATCATCTTGCTGACATTTGTCTTGATCACCAAAAGTATCTTGGTTTTGCTTGGCCTTTTTCTGGCGTAATCAGATATTTTACTTTGAATTCACAGTTCCTTTTGGCCTAAGCAGTGCCTGTTTTTGTTTTACCCAAGTTGATGCATCCATTAGTTAAACGTTGTCGTTCTATGGGCCACATCAGTTTTATTTACCTCGACGACGGTTTATTCCAACGCAAAGAGCTTTCTTCATCTGGTCTTGTTTTGCAACGAAGAGAAGTCTCATTTAGTCTACTTCGCAACCGTTATTTTGGTCGTCACGCAACGACTCCGATGCAAATCGGTGAATGGCTCTGTCTCGTCAGCATCGATATTATTTCAAAGACATTCCAGATTCCGGATAAGAAAGTCTCCAAACTCAAAGGTTTGTTAGATTCTTCGATTCAGGATGGGCACTCGTCATTCCGCGAACTAGGCGCGGCTAGCTGGCGGTAGCTGGTTCCATCATTTCAGTTAGCCTTAAGCATTCGGCCCGTTTTCTCGTCTTTTGACCAGAAGGATGTACTTTGCCATACGAAACCAGGTCCGCTTGGGATCACACACTTCGTTTTTCTCCAGGTCTTTTAGAAAAGCGCTTTTTCAAAAATTTTTTTTTTTTTTCTCGCGTATTGTAACATCGATTCCTTCAATGGTTATTCTCTAAGGACCTCCTCTAGCTATCGCATACAGTTGTGTTTTCCGATACAAGTGTTGGACGTTAGCTTTGGAGGATTTTCTGCCTCCCTCGGCACCGTTTGTTAGCGGCACGTGGACAACCGAGGATATTGCCGTTCAAAGCTCCACATTTTCGCGAAACTGAAAGCTATATTATCATGTCTTGCTATCTTATTATGTTGCTCAATTGAAACATAGAGATAGAGTCAAGATTTTTACGGATAATCAAAGTGCTGCCAGAATAGTTTATATTGGAAGTTCCAAGCATCTCCAGTCTCTGGCCATGGGATTTTTAATTGTTGTCTTTCTAACAGTATTGTTCTCGAAGCGCAATGGATCCCCAGGTCACTCAATGAAAAAGCAGATCTCCTGAGCAGGTTCATTGACAAGATGACTGGTCCGTCAACCCATCCGTGTTCCGAGTTATCGATGCTAAATGGAGGTCCACACACCATTGACCGCTTCACACACCGCCCAATTACCAAGATTCAACTCTAAATTTGCCTGATTTGGCTTCGCCACTTAGGCGTATGGTATGCCATTACAGATGTTTATTTGACCTTTGTTGTGTGCATTTTTCCCTTCTTGGCTGTACCATTTTGGCGCGTAATTAGGCCCGTAGTTTTTTGCATCTTCAATTTGAGATTGTGTTTTTGCCTGATTTGCTGTGCCATTTTGGCGCGTTGTTTGGCTTTTAGTCTTTACGTCTTCAATTTGAGATTGTGTTTTTTGCCTGACTCGGCTGTGCCATTTTGGCGCGTATTTGGCCTTAAGTTTTTTACGTCTTCAATTTGAGATTGTGTTTTTGCCTGATTTGGCAGCGCCATTTAGGCGCGTTGTTTGGCCTTTAGTCTTTAAGTCTTCACTTTGAGATTGTGTTTTTGCCTGACTTGCTTGATGTGCCATTTTGGCGCGTATTTTGGCCTTTAGTTATTTACGTCTTCAATTTGAGATTGTGTTTTTGCCTATTTGGCAGCGCCATTTAGGCGCGTTGTTTGGCCTTTAGTCTTTACGTCTTCAATTTGAGATTGTGTTTTGCCTGACTTGCTTGATGTGCCATTTTGGCGCGTATTTTGGCCTTTAGTTTTTTACGTCTTCAATTTGAGATTGTGTTTTTGCCTGACGTGCTTGATATGCCATTTTGGCGCGTATTTTGGCCTTTAGTTGTTTACGTCTTCAATTTGTGAGTTGTGTTTTTGCCTGATTTGGCAGCGCCAATTTGGCGCGTTGTTTGGCCTTACGCTTTGGGTCACGTTCATGATTCGAGTGTTTTTTGCCTTATTTGGCAGCTCCACTTTGGCGCGTTGTTCAGCTTTCGGTTTCATGATTTCATTATAAATCGTGTCTCCGGGGAATTGGCTGCGCTACTTGGGCGCTTGCCGGGGTGTGATGTTTATAATTTCACTATTTATCTTCTTTATTTTGCTTTATCTGCCTGTAGCTTCGTTTATATCTTTCAGATGTTCTACAATTTGGGATTTGGCGTGAAGCACATTCTTTGACCGACCCTTCCTTGCGTAGCATAGTTCCAGGCCTTCTCGACTTGCAGTTAGAGTCCAGGGCTCCATCCACTGTACAGAAATACAAGTCTGGCTGGTTATGGGCGCTTCCAAGATTGGTGTTCCTGTTATTCCAGCAAAGCCGCTTCAAATTGCAGTTTTTATTACTGAGCTTACTGTAATTTCAGTTCAGAACAATACAGGATATTTGGTATAGAATCTGTTATTTACAGTATTAAATGGGGTCACAGTCTAGCTCGCGTGGTAGAATGTCCTACTACTCACCTCCTTGTAAAATCATCCTTATAAGGTGCAAGAAGGAAACTTGACACGTCCCGTGCAGTCCAAATAACCATTGTCTCAGTCGATACGGTTCTAAGGTTTCCTTATCATTATATTTCAAGTAGTTTTCTCGCTGATTTCGTTTTCTTTTCATCCTCTTAGTCGGCTTCGCCGGGTTTTTTCGTATGATGAAATTCGAAACTTAGCATTCAAAGATGTTACTATTTGTAGTGATTATATGTCAGTTTATGTACCTTAGCGTTAAAATGATCAGTAGAGGGAAGGAGATACGACCTTATTAGCCAGGTCTGAAAAGTCTATTTGTCCAGTATCTATCGCCGAGAGGTTAATTATTAAGCTTCTTCCCTCCAGTTCATCTACCCCTCTCGTTAGACGATTTGTTAAAGTCAAGAAAGTATGTTCATGGAAGCAAAGGAATTTCGTACACTAATAATTTGTACTTTGTAACTTGTAATTTGTTGTCTACCTTTTGTAGACAACATTTCTATTTATGGCACACACAGTTTCAAGTCAGGTGCCGCTTCAAATCCTGCGTACTGGAGAGTGGTACTGGTGATTTATCGGATATGCATGCAGGGTGTAGGTGTGCTTCGACAGATACATCAAGCACACAATTAATGATCGATTAGGAGTTTCTAAATCTATTGCTATTTAATTATATTGCTATTTAATTCAGATTATCTTTTATTTATAATAATTTAGTTTAATTACATAGTCCTGGCGAGGGACTTAAGTTGTGCCTCGGCTCGCTCCAGATTTCCTATCCGTTTTTCCCACGAGGTTTTTTAGGTTAGGTTTTTCTGGCCTCCCTGGCACGGCTTACTCTAGTTGGTGTTTCATTTTGCAATTGTCATGTTATTTTGTATCATTTTTCGCATTTACAGCAATAAAATGGTGTTGTGGCGTTACTACCAGGCCATAATCCAGTATTCTCCATGAATTCTTGTATCTTGTTCTATATTCTTAAGTTAGTGCAGAACCCTTCTAATAAGCGACCCGCAATTCCCCCCTCCAGGACGGCAGCACTCAATAGCGTTTCGGTATACTAGTTTTATTTTTATATCACGGAATGATATTTACTTGGCGGGGATGGGGGAGGGGGGAATTACATGCTGTGGGAGCAGCTTTGCCTTACTAATGATCGAATGAGTAATAAAATACAAATATATAAAGCAGCTAAATACTGATGTTATTTACCCCAAGGTATATCGCGTGTATCCTCCAAACACGTACTGTCCTGTTTTGATGATGGTCACCGTGTCACGTTTTCCATCACATCTGCTGTGGAAGGTACTGGAAGCCCAGCCATGAGTGGAGGCGCGGTAACATAGCAACCACTTAGAACGACTTCCAACAGCAGGTGTCAGGAACTGTTTCATATTTCTTTGATAAATTGCATTGCCAGCTATTATAGCTGAGTGGGCAAACAAATCTGAAAAAATAAAACTGTTATTAAAATAAATTGTGTCCACTCACGAGGATACTCTCTCTTGTCATCGTAATATTTTTCATTAAAATATACATGTATTGAAAGCTGCCGCGCGCTCTGATTGGTTAAAAACATAAGCGTGTTTTATCATTTTGCGTGTTTTATCTATTTCGTCTTCCAAAGTTCCCTGCCGTGTTTTATTTTTTTTATTTTTTTGCAGTGACCTTTAGTTAATAGTTTTTATTGATTTTCAAAACAACATTAAATATTTTTAATAACTATTAATTACATAGAGGATATTACACGGCGGGGCGAAGATATGAATTTTATTTTCGAGTGGTAAAAACAATATTTTACTCATTCGCTGCGCTCATTCGTAAAATATTGTTTTTACCACTCGAAAATAAAATTCATATCTTCAAGCCACCGTGTAATTTTCTTTTTATTATATAGACAAACCACAAAAGCACAAACTTTATCCGCGAACTCTTGCAACTCGATGGCTGGACTTTCTTGAATTTCTCTCCTTTCGTCTTCACTTTCAAGGAACTCCTTGAATAATTTTAAGTCATATGAAGTTTTCTTCTTCGTTTTAGCATTTTCCTACCGTCCTCAGTGAACGATTTCCGTGTCAGCTTCTAGTGAATTCACGAATCTATCGCTCGTCATTTATTCATCCGGAGTTTGGCAGCTTTGCACAAAAAGCCATGCAAAAGCGAGAAATTACGTCATTGATATCCTCACTAGTGAGGATATGGAAAATACGCCACTCGGCGTCCCGGATGTAGTTTCGTATGAATTTTACGAGTGGTCTATTTTCCAGTAAAACACTCGTGTCTATATAATAAAATTAATTAATGCAAACATTAATACAAATACAAATACAATTGAATGATTGAAAAAAATAAAAAATAAAAAATAAAGACAACTACAAATAAATTAAATTAAATAAAAAAATGCGATACTGCTAAATAAATTAAAACTTAAAATGTGTTTTTCCTACTCATTGTGGCCAAGTTATTTACTGAGTAAGTACGTTAATTAAGTTTTCCCATTTTTAGTACAGGATGTACTTTTGTGATGATCAGAGTGGGGTCGTTCACGATAACCCGCTAAACCGCTAAAGCGCCTAAACCACTAAACCGCTAATTCGCTAAGTGTAAACTTTGATAATCAATTAATTAATTAATATTAATTAATAACTCTTGCGTGGGGCACGCGTGTACACCACGCAAAACGTGGGTTATCTATCTGCGTTATTATTATTAGTATTTAGCAAAATATATATTTGTTTCAGGCAACGCTTTGCTCTCCTTGTGGTAGCTTTCTTTCTAGAATAAGGTGCCTTACATGTAAATTTGTACTGTTTTACGCATGCGCTGAAGCTCTGTAGTGCATTACTAACAACAAGTACAATGTAAATGAGGTAGATAACAAAACAGTTTGGTATTGAAGAAAGTAAGTTATCGTTCTCTCCGGTCTCCAGTGAGCCAGTTAAAACAGAAAAAAATAGTTCAAACTATCTACATTTGCTCGAGATTTTTCACAGATTTTAGCATAAAATGTTTTAAAAGTTCTCACCTCTCAAATATTACTGCAGACCCGTGACGCCTAGTTTAATTAAATTTATACTTCGAGGCGCCTCTGATTTCACGGGAGAGAATTTTCGGTAAGCAGCGCTGTTTATAATGTTTGGCATGCGCCATTAATAAGTAGCTCTCCAAAAAAATACAAAACAATCTATATTTTCCGAGATTTTCCACAGGTTGTGGAAGAAAATGTTTCAAAACTTCACACTTCTCAACAAAAGTCCGTGCACGCCAAGTAAAGCCGCAAATTAATTAAATTAGACTTTGAAGCACCTCTAATTTCACGGGAGAGAATTTTCCATTTCTCCAAGGAAACGAAAATTAGTTTGAAAATTCGAAAGTTCGAAATTTCGGGGTTAAGATTACAGTGAAACAAATACAAAAGAAATGACTTTTGGTTCGAGCTTATCGGGATGTTTGTACGAAAAAACGAAAGCATCATGTTACATTCCTGTGCTAAGAAAAAACAAAAGTATCGTGTTTGCTATTTTAAAATAGGGGTAAGTTAAGAATATGGGTTCTAAATAATTATTGTTGTCTTCTCGATTCAGAATTATTTTTATCCGACTCAAAGCATTTGTTTTAATTTCCATCGGTTATTTCGATGTTTACGTTCACCGCTCGATTTAGAAATTTATTTGTTTGGTTTGGTCCTTTTGTTAAGTCAACAAACGTAATTATATTAAAGCTTAGCCAATGAAATTCACCTGTTCCCACGGTTCACATTTCACCAAAAACGCTAGCCAAGAAACACAAGACGAGGAGAACGCCACAATGCACGGAAAGTGGGTGATATTGCTCACGAATAAAATTGCTAAATTCTAAACAAAGAGTTCGTTAAAATAATTGCTCTGTCTTGTAAAACCTGTTTCATTTGTAGAATTTGCTAAACTGGTTGCGAGTTGAAACTTTGTTTTTAACATCAGATGGCGTTTTTCCGTGGGCAGTGAAGTCAAGAAAAAAGTAATTGTTTTCAGTTCTTCAAGATAATTGAAGTGTTTGAATATGTTATTTAGTGTACTGCTGTTGTATTGAATGTTGTTAAATTCAAGCACTTTAGTATATGAATGATAAATGTTTTGTATGCCTGGGTCAAAAGGTCATCAACAAAATTTACATGGATATTTGAAGCAGACTTACCCGAACGCTTTCTGATACAAAGGTGTAAAATTCACTATTTACCACCCATTTTAAAACTGTTACCCTGAATATTTCTTGGTAAACCAGAATTAAACGGGTGAATGTTTTAAATTTGAAAAAAAGTACTTTTTCTTGACGTTGTCCCGTGCAATATTGCTCAATATTGTGTAGACACGTCTTGCCCTAGCAATGGAACCTCTAAGTGTAGGTAAGCTATTCTGACATCGCCTAGAAGTAAATATAAAATTTACCCAATAGCAAATGTGATTAGTTAAAATAAAATATTTTTCAATATCAAATTTTCCAAAGATCAAATCTGACTCATTGATTGTTTCAACATGAACATCATTATCTCTTAGCCAGAACAAGACGTGTTTCCAAAACTCAAAGGATTTCCTACAGGAGAAGAGTAAATGCTCGACTGATTCCACTACCTCTTGACAGAAAGTACAGTTTGGTGATTCAACTTGACCAATACGACTGAGTTTCTCATTCGTGAAGACAATATAATTTAGAATGTCGTGTTTTATGACAGAAACGGTAAGCCGTATCATGCAAGCCACTTAGCTCCTCCGATCCGCTGCATGGATTGGAACGGACTTACTTTATGTGCCGTTCCCCTCAAAAAACAGTCTACTAAATGTTAATGTATGACATTCAGAGCGGAGTAGTTTTCAGTTGGCGGGGAACCTCACTCAAGTCGTTTAATTTTAAGTTTCAAAATGCCACAGAGCTTGCTTGGAAAATTTGGGCATGGAAGAAAACGAAAATGAACTAATTTAATGTACGTTTTTAACTTCATGTTTAACAAATAAAGAAGCCAAAGCCATGTATGACTGTCGTAGCATAAAGCTGGCGGGGATGCTAGTCCATTGCAGGATACATGTACCACCAGCATTTTTGTCAACATTTGCCGTTACCTATTTATGGGAGAGAGGCACTTTTAGAGTTAAGTGTTCTGCCCAAGGCAAGAACACAGCACAAGGACTGATCGGTTAACTATTACAATTAAATGGGGGGAGGAAACAGAAGAATGCGTTTCTTTGGGAAAATCCCAAAGGGACTTTTTTAAATTTCTGATCAAGATCACACGGATTCGTTACGACCAACGAGACAAAAAATCCGAAAATGGATTCATTTTTGCCTTGACAACCCCAGAATGCAGCTTGCAAGCTTCGATTTGTCGAAGAGGTCCTCGCCAAACGATTTACCACAAGCCACAGATACGCTTTATAAGCTTAGGGTCATATTTAGCTCTGGCCACCATATCCTTTATGAGCCTCATTCGAAACTATGATGCCTAAGTCGGTGGTGTGGGCCTCGAGCTGGAAGATGAAGGAGTCGCTGCGATTAGTATGCTTTCCTGGAGGTGTGTAGAGCCTTACATTTGGAGTCGTTGAAGGACATATTCCAGTCGGAGCTCCACTTTGTAAACAAGGTCGCTTTGGAGTTGAGCTGTTGAGCTCACAGTGTCTAGAGTGTGGTAGAATATAGAGTCCGTCGGCGAACTATGCTAGCTGGGAGTCACACTGGATGTAGTCGGACATGTTATTAACATAAACGAGGAATGGCATAGGTCCCAGTATGGAGCTCTGCATGGCGACCGCCTGAGGATACTGCATGGGGACCAATCGGAACAGGTTTCTTCGAGGGACGCCTCGCTGGCATCTGGCAGTCAGATAGACTTGAAACTAGCTGAAACTAACGAAGTAGGCAGCCCGAGATACCGTAATGTTCGAATTAGTGACGAATATAGAATGTGGGACTCTTCCGAAATGTCTTAGATTGGTCCAATTAAATGGAATCTAGCTCCTTCCCACTCGCCAGTGAGTCCAACATGTTGTGATACATTTGCAATAATTGTGAAACAGTTTACCGGCCCTTCAGTAAGGAAGCCATGTTGCAGGTGATACAAATACGGGGAAAGGTGAGGGCAGGAATGGTTTAACCCTATTCTAGCCTGGGGGGGGGGGGGGGGGGGGCAGAAAGTGCCCGCGCTGACTTCAAATTTATCGTACTTAAAGAGCATTCAAGCAATCATAGCCAAACCTTATGACTTTTCCTAAACATTATCTGGGAACATTTTGATGTGCCAATTTTTTGATCACGTGACTTGATGTTTCCATGGCCAAACCAAGTTTTGACAGGCCGTTTTAAGCCAAATTTGGTATTTTCAGTTTAAGGTGGACTGGTAACAGTTTACAGCCCTTGCGCTTTGATTGATCGATACTACCATCTTATATCAGTTGATGTTAAAAATAAAGGTGTCAAACGATTGCCTAATCATCGGTGAACAAGTTATGATAATATTTGTGACATAATAGGTTACCATAGCAACAGTATTACGTGTCAAAAACACCCTTATTTTAGCTTTAAGTGCTTATAACTAAAAAACGAGCCCGGTGACCCCCATTTTTTATAATTAAATAATATTCAGCATGTTAAGATACAACTTTTTGCAAAGTTAAAAAAATTCTGCGGAGGGAATTCAGAGCCACCTTAAATTTTCGAAAAATTTAAGGTGGCTCTGAATTCCCTCCGCAGAATTTACTAAACCTATTGGTACTATACCAGGCAATTCACACCGTGTTCCTCGAACTCCTGGTGCGCAGCTGCACTTGAATTCCGTTCACAAGGTCTGTGCAGGTTCCACTGTTCTGACAAGGATTACTGGCGCACTCATAGATATTGATTCAAGATTAAAATATAAACGTATGATATTACAATTACAATATTATAACATAGATCACGTGCTGTCTGTTTGTGCCTCAATAAACTAACCTATTTCACACCGTGTTCCTCGAACTCCTTGTGCACAGCTGCACTTGAATCCGTTCACAAAGTCTGTGCAGGTTCCACTGTTCAGACATGGATTACTGGCGCACTCATCGATATCTGATAAGAAAAAAAAAAAAAACAGTATTTATTTTTTCAAACGTCTTGAAGCCGCAAAATATTTTTCTTTTTACTGTGAAGCATATCGAATCGATTTGAAGGTGTTCTCGGATGTCAAATTGCGGCGTAAATAAATTAAATTGTAGTGCTCTTGTGAAGCCGAGTTAGTTTCTGGAAATTGATGGGACTGTTTTCCACGCTTTGCCGTCGAATGATCTGTAACCACCTCGCTTTTGTAGCTAAAATATTCCCTTGATATCATTTTTGTATTCAGCCGCCTGGCAAATTATTTTTTTACAATAACTGTCAAAATTCTCGCGCGCTCATTGGCTAATTTTTATTGTCAATAAGAGGACAGACACATGAATGACGTAATCGCGCGCGGAAAGGCTTCAAAATTTCGCCAAAATGGCAGCGTTGTCAGTTCGGTAAAGTGCCAGAAAATTACATGAACAGGAGTTCTTTGAGGCGTAAATCATGAAAAGTCGTTCACAGGTTGCTTTTCAATCGGCAGACTGAGAATTAATTCAACGGTAAAGCGAAAGAGAGCAGTATTTGTTGTAGTTTGACGTTGAAGTTGACTGGAATGGAATCCGTTTATTTTGCCGCGTGCAACTTCAAAACAACTGATAAGAATGGACTGAACTTGCGGAATATTTTAGCGGGTTTACAAGAATTTCTAAATGGAATAAAGGTTAGTTTCATAAAATCTGTCTAAGAAATTATTATCGAGTTATTGTACGTAGTTTGAAGTTCACGAAGCTGTGATTCTCAGAATCGTTTCGGCTAAAACAAATTCAGTTCACTTTTACCTGGTTCCCCTCGTCTGAAGTCTTCGCCTGATCGTCCACTCGGCTTCGCCTCTACTTTGACAATGTTATGACGCAATTCATGATCAATAACAGGACAGACGCATAAAAAACTGGCGTCAATTTGTTAATTAGACGCACAATGAAAACTAAGCCACATGCCGTTAAGTCACAACAATGTAACTTCCGGTCTGGTTATTCGATAAACGCACGCTACTTTTAAAAGCATGGAGAAATTATTGAATAAACGTTTCTGTTTCTGTGGACATTTTGAGGGAGTCAGTGTCATGATTATCTGAACAAAACAAAAAAAAGGGGGAAAAAAATGAACCACAGGCAGATTCGAACCCTCGCCCTTGGCGCTGGAAAGATGGACGGTGCAACTGCGCAACTGCGCACTTACTACTGTACAATTGATCTACAACGTTTTATATAATTCACTGTGTAAAACTCGCGCCGTGATTGGTTTAGAAACTGTTATCTATTAGAGTACAGACGCACGAATGACGTCACGAAGGCGGGGAAAAGAAAACGCGCGCGCGCCCTGCCTGCCTCCAACAAATCCTTCGCTCAAATTACTCAAAACAGAGAAATATTTTCGTCAAACTGGAAATATTCCGTAGGAAATTCCATGTACTTCAATTGATACGATATGTTCAAGCTTGGCTAGAACTTGGAGGGAAAATATGATGGACTTTTAGCTCATTGTAAACAGAATCTGAGAAATTTAGCGGGATATTTGTTCGCCGTGAAGCGACTTGCAACGGGATTTGGACTGGAATAATTGTTTTAGTATTATACCAAACCAGTGAAATAGCCTAGCTCTAAAATTATAGATCTATTTTACCGCGAAAAATTGGAAAAAATCCTTTAAAAGTGGAACCCTACGCGCGACCAAGGACAGCGCGCGGAAAAGTCACATGACAACATCAGGCGATCAACATGTCTCGTATGTTGGACTTGACGATTTCAAGGGGAAAATTATTATTTTTTCCGTTGTTACTGATAGACCAAAAGCGACGAGTTCTATTTTCTCGTATTTACAAGTTCTGTCAGTTTCTATTGCCTGAGAAACTGATGTTGAAGCTGCAAGTGCCGTTATAAACTGAACAAGATGGTCACGATGCTGCCTATAAACCGAAGACGATTTCGTAATTCCAGTTCAATTATTTCTCACATGTGACTGCATCCACCGTCTGATGTTACTGCTTTTAATTTACCGGAGGGGAGAAGCCGTAAAGTTTGGAGAAGCCACAGCATTTGGGCAGTTCTTGATCATGATACGGCAACAAGAATATTTTCTAGCGTAGTGAGACCGAGATTGTCGATCCGAATACAAAACTAAAATCGTTGGCAGGGTTTGAAAACAATTACAGGGACTTCTTGCTTTTGAAAGACACTGCTGTATTTAGGATTTCAGGTAGGAATTGCATTTTAAAGTTAGTTGGACTGGACAGCGTTTGAAACCACTTCAAAGACTTAACTGTTCGAAATTATTTACAACTGAGCGTTGTCATGTCTTACTCTAGCTATTTTCTCGATAGTAAACAAAACATTTTTGTACGACATTTTTGGCGATTTTATTTAGTAACACGACTAAAATTGCTGCTTAATGAACACCTCTAAATATCTTTAGGTATTTTTGATAACACACTGACGTGCAGCGGCCTCGTTTATGGAAGTAATTTCTGCTTTGATCAAAGAAGCAAAACGCCGGCCATTTTGCTTTGCTCGGAGGTGAATAGCAAAGACTATTCACCTCCGAGCTAGCCAATCAGAACGCGCCCCCGAAAAAGCACTATTCACTGGTTTGGTATATACTAATTCAGATTGTTTTTCCTCATTTCAGGACGGAATAGAGCGTTAGTCTCTAAATATTTGCTTTTCGAAACATTTGCTGAGTTGAGCTGTAGTTTATTTTAAGCCGTTTAGTTTTCACAAAGTTTTATTTGAGTGCATGAAAACACTGTGGCCTAAACTCGATGTTTGTTGACATAATTTTTATCGGCTTATTTAGCGTACATTCAAGTGAAAATCCGAAGCGAATATCTCCAAAATTATATAAAACAAATAGATTCCATGTTGCCGTGGGTCTGTTCAGTAATAGATCACAGAAGACGTCAAAATGTGGTAAAGAATATCAGTGACCAACTCGCCGCAGCGGCTCGTTGGCCACTTTTTTGTTCTTACCACATTTTGACGTCATCTGTGATCTATTACTGAACAGACGCACGGCAAATGGAATCTATTTGTTAAATAGATTTTAAACAATATTTCGTCTTAACAGTAGCCTGAGATCAGGCTCCTGAAGAAAATTTGCGAGCGAAGCAAGCCGAGTCGCACCCTGACTCCAGAAGTCAGTTATCGACTGTTAAACCACTGAAAGCGGTTATAGAAGAAGACCGAAGAAGCTCCGAGAACGAAAGCGACGGAGCCTGAAGACATTCGTTTGACGCCGCCGATCCATGATATCATGATCTGATTGGCATTTTGTTTAATATTGACAGATTCGCGGTGAATGATGACAGATGTTGACAAACACAATGTCACGCGTTGTTTGTTGAAGTTGAAAACATGTACAGGAGAATTGAGCAAGCGTTACGGAATTATTCTTTGCCATCAGATCTTTCAGATATCCCTCGGCTCAAGGAAGAGCAAAAGATATGCCTAGAATCTGTGGCAAAAGAGCGCGATATAATTCTCCAGCCTGGGTTTGGCAAGAGTTTAACTCGGGTGGAGATTAGAACGATCTGTTCAAGCCGAAGAGTTGTCCCGTTTAGGCCTGAAAGCTGAAGTTCGAAATGGAAGGATAAAAACTGTCAAAAAAAATGGACATGGAGCCGGTTAGCCGGCGATCTTTGCGTTGGAGTCCTTTATTTGCGAAGAGAAAATTACGGCTGAAAATTGAACATTTATCAGACGTAGCGTCAACCTCGTCCGGGGTCTCTAAAATTACATATTTGCATACGAGTATTACGGTAAATTTCCGTCTTCACCGCTAGCTTTATTCGCTTACGTTTAGCAATTTTTACTTTCAAGCTTGTTTTATGGGTAATACTTGAAATGCAACGATCATTTTTGCCGTGGGAAATAATTTATTTAACATTCTAGTTTAATTAACAAGAAGTTAATTTGGGAACACGCCAAACACTCCAGGTGACTTGTTGACATTTTATAACAGGACTAATAATTATTACTGGAGGGCGGATCGGCGGCATCAAAGGAATGTCTTCAGGCTCCGTCGCTTTCGTTCTGCAGCGACTCGGGTCGCTTCGCTCGCACAATTTGCTTCAGGAGCCTGATCTCAGGCTATCTTAACAGTAACAGCCGATCATGTTTGTTTGACTGAAATGGAGATCACAATTGTACAAAGTACAGTAGTAAAAAGGAGGAGGAAAAATATGACTCTACAAACTATCTTACCCGTTTTACAATGTTTCCCTTTGTATCCTTTCGCACAAACACACACATAAGCTATCCTTCTCGTACTGCGCAGCGCCACATTCCATTGTTCTGACAAGGAGAACTGCTGCAAGGAGACTGAAGAGGAAAAAACAGGGCTATTTGAGGTTTAGTTTAAGTTACAGTATCATATCCAAATTGGTCCAAACTGAATAATTAATGTGCCTGATATTTGCATCGGTGCGTGACATAAGGAAAATGTTGCTTACATCACATCACATAACATTCCACCAAGCGCCATCCGTCACCTTCCCGCCCCATCACATTTCATTACGGTTGGGGTCGGGGGGGGGGGGGGGTAATTTCACTGTTCTCGGTGGTCGATTGAACTTAATAGTACACCGACGCTGACGCGCTTGTCATGCATTTCTGATCATGACCAAATTTCTTCAATAGGTACCTAAAGGATTAACAGGGGAGCAGGGGAGGGTGTTCAGTAAGCTCCAATTACAGCTGTCCCCTTCAGGCTGGAGGAATCCAAGACATCTTTCAAATTAACAGGGCCCCTATGGTACCAGCCTGGAGCTGAATGGGCCACCCTGCTTAAATAAGATTTACTACTACTACTACTAGCTAAACCTGTAAAATCTATAAATAATTCAGAATTTCGTCGTCTACACCTCTTCTCTTTTGTTTTTGCAATTTTGATAAAGAGAATTGTTATGAAGCCCAACAAAGTTCTCTGTTCCATATGTTTTTCGCGTTCTTGTCCTTGACCATGCACAAAACACAATATGTTTTGGAGTTCTTCCCGAGTAAGTAACCAATCGAAAGGTGTCGGTTACGTCATTCATCCATAATGTGAGCGCACAGAGATATGTCCAGGATTGACCGCAAATGAGATGCACGCTCCTCGTGATAGGCATCACAAAGTGTCCTCGTTGAATAAAAGTTCACCAAAACACACATAATTTTGTCAAATATGAAGTTTACAGCTCTTCTGCTTTGATTAGAAAACTGGATACAATGCATGGTTTGCATCAATGTTGCAAAAACGGTTTGCTTGCATGAACTATATCAGAAAATTAACAGGTTATAGAGCAGGCAGATAGAAACGTTGTGTCCAAATTATAGGGTTTTTCGTAACCGAGTTATTACGAAAATAATTTGCAGAAAATTACAGTATGCAGCCGCCATGTTGGTGCCTTCTTTGGGAGTTGGGACACCAATATGACAGCATAAAACTGTACAAGAAGTATAGTAGATTCTACCATCAATATCACTAACTTTCACTTCTAAATTCTTTAGATATCACTTCTAGTATGAAAATTTAAAAATTACCTAAAAATACCCGGTTTTGGTCCTTTTTGTGACAGTTGTGAAAGGTTCATCCGGGACATCGCAAATTTCAAAATGCTTTATTTTCGAAACGAAGCACTCAATCGATACCAAACTTTACATAGAAATTAATGTTCTGTATGTGTAGAATATGTGAAAAATACCTTTGTGGAATTAACAGTTTAGATTTTGGAATTTTGATGACGTCAGATTGTAAATTTATTGACCTCTTCCCAAGAAGGCCTTTCGATGGCAAAGACACTTTTAAAATCACTCATTACAATGACATATTTCATCGGAAAATTGGCTGGTGAACCGGATTTCTTGCTAGGAAAATCCCTGTGAGGGACGAGGCACAAAAACAAATTCAATGCGTTACGAGCACACCGTTGAAACAGTTTTCCTGTGTAGAAAAATAAGGATGCGTTCTCGCTTTTGGGACGTAAATAATGTGTAATGCATAATCAGCATATACACGGAATATAAAAAGCTTACACCCAATTATGTAATTTTTTTTTTACGTGGCTATGTTGCCCGCCAAGTGAATGATATAATCAAATTCACCTCCTGTTTATCGTCTCACTGACATCCAACGTAGCTCGCAGCCAATGGAGTAATTGTTTAAAATATGACTATTAAGATGTCCCACTTACCATGATACTATAGTGATGATGAAAGTGGCTGGTGACGAACTTTTTTGAGTTGTTGTAGATGGTCAGATGGGAGCAGCTCACATATGAACTTGTTGATATCAAAGAATACAACCAGGTTAAAGGAGAAACATGACGGTATGTTGACACACGCAAGGCCACACTCGCTTCCTTTTGTGACAATGTCTGAACCAATGTGGTGATGTTGAGGGAAGGAAAAACTTGTGAGCCTTAAATTTGGCATAAGCCATTCCCTTATCTGTACCTCGGCTGAGAGATTTTACCACCTACATCAACAACTTCCATTGCCAGATGTGCAAAGAAGAAATTACCATATTAGAAAATGAAAATGAATAGTTCATAACAAATGATTGCTATACTACAAAAGGTTAAACGCAGAAAATTAAAGGTAGAAAAAGAAAATAATAAATATTACCATTAGCAGCTTTTGTTGTTGAACAGGCAAACATTAGCAGTATAACAGATCGATTATTTGCTCTTGGAGACGAAGCTCCATTTTATGTCGGACTGACTTACGCCCAATAACTGAATAAGACTGCTTGCCACCCCAAGTTTATATCATGAAATATTGGGATAATTTGACATGATGTAAATAAGTTAATTAATTAATTATAAAATTAATTATTAATTATACAATTGTGTGTTGCAGATATGTCAACAAGGTGTTGTAGATATGTTAGTTTAAATACCTGCACTTTGCAGCTTTAGAACTGTAAGTACATGTAGTAATTCGTTGCTGCCTTGAAATAATATAATATTATATGTTTTTTGATTATATACATGTTTTACTATGTATTGTAATGTCGGTTTAGAATTCTTTAGCGCAAACCAACTTTTACATACTGTTTCCTGGGACAGGAAGGGACCTGAAGCAAATGAAGGAAAGACGATATTAAATTTTCAAACAGGTAGAATTATAAAATGTTTTATTATAAGCATGACCTAACTTTTACCCTCTATTACTCCTACGGGTAGCGAACGACAAATGTTGGGCAGCAAATAACGGAAGACGATATTAAATGTTCAAACTGGTAGAATCATAAATGTTTTATTATAAGCATAACCTAACTTTAACACTCTGTTACTCCTACAAAATAGCGAACAGCAAATGTTGGGCAAACAAATAACGGAAGACGATATTAAATTTTCAAAACTGGTAGAATTATAAATGTTTTATTATAAGCATAACCTAACTTTAACACTCTGTACTCCTACAAATAGCGAACAGCCAAATGTTGGGCAACAAATAACGGAAGACGATATTAAATTTTCAAACTGGTAGAATTATAAATGTTTTATTATAAGCCATAACCTAACTTTTACACTCTGTTTCTTCCTACAAATAGCGAACAGTAAATGTTGAGCAACAAATAACGGAAGTCGATATTAAATCTGAATTTTCAAGCAGGTAGAATTACAAATGTGCAAACATGTTCGATTCAAAAGCGATCCTATAATAAACGCATTTCAAAAAAAAAAAAAAAAAAAAAAAAAACTCCAACACATCTCTTGGTACAATACATCTCTTTGTGTAACTAAAATATGTTAATAAAATGAAACCATCTACAGAAAACAAAAATGGGACAATACGCAAAGCGTTTTAAAGTTATACAGAAACGTGATCAAACATCACAGCTACGGGCATGTCCCTTAACCTTAAGTTATGCAAGGAGTTGTCCAACACACAAACGGAAATATATTTCAAGTTATATAAGGCTACAGTATCTCTTAAATCTCCCTTACGATTCCGCTATGAAAGGTTTAAATAGTTTCACTTTAGCATTTCATTTCCTTACATAACAAACTGAAACAGTTCTTTAACTCCCGGCACGCTTCCTTGATGTTCACGAAAATACTTGCCCGATTAAAGATTTTGTTTTTTAATAACAACGCCAGCCAAAATCCCATACAAGCCGGCACGCCACAATTCATTTGTTTATTTTTTCAAACTGTCCAAATTTGATACTTAATTATTTATTATACGTGTCTCGTGAGCATAAGTCCCCTTCGGAGTACAGACAATTCAATACCGAGTACATTCAATAAAACGATTCAGAAAATGAAGTTACATGAAGGCTAGGCCTATTAAAATGGCCCACGCTGTGCTCAAAGTTACAAAGTTTATAATTATTTTTTATCTTCACAAGTTACTGACCGAATCTTCGGACTGTCTATAAGGCTACAAAGTATAAAATATAAACACCTAAAGTTTTACAGGTTAGAGACGTTTAAACATCGAACGGCCACACAGCCGCAAGTTTCGAGCTCTGACTACCTCGAATTGGACAGTTTTATGATGATAGGTTTGTAAGGCGATGAAATTTTAATCCAAACGACAGCGAAATAGAAATGTTTCACCTTTATTTCGTATTTGAAGAATCATTTAATCTCTCGTAGATCGAGTTCGATTTTATGTTGCAGCTGACTTCGGCTTCAGGCCATCCACTCGTGTATGGTTATATAGCAGTTGCTTGATGCGGGGATCAGATAATTAACTGGTTTCTTATTAAAATCCTCCGACCCACCCCAAAGACGATAAATAATTGACCGTTCTCTAAACAAGCCCTTGCTACCCTTGTAATTAATCTGCGTGTGATAATTTGACTAGGATGGACAATATTGACTATTAGTGAGTTTATAAACCCCAGTGACGAAACGAGATGAGAGTTAGCCTAAAGAGTATCAAACTCTTACTATCGTTTGACAATTGAAACTGCCAAATGCGCTTCTCAACGGGTGCGCTACTCGTCGAGTTTGGCCCGAAGTCGACGATAGATCGATGACAGTTGCAAGAACCAACTGTCAGCAAACTATTTCATTTCCTCTGTTTTAGGCCTCGGAGTTTAAGGGTGGGCAGAACCTAAACTACAAGGAAACCACAAAAAATGTTGCCTAAAAGGAAATCTCATAAACCTCCCATAACTTTGCGTTCCTCGGACTCCAGTGGGCCATCAAAGTTTGTAGTGTTTGTTTGATTCACGTTACCTTTAAATATTTCGAACCATGCCCATATTTGGCATCTTGTAGTCACGATGACCAAAAATGAAAAATAGTCTAAAAACTCGGAAGGATTTGATTCGAATTTTCAAATTATTATTTATAGAATTTGCCGAAGAAACGTCAATATCGACACAACTTGTAGCATGCGTTTGATTGAGAATGTACAATATTCTCGGAAGTTATAAAGCTTTATTTTTTTTTTTTTTTTGAAAAAACGATCAAATCCTTCCGAGTTTTTAGGACATTTTCATTTGGGTGCACGTGACACACCCAAAATATGGCGGCTATGGCTTCGACAATATTTAAAGGAGAAACCGTGAATCAAACAAACACTACAAACTTTGATGCCCACTGGAGTCCAGGAACCAAAGAGTTATGGAGGTTAGAGATTTCCTCTTAGCAATTTATAAAAACATTTTTGTGGTTCCCTTGTAGCTTAGGTTCTCCCCCCTTAAGGTTGTTATCCAAAGAAAATTTATTGCACGAAATCCTGAGTTTGAAACCGTTTTTGGATAATGATGTCTCAAACTCATTAATAATCATGAGCCTAATTAAACTATGCAGGAAGCCACGCATTTCGTCACGTGTATGAGGTTTGATCATCCCGCGTGAAGACCATGCTGGCTGGGAACGTTTGTCACGTGCATCAGTTCTGTCATTTCCAATGTAAATTGACAGATGAAGATCACTAGTGAATCTTCATATGCAATTTATTTGGATATCAAGATTCTTGCGGCATTTATATGACTTAGACTTTTAATCAATGTTTTACCAGCTGGAGTGCTGAAACCTGTGACCTTCTGCACGGTAGTCGGACGCCCTCTACCATTGAGCTACAAGCTACTTGAATGACCCAGTGCATTAAAGTAGATTCTCATCATGCTAGAAATGCAAATTAAAACAAATTTTCCATCATTTACATTTGACTTCATGATCATGTTTCCCCAATGGATTTAGAAATTGTTAATTAGAAGTGCAAACCAATATTTCAAAAAAAATTTTAACATCATTCAGAGCTTACGTTTGGTAACCGTAAATTAAGAACTGGAAAACAAAGGCGGGTCAACTACTACTAATTAGTGCTTTCTTTTTAAAGCATTTGTTTGAGAAGCAATCTAAAAAACTCGTGCTTCGGGTTTCATTTGTTTCTCGATCTTTTGATACCACGATGAATCCCTCGCACTCGTTTTTTATATACTAAATATCTATTTATTTTTATTTTTATATATACTACCAAAATCTCAGAAATAAACATCAGATGAATGTTATTAATTTCACCAGAAAGGACAATTTTAAAATGTCTTCAAGTGTACTGAAAGGGTTACGCAATTATTATCTTTCTTTTACAGTATACTATTCGCCACTAAAGAAACGAGAAGAAATCTGGGGCAAATCGCATCTCGCAGTCGCTTGTGGAACGGTTACTGCATGGGGTGCGTCGTCAAGCGGGTCGCCATTTTTTTTTTTACAGTAACGTAACGGTCAGATTGCTTCTAGTTTCTAAAGTGGCGAATTGCAAGAATGGCGACTCATATGTGTACCATTTTAGAGTTTCTACAATTACGGAAGCAGATACAAATATGAAACGTCCAGAGGATTGTGTCGTGCTTTTAATTATTGTAATCGAGGATAAATTTTACAACGCACGATTGTAATTTATTTTAAACATCATTGCATGTGCGGACTTGGCACAAATTATAAGAAGATAGCTGAAGGCGTGAAGACATGGGTAACAAAATGAATAACGTAATCAAACAACTGGATACTTTCTTTTTCGGTTGTTCTCAAGCGATCGCTCCTTAGCAGATTTTGTATTCGACTTATTCGCTGACTGACATCCTCGTCAATATTGCTGTATTTGTTTCCTCCATCCTCTTCATCAGAGAACATCATTTGAGGCTCTTCTTTGCTTAAATCGTCTACACTATTTGGTGGCTGTTTACCTGAGGCTTTGTTCCCTTCAAGATTGAAACCTCACCCTCTTAGCAAGCGGCTTCACTTTTTGTGAAAGATTATTCACAGTTGTAGCAGACATATCGGTGTTATTTTCCTTCTTGTTGCTGCTTTCTTTGCCTTCGGAGACAGTTGATGTTTTAGAGTTTCCTCCATCAGTTGTCACAACACCGTCATCAAGTCCTTGATGCGTTTTCGACGGAGATCCACTTTCCTTATCCACCATTGTAGTTTCCAAACCCACGGAAGCCGGTCGTTTGACTTCAATAAATGTTTGGAATCTTTAGTGGTCTCCCTGTTCTTTCCTTCATTGCTCTGGGCTGTGTTCCTTGATTCATCAGCGTCATCACTACTGGATGGTATATTTGGTGGGGAGGTGTTATTTAGGGCAGCCATACTTAAAGCAGTCGTGACTGCTACTGCGTTTGTAGATATCCCTCGTAAGTGTTGATCGTCAATACTCTCTTGGCTTAACTCACCACTTCCATAGTTCCTCGACAAACTCTCTTTATCACCATTAGTTACCTCTTTGCTTGTTGCTGTATCCTTAAGTATTCCAACACTTATTAGTTTCCTTGTTAACACCTTTGTTAACTGAGTCAACTTTGAACTGCCATTTTAGTTGGTCGGTACCGCTAAACAATTTGCGTTTTTTTTGTTCTCGTCGGTGTCGTTTGTAGCTGATCTCACTATCGGCTTTGCTGTTTCTGTGTTCTTTTTCTTGAAACGCTGTGTCCATGTCCTTACATGTTCCTTCTTTCTGTTTTTGAATCTGTTCACTTTCTTTACGTAATGGCTCTTCCATGTTACCATCTATCAGCAACGAAAAAATGAAATCAATGTCGCTAACAATCGAAATTGTTACCACCATAGCAAGACTCGTGTAACAATGTTCTAATATTTGTATTTGATCTTCTCTTTTCCAACAAAATAACATTGTCTTGAGCTGTGTGGAGGCGTTAAGCATACAAAACATTTTATTTTTATAACGTCCTCCAATTCATGCCTGAACTAGGGATTAGTAGTCTTAGTAGACCTGATGCGAAATGTGAACAGGTGAAAGTAATCAAATCTGATAATACAGACTGTATGATCATGCAGTAAACAAAACAAGTCGATTTGTATTAAGAGACAGCTCATTTCATTAGGTAACATCCAACGAGTAATTGAGTGAAAGAGACAGAGACAAAATTACCACACCAATACTTATGCATACCTCCCCTACCACAGGCAAGAAAAGCCCCTCATCCCAGTAGATATAGTCCAGGCAATTGACCGCCCAATATGAGATCGCACGCTCCTACGTGATAGGACATTCACAAAGATGTCCTTCATTAGATAAAAGACTTCAACAAAACACACAGAATTTTGTCAAATATGCAAGTAGTAATATTAAAAATGAAACAAAAAAACAAACCAGTACATATATGAAGCTATTACAAAAACAATACCTAGCAGTTCAATCCCTGGACCCTCAGACATAAAGTGACATCCCAAAGCCTCGCTTATACGATAGTTTTTTAACCATAAAAAAAAGAAAAGGTCAATGCCTTCACCTTGTACCTTGATATAATCCTCTTTTGGCGAATTTGGGCACGATAGTAGCTATCTGCAGTTTAACCATTACTGTATGGTCCCTCCGACTTAATCTATAACAGTCTTTTTTATAACATAAAATAAATTGAATGTTCGTACAAAATTGCCTTGCTTCGATCGCGCGGCCGCTGTTAGCTACTAAAAAATATGTATCTTATTTTCTTTGGAAGGAAAATCACATTTGTCCGTTGGACACGCTAGATGTAAGTTCAAAACAATACTAATTTAATCCGCGGCTTTTGTGGATGTGTGTTTTTTCTCTCGATCTCCCCACACTCAAGGTAAGTTAAGTTGGTCATTACTAGCAGGGTGTGATTGATTTGTTCAGTCGAAGCAAGTAATGTTTAGAGCAAAAGTTATATGATAGTAAAATAGCTAAACTATCTTGAATCCGCAGGCAGTACGAGAAGGACAGATTTATACATACTGGCACCACTTGTTCCATAAGGTGTGATAAAACGCGATTCCACCGGAAAATTGACTATCCATGTGGGTAAGCCGTGTAGTCGACAAATACAAAACTACGCACTATCCACCGGATAGTGATTTATCCCGTGGATGAGATACACGTTTATTCATGCTTTGAACTTACCTGGACGCGCGGCCCTGCTGCCCTGAGGTAATAGCCTAATGGAAGCATAATTTGAATCGCGAATCAGTTCACGTGAACCTCAGGCAATAGTATGTCTGTACTCAGTATATGCGATCTACTCCTTTGGTTCATTCATTATTAATGTTCCCTTTATTAGTCGATGTAATAGCGTGAATAGAAGGGACAACAGTACGATATACTGAAGTTAGATGTGTCATCTGTCTGGACTGCAGTGTCTATTGTATTCCGTAGTTTTTGTTCCTTGTCCTTTTTCGTGCGCTACTTCCTAAGCCAACATGAAGGCGTTTGAACCTTTTCTTTGAGCAAAGTACATTGATCTGCCAGGAAATAATCTGCCTCGTTCCATTCTGGCTCTGTAGCTGCCAATCTCGTTTGGCGCGCCTGTAGATTCTTACTTAAGGAATGGACATCATTTGCTGCCCAATATAAATCAAACTCGAATAAATAAATAAATAAATAAATAAATACATAAATAAATAAATAAATAAATCAATACAATAAAATAATGTAAATAAATATTAATAGAATAAATAAATAAATAAAATTCAAGAATCAAGATAAAGAAATAAAGTAGTAAATAGAAAGAATAAATAAATAATATATAGAAAAGTAATAAGTAGCAAATAATAATAAATAAATAAATAAATACCATTACACCTATAAATACATCAATAACTACACTCACATAAATAAACAAATAAACCCACACTAACTACCCTACTTCACCTTCCCAATCAAAATCACCCCTTTCTTATAAAATAAATAAATTAATAAATTAATATAAAATAATAAATAAAATAAATAAATAAATAAAATAAAAATAAATAAATAAAAATATAAATAAATAAATAAATAAAATAAACGAAATAAATAATCATAAAGAGAAATCTCGGTTGATGCACTCAATTATCATAGTATATAAATATATCGGTGTCTGTACATAAACGCCTTAATAAAATGCAGAATGAGCCGCTCTTACTTCACAGAAGCACCTACCTTCTAGCTTTGCAGGTCATGCAAGTGTCTCTCGTCGATTTACTTCCTCCTTTGCACGAACTTGCTCTTTCTCTTTAACCTCGATATCTATCTCTGGCTCCAAGGTTTCCGAACCTTTTCCTTCAATACCGTACATCAGATTTTCTTTTCCAACAAAGCGAATCGTGCACTGTTACTGTTTGACTTGTTACTATGTCCTTACGTTTAGCTGCTTCTTGCTTGAAGCGATTCTATTCAAGGCTGAAGAAATCTGCAACAAATAGCAAGGTACATATAGCATCGATATCCTTTGTCTCGATGGCGTGCTTAAGTTTGGTACATTGAAGTGAGGTACTTACTTGATTGTGATTGCGTCCCCGATTAGTAGGCGCCCTTTTGGCTAAGAGGCCTAGAAGGACTTCGACACATTTAATTAAAGTTGTTATTATTTATTTGATATACATGCTGCTTTCGAGGAAAGTGTTTGTCGGGAAAAAAAAAGCCGCACCGTGACAATCCCGAAAGGAATTGTGTTCGGTTAGTTTTAAGTTCACGGTTCCTTGCACATTCAGCATTTTCAGGCGAATCTGAGGAAAAGTGGGCAACACGAGAAGCCAGGGACAGAAGTATGTTTTGCGAGTACTAAAAGAAAGCTCAAAAGCAACAAAAGTAGGTTTCGACAGCTTAGTTGACTGGAACGAAACTTTCTGATCCACGTTCCCAGATTACATTTCGGGATTTGTCGATCGTGCGCTTTTTTCCGACAATGTTTATACTCGAAACAGCGGTATACATATAAGTGTCAGTCGATATCTCATACCTTGATACAGGGGGTGGGGTACCTTGAAATGGGGGGGGGGGTGGGGGAGGGGCCGCGGGGATAGCTTTTTTTTGCAGGGACGATAGATGGGCGGGATGAGGGGATGGGCGAGGCCCATAGAGACAGGGCCTGGACTGACCGAGAGAAAACCATGCTCTCAACACTTGCAAAGCGATCAATTCTGTTTTAGGTCAGCGTGTTCTGTGGGTTTATCTTACTGTTTTCTTAAGGCTTCTTTTGCGCGCGCAAATTTGCTTAAAAAATTAAATAACGTTTCCAAAAAACAACGATATTCCGACCGATTATTACCAACACGTTTCAATTTAGTCCAATGTGGCCAGACTTTCAAAGAGTTTCAAGGCCAGGAGAGTTCAAATAAGGAAAATAACCCTTCGTCGTGGTGACACGTGTCTCCGTTAATACAGTGAAATTTTTGAGACATTTGATTTTTGTTTGTTTGGTTTTGCCATACGCAAGGCAAAGAAATGTAAATATAAAACGCCATAGTGCGTTATTGTGTTAGTTGCCATGCGGACGGCAATACCAAATAAATATGCAAAAACAGACGTGCAGAATATTGGATTACTAATTAAACCTATTGTTTTGTGACGTTCTTGTTGTCTATCGCGGTCGTGTGTGGTTGAATTCTTAAAAACGAAAAAACTTGAGGAATAAGAAGATTATCTGTAGTTAAAATCACAAAGTGAAAAAATAAAATAATCATTAAGTTACATCAGTAACTGCACTATTCTCCCCCATCGCCTCATCGACTGCGCCGCCATTGTTTTTCTTTTAAAAGCTTTCCTATCTTTGGCTTTACACAGCTTTGTCTACGCACAATGCAGAACTATGAAAGCCGCTGGCTCTAAAGTTGTGATGATGCTTTGCAACGTTAGTGAGAGCATGAGTATTTGGATTTGATTTAAGTAAGACATGTTTTTTGTATTATGATCTATGGGAAGTAGTCCTACCCCCCCCCCCCCCCCCCCCACCCCCGCCCCCCACCCCCCCCCCCCCCCCCCCCCCTGCCTTGATATTACTTTCAAGTCATTTATTGAGCGAGACCTAACGTTAACTTCAGGTTCATGAAATTTTCGTTAGAATAGAGCTGCCACTGGTTGATCCACATTAATAGTTATATTGGGAACTTACGAACGTTATTTAAAATGGAACATAATGTTAATAGCAGTTTTGTTTGCTTTATCACCAATCCTCGCATCAGAAAACAGGTCCGTATGATGTACATGTGTCTACTGTGCCATGCATTGGAGCGGCCATATTGGTGTTCTCAAAACAATAGGAGGCGTTTTCGTAAGATACGATCTAATTTCTCACAGGAGAGAATTTTCATTGTTTGGGAACACCAGTATGGCCGTCGGGACGTCATGTGAACTTGCTCCATTCGGCCCACGCTTCTTTAACAATTTCATAAAATTAACTGTCACTAACACAAAGCCGCAGTAGACACGACCATGATACGACAATTTTTTTTTCTAATTTGTAATCGTACACTCGTACACTTGCAATACATTGCTTACACACAAGCAGTGTTCAATGATAGTTCTATAAGAGCAATCAGTAGACATAGAAATAACGTGGATTTATAGAAGACGTGTAATACCTCATTTGAATTAGTCCTATTTAGTTCTTCGGTCGTTCCCTTCTGTGACTGAATTCTCTCCTCGGCTTGGGCCAGTAATCGTTTTAGTTCATCTACTTCTTTCAGCATCGATTCCATTTTAGTCTTCTGCTCCATGTTTTTCGCTCTGACCAATTGCTGTTCAGTTGTTCCAAAGAATTGTGCGCCTCCGACAACGAATCGTACTCTTTTTGCAGGCCTTCTAGACGACTTTTCAAAGCCTGTTTCTGATATCAGCAAATATATGTTAGAAAAGACTTAGATTTTTAAGTTGAAACTGAGGCTATTCGAGCTGGGGCAGGGAACTTGTTTGCGTGATACTCGCCAACTCGCAAAATGCGTAGTAGTTGGGAGCCAAAATAATCCACTAGCAAACATTTGGGAGTAACATTTTGCAGTTGTGTCTTAAGTCTTTTTGCACCTGATATATAGCAGCATCACTGCGTCCTATTACTTCTTTATTGTTTCGTGATCGAATGTATGGTTTGGCTCGTTCACTGAGAGGTATTAATTAACTGAACTAGTAATTCCAATAAAATACCTGGTCATCCCACTCTGTGTTTCTACTTTTCAGTGTGTCTTCCAGGCGCTGCTTATCTGCTTGTTCTTTACCAAGAGATTCATTCAGTGTCTGGCACTCTGTTTTAATCTCGTCCAACTCGAGATGGGCAACAGCCTCGAGCTCGCAGTGCTTGTTGATGGATTGTACATGGCGATCAAGCAACTTGTGTGCTTCCTTTAATGATTGTATCAATTCTTTACGACAAGAAAGACAAATAACAGCAGTTATTAACAACTGTTTACGTTTAATAGATTGCTCATCCGTCATATCCCGTACATGTAGTCTAGTTTACACTACACATTTGTTCACAAAATTACAGTTGTTTTGTTCTGTCCTGCTCGCATGCACTGGTGGGTGGTTTTTTTTATTTTTTTATTTAAACAATATTTTGTCTCAACATTTGCTCTAAGAGCAGATGCTCATCTAGAGAGCTTACGTTGTTTCACAATTACAATAACACACGATCAGATAAAGACAAAATATAACAAACGAAAAAATATGGGTTGGTTGGATGGGGGGAATGATAAGCGGCTGCCATGGTTACATGATTATGTCCGATTTCACCTCTGAGTTCAATTGTAAAGCGTATGTTATATGAGCACATATATATATATATACATGGAAAATTCGCTATATAAATTCGCTACCATTACCATTAAACATACTCAAGCTTGGTGCTTTACGAAAAATAGGCTATTTTAAAACTCTATATAAAATAAAGTGAGAAATATAACGTGGCGTCATAATCAGGTTTACAGACATTAACCTCATGTTAAACATCAAATCAGAACGCGCGTTATACGACCACGGCTTTATAAATATATTAAATAAACAATAACTGAAGATGCTGTACGTGCTCTGATTGGCCAATAGCAATTTACTATTGTACTGATAAATCACAAGGAAATTTAGGTTATTTCATGAAATAAATGGGGCACTGCACGCATAGATTTGCACTGGAATGTTGGAAGAACAGTTGAAAAGCTTGTAAAGAACACGCCTTTGATTCGTGAGCTCTCCACGCGTCCGTTCTTCTAACACTCCGCAAGATTTAGCGAGCTACTAAATTAAGATTACCTCGTTTTCTTTTCTCGAATGCTCTAATTGACTCTGCGATTTTCGGCATACTTCATTTTCCTGCAACAATAGATATGTTACGTCATTGTATATTTAGATCGTGACCTAGGACTAGAAAATCCCGGGGAGTCCAACTCTAGTGTTAAGTTGCTCGCACCACTCTTTCCTCGGGTCTGAAACAGCAATCATTGAGCTAAAATTAAAACAAAGAATGAACATGATTTTCAAAATCATGAATTAAAAATGATATGCTCTGTATGTATATATTTTGAATTAAAGCTGGCTATAGAATAGGAGATCAAGAACGCCCGCGTTAAAATCAAATGCTTCCATTAATTGTTGAAACGATATTTCATGATAGACATCTTCCCTCGTATCTGACTTCAAATATTTAGCCTACCGTTCTAAAACGACCCCCCCCCCCCCCTCCCCCTCCCCCATCCCGCTGAATTTTCACAAGGACTAACTATTTTGTCTTGCTGGTCATAAACTGAGACGAGGCCAATTTCCGCTTCTCTTTTCGTGCGACACGTAAACACGAAGTAAATGACAGCGCGTTAAATTCGCCTGATCGCAGGTTATACTGGGAATTTCATCCCTGAAAGGTACGACGATCACTCCTATCACTTTTATATGCAAGCCCCCACCACCAACGGATCCTAAACATACCATTTGAAGTTCTCTCTCCAAAGCATCTGCACGGCTACGCTCCTCCTCAGCGTTACACATTGAAGAATCTTTCTTCTGTGCAACTGTTGCTTTTTAAAGCGACAAGCTGGAATTTTTTAGACTCAAGCTCTCTCTCTTATACGATTCCAACAGACATTTCTGATGCTCGTTGGTGTACATCAGTTTTCTGTGAAGCCGAGAGGCTGCGGAGACTGAAAAAATAATTTGAAACACTGATGACGAACCCGTTTTAAATTTATTTATCAAATACCGTCGAACCTCCGCTAATGGAGGCACACATTTCCCAGCCATTAGCGGACACTAGTCATGCATCGTCCCAGCCAAATTGGACACTTTTTATTGTCCCAGCGTTGTCTGGTTACGGGATGCGGTATTGGCTTGAATTATATAAATATGAAATTGCGCGCTCTGCGATTGGCTGAAATCTGATAACATATAAAACTGAAAATTATTTTGAACGTTCGAGCGCCGTGATCTAATGCATGTTTAGTGCGTTGGTTTCCGGATCGTTGCGATGTCTGGGTTTATTATGTTAATGCTAGTCTTGGGCAAAACGCTTTACAGTCACGGTGCCTCTCTCCACCCAGGAGTATAAATGGGAACGGGGAAATAAGGGCCTATTTACATGGAGATGAGTTGTTCCTGGTAGGAGGGTTACCCTCCCCAGAGCCATCTTTTACCGAGCGTTTATAAGAAAAATGTTGTCCCTGTTTACCGAGCCAAAACGTGGCCCTCTCGGGTTCGCGGATGCTCTATATGTCACGACTTTGTCCCTGGTAGGTGAAACAACAATAGCCAAAGTGTTTACATGGGAAAAGTTGGCCCACCCCCCAGGGTCACCCTACGTTCAAAGCGAGTAACCCTCCACCCAGGGTTACCCTGCCCCCCGAGCCAACTTTTCCATTTATCATGTAAACGGTTCGCTGCTATTTATAAAGAAATGTATGAAAAGTTATCTCGCCCGGGGTTACTCGGTATGGAGGGTGACCCTCCTACCAGGGACAACTTTTCTCCATATAAACAGGCCCTAAGGGAAAACCCCAACAAAGGTTTTTAGGGTAACCGGCCTGCGCGAATGGACTAGTATCACATTCATAGGGAATAGCAATACTCCTAGTCAGGTTACATGCTACAAGAAACCGCGCCTTGAACGCTTGCCCCGGTCTCCTGGCTTCTCCGATGCCTTGGATTGTAACGGGCGTATTTCATTTAAGAAATAGATTACTTTCTTTCCATGTTTCTACAACTCGAAATAGCTTTGAAAATACAAAGCTTTAGCCACTTGTGTTGACCATAACTCCTGACTCGTCCCCAGTCGTCTCAGACAAGAAACACGACTGGGACTAGTCAGGCCATAACTCTATATAAAACTCGCAATGTGATGTTTTTTTTTTTCTCAATGCATGTTACTATAATAGTCAAATTAATAATAAGTAACTTAATGTCAGTGATACATTCTTACCCTTTGATTCTGTCTTGTCCACGAGGTCGCGCCAGTAGATTACACTGATCAAATGCCTTTTGCTTCGGCTGCTCTAGAACAGATATCTGAGACTCGTGACTGTCTCGTGCAGAGTTTTGTAACTGGATAAGCCGCTCCTACCAACAACAAGGGGAAATTGGTTCAACTGTTTAGCTAAAGCTTAAGGCAAATCCAGTATGGGTGGGATAGGGTAGCGAATTTATAGGGTGGCAATAGGTGTGTCGGATTGGGTAGGGATTATCAATTGGTAGGGTGTCGCATTCACACAAGGCGGCTAGAGGTGTTACATTTATAGGGCGTGGTAGGGTGATGATATTATGGGGTGTGAATTTATAAGGCGGAGTAATGGAGTCAGATTTATATGGCGGAGTAGGGATATAAATTGATAGAGGGAGGGTAGGGTAGGTGTGTCGCATTTATAGGGCGGGTTAGAGGCTTCAAATTTATAGCGTTGGGTAGGTTGATTATAAAGGGTGTGAATAGGGGTGGCGGAGTTATGGGGTAGGTATGGCATGGAATTAAAAGGGTTCTAGAACCCTGCTATTCAGATTACTAAATAAAATAACAAAAGGGAAATTGTCTGAGATATTGAGACTAAGATCTATGTTGTGTTTTGAAGCACCTATCACTAAATGCCTGGATCCTCTAGTGGCTTACAAAAGGGTAGGACATACAGAAAATGGAGCGGTTAGTGAGTTTGTATCTGGTTCCAGAGTGTCCAGGATTTAAGTCCTCCCTGTACCCTCGTGTTGTATTCTCATGCAAGACAGTTCATTCGCACAATACCTATCTCTACACAGGTAGTAAAAACAATAGACCGCCTGCACAATGGATTAGTTATTCCCATTTGAGTGGAGTAACAATGCTCATTATACACTGTAAGTCGCCACATGCGCGCTACAGATACCAGATATATGGACCAGGATTGATCAACCAAGTGTTAGCTTATAACAGATTTTTATGACTAACCTGCTCTTTGATCTTCTTTTCGAGGTTGTACTTCACCAGCTGTTAGTATTTACAAGGTCAAAAAATCAACAGGGTGCTGATCAAATTATATGCGATTCAATATACCTTTTCGCGGTTTCTGACGCCATCTTGGTTGGGGGGCAAACACGGCAAAATTTACAGTAAATGTATGGGAAAAGTGAGGAATCTAATGTCTAATAATTAACGCGAAATTCGAATCCCGAAATATTCATTAATTACAAACTCAAGATACCAGGTAAAAGAGTCATCAATTTGTCTGTAAAACCGAGCCGCGTTCGCGGGAAAATTTAGAAACATTTGTATGGAAAACTAAAAATGCGATTTCTCGCTTCCCAGCACAGCTGTATCCTTCAAATTTAATAGATTAAATATTTTGCTAGGTATCTTTACTTTGTAATTCATAGAAATTACAGAATGTTAATCTTCCGCAAATTATTGGCATCGAACTCCCAACTTTTCTCATACATTTACTATAAATTTTGCCGTGTTTGCCCCCCAGCCAAGGTGGCGTCAGAAACCGTGAAAAAAAAAAAGTTAGCAGTGAAAAATATATTTAAATTTATTCTCGTCTCAAAGTAGTTTGACAGAAATTTTATTTCTGACCGTTTGCTTGTGAGAAAGAGCCAGCAGTAACCCAATGGAAAACATTAAATCATAAGGAATTACTCAATATAATATACACAATCTGATGTAGAAACACATTACCACACATTATTATCTACTTTGCTGAGAGATTCAGTTTAAAGTCTGGGCCAAACGAGGATGAGAGTCGAGTTGGCCTGAAACTCTCATGCACTCTCATCGACTCTCATCGAATTTGAAACTACTCTTCTTGAGAGTCGTCGACGAGTATCGCTCTCGTTTGGCCCGAGGTGCATGGTAGTCGATGAGAGTTGAATAAAGCTCTCACGAGAACCAATTTTCGTTAAATCGCATCCCTGTTTGGCCAGGCCTTTAAGAATCCTCTGCTCAAAATTCCACACAAATACCCAAGGTCGTCCAGTTCGGACCCCTCCCCTGGTGAGTAAAATAAGTCGCTTCACTGGCAAATTGTGAAACTGTGTGGCTTACGTGAAGAGCTCTAACTTCGTCCTTTAGTACTTTTAGTTCCTTATCTGTGCATTCTGCTGCCAGTGTCTGTTTGGCCTGAAATGGAAGTTAAACAAAATAAAATGAATCAAAGAGAATACGACGAGTAGCAACGGAATTAAGATAAATGTAACTTGTTCAATGTACATGTTGCAATTTCTTACCTTATCCTCTTCATACTGTAGCAGGCGGTCCTCTTGCTAGAGAGAAACAATTATTATATTAACTAAAGTTGTGAATTTTTCTAGGTAGTATATGTTGCAATTGTGGTTCAAATTTTTTTGGTTTAAACATTTTTCAAACCAGCTTGATTTTTATTTTCCATTGTCTAATATCATTACCATAATCTGAAACAAAGGAAATAAAATCAAACTGGTTTGAAAATTTTAAACCAAAATAAATTTAAACCACAACATATATATCAATATTATATATCATCAGTTATAATATATCAAAATACCTTTCAGTATTACCAGAAGCTTTTGGTATCACTTAAGTGCATTTATATCGGATAGTACATGTACGTGTAGAACTTACGTTAATTAAATACACAAAGGAACTTATTGTGCAACAATTAGTTTACCTGCTTTTTTATGTCAATTTCTTGCTGTGCGTGTTGCTCAACTAATGCGTTATTTTTGGAAATTTCTTCTTCCTGAAATGTAAGGGAAAAGAGAGAATAGTGAATTTGAATTCCTGGAATGAGACAGCGAACAGAGAGGAATGGCGCATATTCATTGCTGTCCCTTCCATAAGCTGCGTGTTCACAATAAATCTTCTTTTTCAAAACATGAAATAACTCGTTTAAATATAGCGCTGCTTTGTTTGTTGTTTGTTTGTTATTTGTTTGTGTGTTACATGATATTGGTAAGGATTCGTTTTATCCAGTAGTTACATTTAATAGTGTTTGAAAAAACAAATAACATGCATTTATTTTCCATGTATGAATTTAGTATCATTATATCCAATACCTTAAAGTGCCCCTACGATCAAATTGTTGATATTCATTTTTTTACATTTTCGTGTACAATATGACTTTCTTATATATCTTGCCAATTTCAATCCATTACGAACATTAGAAGTCATTGTTTTGGACTTTTATTTCCGAGAATTTACGGCCACCATTACTTGACCTTGTTCCAAGGGTGGTTGCGAATTAGAGAAAATGACGTCATCTGACGTCATTTTCTCTAATTCGCTCAAAAATACTTCACGGGTTGAAATTATAATAACAACAGGAATAGAAAATTGCATGAAGAGCAACAAAAACTTTGGACTTTTTCTTCGTGCAATTTTCTATACTTGTTGTTGTTATAATTTCACCCGTGAGGTATTTTGAGAATCTGACGTAATTTTCTGTAATTCGCAACAAGCCTTGGAACAAGGTCAAGTAATGGCGGCCGTAAATTCTCGAAAATAAAAGTCCAAAAACAATTACTTCTAATATTCGTAATGGATTGAGATTTGGGAAAGATATGTAAGAAAGTCATATTATACACGAAAATGTAAAACAATCAGTGAATATCAACAATTTGATCGTAGGGTGCGCACTTTAAGTCTTTATAACTTATTTAGACCGTGCAGGATGATCGTAAATCATAAATGAGCTAAAACAACTGAAGGTCTTATGAACGATTTTAGAAAGCTTGACGATCATCTTGAGATAATTTATAAAAGATGGACTGTTAACTGAGACATTACAACTCTAACATGTAAGAAGACTCCTTAACTAGACTAAGAGTGCTACACATTGATCCTAAATAGAACAACATACCTATTTAGCTTTAGACTACGAGCAGTCTCTTTCTTTTCCTAAGTTTCTATGGCGCGAGAAGTAAGGGAATTGTGATTTGCATAATACATTTCTGCTCGCGCCAAGGATTTGAGGAACAAAGACCGTTTCAGACTTTGTCATTTTAATTTGAACGTCTGTGCGTCAAACTTGTTCAATAAATAATAAAAAAATCATATTTTGACTCAGGAATCATGACGCCCCACGGTCACCATTCGTGAGTTCTATTTAACTGGGTCTGCGGAGGGAAATTATAAAGGAAACTGTACCTTTCTGCGCTCTAGTTCATGCTTTTCAGTCATCAACGTCTTGATTCTCTCTTCGTTTTCCAAGTCTAGAGTCTAATACACAAATCGAAAAAAAGTCATTTTCATGTTCTGAGAACCTTTACACTGGGGGATGGGCGATGTAGAGCTCCTATTCTGGTAAGTGTTAGCTGTTAGATAGGATCCTAGCTACTGGAGTCAGCATATTAATATTCAGATTTTGTTTAAATAACTGTAGAACTGATTATATTGGGTATATGGTAAATCTGAGATCATGGCAATAAAAAGTGTCACTTTGTACTGGTCTAGGATGGATATGTGTATATTAGTTCTTTAAATCGATTAGGAGATATTTACCTTACCAATGTAACCTAAAATTGACTAATTGACGAACAAATAGACGTGAAAAAGTTCAGAGTACTCATATCTTCTGGATGGAAAAAAGTGGAAAACTTCGTTGGACCATAGTTAATAGAGGGAAATGGTGTGAAGGTGGTTACGTGTGTTCAAGCAACTAACCAATAGAAACGTTGCGATTACGTAATTTATGCATAGTGTTTGAGCGCAAACAAAAGATGTGCACGGTCATGGACCTTCAACATAAATCTTGGCCTCTTAATTTGCTCCTTTGAAGCTTGCCGGGCTTCATAACCATTTCCCTCTATTAACTATGGTTGGACGATCATAACGAGATGACTAAAATGGTCATTCCGCAAGCGGTCTCAAATAGGGAAGTTCCTTCCACTCCACACGTCTTCACTCTAGTAATTCTGCGTTAGAATTTAATCGCAACCAGTTAATATTCTTTCCATTGCAAATAAATTATCGTTCCTTGTACTTACAGCTACAGGTATATAATATAATAGTTATTACTTATATAAACGTGCGTTGCCCTTTGTACATTCAAAGTAACTGAGCTGTATGAGGAAATAGTTAATGCTAGCGATCCGACGATATTTGTGGAGCTGTAGTGATAAATTAATTTCTCGGCGCATGGTAGAACTTGCATTCGCTTTTAAAATGAGAAATTTCTCTGAGAATTAAATAACAAAATCAAGTAACTCATGCATCAGCGATCACCAGCTCAATTATCATAGAAAGTAGTCTGACTATCAATGCCGTGCAATGCGGATACTTAGGACCAGTTATACTTACGTACCCTTTGAATCCGTAATTCCTCTATTGCCTAGAGAGAATAAGAGAAAAAAATGATTAACCCTTTGCAAATTTAGTCTATTAGTTATCACAAATGGCTGCATTGCCAGTTCAAAGTTGATTTCAGTTCGCGGTACTTCAATCTTTTTTACGTTCCGTTTCACACTACTGTAGTTTTTTTTTTCTAAGGAAAACACAAATCTATTTTCTAAGCTTTTCTCGTCCACGAAAATGATTTACGCGATCACTATAACCAGAATTATGATAGCTTTCTTTTTCTTTTACTCCCCCTCTCCCTCTTTTTCAACCTCTTGTCCATACAAATCGTTGTGTAGGGAATGTAATCCCACTCTACGTACACCATCCCAAATTAGGTTATTAAATAGAATGAATTAACAGAGAACGAGCAACTATCATATATACACTAACAGGTAAACATACTACCACAGCCCCTTGCCGAGTTCCTTTCTTCATTTGCGTGAACATGTATACAACTCTTTTGGTCGGAATACCATGGGTTAAATTGGAATATACTGGTGATATATTATTTATTTCGCAAACCGGCCGGTTAGCAGCTAGGTTGTTAACAGCTCAGAAATTTGAAGCTAAATGTTACTGAATTTTCAGTGGCCAGAGTAAACGTGTTCTGGGAGAGAGTTCCATTGATTTAGAATTCTAGGGTAAAAAGATAGTCTATATGACTCGGTTTTACAGCTTATTGTATTCAAAGTATGCTCTTTAGTGTGTCTGGTTTTCATAGCTGGCTTTTAACAAGTTTCCATCTTTTTTACTGCATCACAGGTTACTACTAATATTTACTTACCACAAATAGGTTGTTTCTAAACCTTACAGTTCTTGACTCGTCAATAGCACTATCAATCTCATCAGTGTTGGAAGATGTATTTGAAGGACGTTCTTCATTGTAAGCTAGTATCTGAATGGTGCTGACGTTTTCTACTAGATTTTCTCTCTGAGCCACATGTTTACTTTCTTGGGTAAATTCCTTTTTCACTTCCTCTCTGCAGCTTGAAGTCGTTTTCTTGGCAAATCTGTCATCATTGCCGTTGTTTGGATTATATCGTTCTGCTGCGATCACCAACTGCCCCAGTATGCTTTTGTGACCGTTGCTTACGTCTCTCTTATTTCCTTAAAGTGGGGAAATCAATCATTTAGACACAAAAAAGAGAAATATGCATTATTGTAGAATTGCAAAAATGTACTAAAGTCTATATTTCTTCACGTAAGTCCAATTTCGCGTTCGAATGGAGAAGGCGACGTCGGTTTGAGAAACTCGTAAATCCTACACTCTGGTCCAGAGTGCTTAGAAATGCAACGGTCCGCGCTGTCGAGGAAAAATACTGTTTGCGTCATCCCGTTGTCTGTTTAATTTGAAGAACTATAAGCAGAGTCTTTGTGTTTTCAAAAATACGTCGTATTGAGCAAGAACGAGAGAGAAGTCAGAGTAATTGTGTAGTCAGTAGAGAAGAGATATTTCGTAGATGACACTGTATCTATTTTATTTTCTAACTGGATGATAGGACACCGTGCGGGAGGGACTCCCATGTAAAAGTGACAGGGGTGATCGTCGTACCTTTTAGGGGTTAAAATGGGAGGTTTGGTACCGCTTAGGGTGTTAAAATATAAAATAACCACCATAAGAATTAGGGATATCAATACAATAACTAGTTTTGTTTTAGAATTGGTACCCTTAGGGGTGAAAATGAATTCGGGCCACACCCACAAAATGAGATTCTACGGTATACCTTTTAGGGTTCTTTTCAAAATTGCTGATGTCAATTATATATAGGAGTAAACCCTCGGAAATGATAGTCGGATAAATTTCTGACCTGCTTCATAGACGATTCAGTAAATAAACCTGATAAAGATGATTACTTACTTTTCCATTCGACACATCTCCTTCAGTGTTCTTTGGTTCTTCTGAAGTCCAAAGTCCGTTTTTTCCTTCTTTTAAGTCTAAAAAAAAAATATTTAAAACATATATAATTAGAGACTATTCTGAGTGTACTACTGTAGTTTTAATAGATTGCTTGTTTGTTCAGTTTAGTTTAGATTGCTCGAAGACTGAGGATTCCCCGTGCCCCGTGATAACCTAGAGGCTCGAACATGACTTGCTCGAACTGATCAGTTAGGTTGTGCTCTTAAATTAGCACAACAATCAACTAGAAGTTAAAAATAATTTAAAAAAATATTGGAGATCTGGCACATTTGAAAACGGAAACTTTCGAAAACGCTGATGTCATTCACATCACGTGAATGCACCGAGCATCGCGGCGAGTCTATTTTTCGCATGCGCAAATGACTAGTGTTGTTGCGTTTTCGAGCGTTTTCAGTGTGGACGGGGAAAACGCTGCGAAAACGATAGTGGGGACTCGGAGCTTTTGATGCGATTTCGGTAAAAACGCCGCAGCATTTCGAAAACGCATTAGTGTGGACGGGGCCTATGTATGGGGGAAGGGGAATCCTTCTCTTAGATCATTAAATTTATAAGTAGTAAACAATTGCAAAAATCGAGAGATGGAGGCAGGAAAGGTCGTTCTCTTCCCTTCCTCTCGGTCAACTGAAAAATGTTTGTCAGTTGAATGATAAATAGTGACTATATAAACAACGACTTAAAATACAATTTAAAAACGTTTTAACTATTTCCTAACCATATTATTGTAGCTGGAGACACCTCATCTTATCTGTACAATGTATTGAATGGAAACTATATCCCAATTGAAGGGTCAGCCATGTACCTCAGTACCTGGCCTGGGACATTGACATTTTGATATAGTTGTGCGTTCTAACTGATCGACGCAAACATCAATTATTGAGTAAGGTTTGATATTAGCGACCTTTTAGATCGGGCTCATCATCGAAGTACGAGTACGATATTGACTACGAGTACCAGTACGTCTTTGGAATTTCACGTTCCCAGAGCGTCGATCCTCTCTATTGCTGACCGGTAGAGAAGGAGGCTCTACATGGCTCTAGGAACCGGCGTTTGATAGACGTGTTTAAGTCGACCTAGTCAGTTACAAACCCGGTGCACTATGTTTGAAAAGTCGCACTCGTACTCAATTTCGTGCTCGTACTCCGATCTATTATGCGTGGTTCAATTCCTCCTGTTACCATCCCCCCACCCGGGCAACCTCCGGGCAACCTCCGGCAACCCCCGGGCCTAAATCAGCTAAAGCTACACTAGGAGATATATACTATGCTAAGAAATATAGATACATAAATATAAAACTAAATTAAACGAAATCATATAAAAGAGCCGATAGAAGACAATGGCCAGGAGGTGGGGAATTTCGCAAGTAGTCTTGTTTCGGGGGTAGGGGGTGGGGATAATTTAAGTATCTAGTCACGCAAGGAATGATGGGGCTAGCCTGAGATCAGGCTCCTGAAGAAAATTTGCGAGCGAAGCGAGCCGAGTTAGGATGATGGGGCGAACATTGGCGTCGAACAACACGGGCCGGAGGCAGTTAGCGGACTTCTTTGCTGGGAAATCCCTCCAATTTGTACGCGATTGTTTGGAGGAAAACAATTTGCCCAAGTTTATACAACCTGTGTTTGAAAAAACCGCAAGAGAGGAGCGTTAAAAGCCAAAGAAGCACGGACGAGAAACAAAAACATTGCCTCTTTCTTTGTGCCCGGGGTGGGGAATAGGACGCCAAGTGAAGAAAAAATGGCAAATCCCCGGGGGTGTCCCGGAGGGGGATGGTAACAGTAGGAATTGAACCACGCATAGACCTTATTCATAAATGGCGGTGGATTAATTATTCTTTTATATTCATAGTAATCAGACACCCTAGCCTTTGAATTGTGCACATACTAACGAGGCTAGGGGGCTTATTAGCGTGAATTAATATAAAAGAATAATTAATCAGCTGCCATTTATGAATAAGGTATATAAAAGGTCGCTGATTCACAATATGAAGGTCACACGTAGCAATGGCACTTGTGAGACACAAATTAAAGTAAGCTAACCAGAGTAAGTAGTCTTCTTCTCATCGGCTTCTCCAGAATACATATTCTTAGCGGCTTGAACATGCAAACAAATCAAAATATCAGAATTGAGTGATCATTACTGCGTTATGCTTTTAAAAAGCAGGTTCAATTTGACGAGAGTGCATGAGAGTCGATGACTGTTTACAAAATGGCCGGACGATATGTGAAAAAACAACGTTAAAACGGCTGGCAAATCGATTTGAAATTGAAGTCTTTAGTTTTACAATTCGTAAGCTTACCTCAGCTTCACTCCCAGCCTTGCATTCACTTCATGTTCTAATGTCTCGGTTAAGAAAAAATATTCGAAAAAAGATTAGCTACTTTTCGTAAACTTTTTTGCGGTATACGAAAATTTTGCAAACTGCTCGAAGTTTCCCGCGCTTTTTAGCGGCTGGCGCGGACAAAGGCGCGGACACACAGCGAGCGCGGAGGAACCTGGGAAGTATCTCCATATGCAAGATGGCGGAAGTGAAATTGAAAAATCTTCTCCGCTTATACAAGCTCAGAAGCAAGTTTGACGCAGTTATTCTTGCTGTTCATGCTTGTCTTGTCGAGCGAGGATTCCGTTGCATTAATTCTGGAGAGGAGGTGAGGTTATCCTGAAGTATTTTTCGGTAAACAGGTGAACAAAATGGCCGACTCACTACGAAACCACAAGCTGCTAAAAATTGCAAACTGTTGGATATTTTATAGCATAACTAGTAATTGTAGTGTCCAACAAATTATATAATACATCTACCATGTGGTCTTCAATGTGGTCTTGAACTCTGTTATGTGTTTAAATTGTCCACAGAGAAATGCACAACAAGAATGTGATTTCGGAGAGACTCTTCCTCCAGACTGGAACAGCCTTGATGATGTTTATGCTCTTCAATACCGAAAAGGAAACTTGAGCTCTGTGTTCATTTTTAAAGCATTGAAGCTGGGCGATAAAGTGATGTTGTATCTCATGGTGTGTAGTCCGCAGTGTGTAGAAATACAATGTACTTGTGTGGTACCAGAAAATATCCATACCCAAGGAAAATCAGCCAGGAAAGTAGGGACGTTCCATTTTTAGTCCGAACCCCCCCTATGGATGAGGTTCGTTGGAGTAAGACTAGTAGGAATCTTTTTTCAAAGAAACCGACAAGAAATTAGGGGGGTAGGAAAGATTTTTCAAAGGATTCCGACAAAATATTGGGGCTGTAGGAATCTGACTCATCCATAGGGGGGGTTCGGTTTAAAAATGGAACGTCCCGTACATGTATGAAGCTAGACTGGAATTTCCAGAGGGGAGGGTGGGGGGAGGGTCAAACCAAATAGAACATCAGTGGCGGGGGTATGGATATTTTCTAGAACACCACAATATGCTGTATTTAGTGCCACTAATGTGATAGATATACAGGTATAGACACTTGACTACTTTTTTTAATTTTTTTGCCCACAGACGATATAAATGACAGTCAAACATTGACTATCCAGATTCATAAATGTAATATTTTAAAACAATTATTATAATTTATTAGACTGCAAGCTCAAATGTTTTATCAGCCGATAGTTGGCGATGTTTTATCAGCCAATAGTTGGCGAGGGGTAAAGCCCCGAGTCAACTATCAAAGCCAGGAGTGAGCAATGTATTTTTTTTTTAGTATAACCCAGTGGCTGTTCTATCAAGTTCGGGATGAGAGTTGTTGAGAGTTGGCTTTCATGAGGCTTTTCTTCAACTCTCGTCGACTATTATGAAGCGTGAGCCAAACAAAAGAAAACTCTTGACGAATGTCTTTGAGCAGGTTCAAATTTGATTCATGAGAGCACATGAGACTCGACGAGAGTCGCTGATAGTGCAATGTTATAGTTTCAGGCCAACTTAGAGTAAGAGTGTTGGCCCGGCTTTAAACATAGAATATCAATACTTCAAAATAGTTTCCAAAGGGTAGTCAAGGATACGCTTTGTGTATAAAATTGACCAATACATTAACATATATATATATAATTATTTTCCCATGCAGGAGGAAGATGAATCTAAAATGCATCATACAGATCTTGATGTGGATAGTTACACTTCTGTATCAGTTGATTACAGCACTGTGCAGGGTACTCAACAGATAGATAGGTTAGTTCAGCTGATAATAATAATGAATTATTCATTTTCAAGTTTGAATTAAGTAAACGTACATGTATGACACCTTAATTGCGAAGATTTCAGGAGTATTAGGCATCTGCATATAGGAATTTATTATGATCAGAACTTGAAGTTGATGCGAACCCAAGCTGCAGGCGACAATTTACACAATAACTCTAAGTCTTCCCAACTCTTATGAACAAAGCAACTGGTTTCTAAAATTAAGGCAAGAAATGTGTTTACCCAATATGTGGCCTCATGCGAAGCAACTAGCCACCCAATCAGACTTCACATTTTAATAATTATTTATGACCAAATATTGATATCTTTTTTTACTAGGCTACAAGTTTATACATGCCTCTCATAAATACTACATTATAAGTGAACTACATGTACTATCATATTGTACATGTACATACTATTATAATATTGAATAAAGCTAGTACATGTATCTGAGACAAACACATTATACTGTCATACAATTATACATAATTTTTATGGTAGACAAACACTTACGTTACAGATCTGGAATCGCATTCCGAGGTCACAAGGTGCTTCTTTTATCTTTAGTATCTTCAGACGACTTGATCAGTTGAAGACAAAGATATTTAGGGATGTTGTGGACAAATTTACCTCAAGCACAAGCAGAGCAGGCTCCCACGAGGAAAGAAGAGACAACCGAACAGATAATCAAAGGTGGGACGTAAAGAATGTGATAAGGTCTTGAAATGTTTAACTTTTCAATCCCAGTATACAAGCACTATAATAACTTTTTTTTTTATATCATCCTGCAAAACTGTGTGGAATATTACCTGATACATGTACTTAGCTGATGATCTAGGCTAATACAGTAACTATCATCTTGGAAAATTGTGCGGAATATTTAACAATACTGTGAAATCATGCGGAATATCGCCTGATACTTAGCCGACAAGGCCATAGGCTGCTGTGGGCTGAGTTGGCTATTAAAAATCAGGCGATATTCCGCAAGATTGAGCAGGATAATTATTTTATTAATATTCAACACATTGATAAAACAACTAAAAAAATACTATAATTAATTCCACTTTTATTTCAAGAACTGACTTGAACATTGTACTGTGCACATACAAAATTACATATAATTATCGCAGGATATCTGTTGAGTACGGTCAACAGAATGATATTGAGTGCATCATGACCATATTTGGACAGTGTTGTAATTTGTTGAATAATAATGCTTGATACTTAGCAGGTGATAGGCCAAGAGGGCTAAAATCAGACAATATTATAATAATAATACAATTATTATTATTATTGTTTTATTATTCAACAAATTGTCAACAAGTTGCAAAATAAAGTAATTTAAGTGCTCGATAAAACTCATCAATGTAGAACGTCTTCTTGAACCTTGAGTGCACTTCAAAATACATGGAAAACTACATAATTACATGTAAATACCACAAGTTATCTCTCCTGTGCAGATGACAGATAACAATAATAATTATTGAAGGCTTCTTGACCATATATGGGCATCAGGACAATTTGTTGAATAATTATAAATAATTATCCTTTGATGGGCAAAGCACCTTAGTTCTGAGAATATCCCTGGTGCTTCTTGTTGCTTGATTGTCAATAATATGTAAATTATTTTTTTAGGGAGCAACCAAGCAGATTGATAGATGATGATCCATTGAGAATTCCTCCACGTAGACCGCCAGACTTCCATGGCGAATGGTAAAATAACGGGCTATACAAGCTAATTATAATTTAAATATAATTAAAACAATATTACATACAGTAGTATGATATCTTTGTTGTGCATCCTAAATAATGTAACTTCTGGCCATAGATTTGCATCAGATTGAGATCTGCATGTATTCAAAATTGGATTCAGCAAAATTTATGGAAAACCATGTACTTGTTATGAAAGGAAAAGAGTTACATGTAGGAGTCATCTCCGGCTTTCTAGAAATTAAGTAAGACAGGGGGGGGGGGGGTACTCAGGTATAATAGTGACGAAGAGGCTCGAATACATTTTCTGGGTTTGAAATTTGTGATCTGAGGACTTTTTGGGGGTTAGAAATTTTGTGGTGACTTTTTGGGGTGGAAGATTTTGGTAAGGACTTTTTTTTGGGGGGGGGGGGGGTGTTGAAAAAAAGCGTAACCCAGGGTTCTCATTTTTATGTCAATTTAATTTACAAACTATGCAAATGACAAGTAGACTTCCCTGTTTTAGAGGTATATTCATAAGAGATCATGTATCGCATTGCACTTTACTCGGATAAATTTATTATTTTTATTATTTTTTTAATGCAGAGAAAAAGAGGACTTTTGGGGGTTATGTTCCGGGCCGTTGGACTTTTTGGGTTCTGGTTTTAGCCTAATAGGACTTTTTGGGGTCTAACAATTTGGCCTCATTCGAGCCTCCCCGTCACTATTATACCTGAGTACCCCCCTGGGTATACACTACGGTACATAGGGATTGAATAATTTTGTCATGTATTACTACACAACGCGTCATGCACAAGACTTACTATAAAGTGGTTCTAAACACTCAAGTGTAGAGTGAGAAGACTGACCACATGGTCCTAATGCTGCAAAATTACTGTTCTCCTCAGGGCACCACCAATGGGACCATTTGGATATGGTGATGGAGATAGGTTACCTGGGCACCCAGGGTAAGTTATATGTACTGGGTACAACTTTGTACTTATTAATATTTTTTATTGAGTTTCTGAGGGCCTAGAGATCAGGAGCCACCAGGTGGCTCATCATAATTATTACAGTGATCGGTGATCACTGTTTTAGGGAGCATGAAGCAGTACTAGGAGCACTAGGAGTATCACTACTCCCCCTGGATTAGACACACTGTACGAAAAGTTGCCTTTGACCCACACCTTTGACTAGGGTCACAGGTGACAAAGGCCGTCTTTGCCATACCTTTGACTAGGGTCACAGATGGGCAAAGGTATTGCCAAATTTGTCTTTGACTGGGTCAAAGGTACTTTTGACTGCGGTCAAAGTTGTTACTAACTTTGACGCGCGTCAAAGCTTGTCAAAGGCGATGTCAAAGGTGTTGTTTACCTTTTGACCACTGTGGCAAAGATAGTCCGTCCATCTTTGACTCACCTTTGACGCGAATCAAAGATGAGACAAATCCAACTTCTCGTGCAGTGACACTACTCTAGTCCATCAGATTATATGTAACTCAACTGCCGCATTTTGTCAAGCTGTCCTGACAAATTATTTGCCAGCATCAATGTTCATAGTTTACATTACATGTACATATATAATTTATTCATGGTATGGGTGAAGAGAGGTATGTACAGTGAAAAGTACATGTAGTATCTTGCATGTGATGCTAATGCTGCAAAAGTACTGGTATCTTGCTTTAGAATTAATGCATTAATTTAAATACATGATTGTACTGAAATATTTTTAACTACATGTACTATTTTGGTTGATTTTGTTTCCAGTGGCAGTGGTGGAATGTTAATGGACCCATTTCGTCCAGGAGGAGGCATGCAGGCTCCACAGGGGGTGGAGTGTTTGGACCACCACCCCATCCTGGACAGTTGCCACGGTTTGTTAGCAGTTATATTTAATAACTTGGCTATAAATTACATCCGCCCCCCTGAAAATAAGCCACTCAAATCTCAGACAAAACAATCATTTTTTCTGTTTCTCCAACTTCACAGTTAAGCAATAATTTGCAATTGTCCGTTCCAAAGTTCAAAAAGTGACTAGGCCGTAGTTTACCCATTGTTTAATTGTGTCATATTAAGAATGAATCCCTAATCACCAGAAAGATTTCCTGAAAATGAGTAAAGTTTTGGTTATGTTACATTGCATATTAAGTGTGAGTTGTCAAAGGTCGCCCAAATTCCTAAAACATCTCTATTTTTTTCTGATTTTTAACAGTCTTCTACATGGTTGAAATCTAACGAAAACAACCCCAAACTTAGTAAACTGACTAATACTTATGTTATAGTTATATTTCTTGTGATTAGCTCCAATGTTTATTAAATTGAAATTTAAAAATTTTCTCCAGTCGGAATGGGCAATGGACAAGAATGCCACCAAGCACTGAATTTAATGAGGCAGTACAATAGCTTTGTAGGCATGGCTGCCTCCTTTTTTTTTTTTCTTGGCACATTTCAAAGCCTTCAAAACAACAACATGAGAATATTATATATAATGTTAGTCCAGATTATGCATATTTTGGAATATGTGAACCACAACCGCTTTGGCTATAGCATTGTATTGTTTTAGTGATGCCAGTACATGTAGATTTCTCAACAAACCAAGCTTTTTTAAAGTAACACTAGCTATCTGTATTGTCACAGGGGTGCAGTTCCACCCGGGTGCACGGTTTGATCCATTTGGACCAGTTCCACCCGGAGGATCGCGTGCTGATTCCAGATCAGGAAGATTTGCTGGGTAGGTTTCTAGTAAATACACGTAATTATTACAGTACGTGTGACTACGCCAACCAAGGCTACGCCAACAAACTTCTGTGCTAATTAACTAATGAAAACCTTGGATGTTGACAATCTTAGACATTACTATGGATCTTAGCAAACTGCACACCACAAAGGCAATAAATAATTTGTGACCATTTTTTTGAAAATAATTTTGCCTTGGGTGGCCTTGATTGGAGTAGTCGCACGTATGCTTGCAAGACACTTGAATGTGTTGCACAGGATACAATTTCATTTTCTAGCCAGGCCAGTGAGTGTTTAAAATTTATCAACTGATAAATTAATAATGATAATAAAGTGTAATGTAAAAAGCAGCTTTGTTTTGAAACTTTATTCAACACCTTATACTGTACACGATTGTTACTATACACTTTGAATCCCGCTATCTCAAACACTCAAGGGGAACAAAGAACAGTTTGAGATAGCAGAGAGTTTGAGATAGCCGATAGTAAATGACTGAAAAACAAGGGAATGGATTTGAGTTCGAGATAGCGGGGTGTTTGAGATAACTGAGTTCGAGATACATATATATATGGAGACCTTCAAGAGTCTAAAATCATGATGATAAAAATACTTGAAATGCAGCATAGCCTCTGGACAATATAATCAGGATTTTTCAATAACTTTTTCATCAACCAAATGTTGTGCACATTTCAGTATAGCAGCATAACAAAGGTGGCACATGGCCAACAAGCCTTCTTTACTGTGTATTTACAGCACTTATTGTACATATTCAGTCATAACACGTCACTGTACTAGTGAGTGGTGGACACTCCTTACAGATGTTATGGGTTACAGCTGGCTCGACCAAAAATACTGGATTTATTAATTGTCATTATTTTTATTATGATTCTTGTTTTAACCACAGACCCGACCCAGATCACTTGCCTCCTCCTGGATATGATGGACATGTTCATGTAAAAAATAAAAAAAATATTTAAAACTAATAAAATAAAAAAACAGCACTAAAATAACAAAATTTAATAGCTCAGGAAAATAATGCTGCATTGGCGGATCATTATTAATTTTTACATCATACCAGTCACAACAAGCAAAACTGACAATTTCTTGAGTCAGCAACTTGATGAACACCAATATGCCAAACATTTCAATTTCAGCCTGGTATTAATTTCAGACAAACTGTAGGCAGGGTGGTGAATGGTCTTGAAAAAATACGGGTCGGCAAAATTTTAGGTCAAATTTCATTGGTTTCGCAGTCTCGTTTTTTGAGTGGTTCTGTATGTCTCCGTAGTCTCAATTTGTTTTTGCAAAGCTGTTTTGCGAGTCTCAATCTCGCAATCTAAAAACTCAAAAAGTCTTGGTCTCGCAGAGAAAAATGCTATTCTCGCCGTCTCGCAAAGTCTCGAATTTACCATTTGCCACCCCTAACAGTTAGTCAATGAGAATACTTTTGATTTTAATTAAAATGTATCAGAGCAGTTTTCAATATTAATTTTTAGTGTAACTTATTCTAGCTGACTCTAAAAAATTGTTAAAATAATTATTGTAATGTTGCATTTAATACAATAATTAAAACATTGATATTAAAGAACCTTGATATTGCTAGAAGTTGGTTTGTGTCTGATGTGATTTAATTTGATTCCTGCAGTACTACATGTATGGAAGGACTAGCCAGTGGTTCTAGAGTGGACAACTGAATTAATCCAGGGTCAGTGGTGGATTCCAGGGGGGAGGGGCCGCTCCTTTTCAGTGTAAAAAAAAAAAGAGGCCTGAAGGGCCAAAAATAATTATTTTCTGTCAGGTTATTTTCAATCTGGGCCTGCAAGTCCAGATCCGCAACAGGGCTTGGCTGCATAAAGCAACTGGGAATTTCTACAGCTGTTCCCTGTGTTACGAATGATTTTTTTTGCACTGTGGGTGAATACCCTGGAATGAGTAAAGATCAATTGTGCCACTACTAGTCATCACAAACACATGCAAAATGAAATTGGGTGGTTCCAGAAAATATCCATACCCACCCCATGGAAGGTCATTGGGGAATTCCGAGGGGGAGGGGGGTGCAAAAAAAGTGAAGCTAAACTGGAATTACCACAACCCCCCACGCGCGCCTCAATCCACTCTCGTATCCAATCTTCTCTCATCCCAAAAAAACATTATAAATTAGCGACTGGGTACGAGTCTGCATATTTTTGGCAAAAAAAAAATACAAACATTCTCAAAGTTGACTCGTGGTGCACATTAGGACTTGTTCAACACTTGCCCAATCAATCATTAATTTTAACTTGTACATGTATATACAGTACATAGTTGACAAAGTTTCTGCCTAGTGTTTCAACTACAGTGGTGGATACAGGGGGAGGGTCGGGGTCCGGACCCTCATATCAGACCTAACAGGGTTTTTTTTGCTTTCTCTATTATCCATAGCAAAACCATCTCCAAAATCCACTAAAATGCACTTTTCAGAGCCTAAAATCTATTTTTTTTTTTTTTTCCTGTGGGAGGCCCCAAACACCCCCCTTTGCGTCTTTACTGCTGCCATCTATTCCTTCAATCTACTTCACATTTTCGGAAAAAAACCCTGGATCCGCCTCTGAACTGGCTACATGTACCAATCAACTCTTGCCTTGCAGACACCCCTTATTATGGACACCCGCTATTACAGACAAAAATCCAGCTTTCCACCCGGCAAAAGCAATAGAGGTTTGACTGAAAATGACTCCCGCTATTGTGGACTCTAAAGCTATTATGGACTCCAAACTAAGTCCCAAGGGTGTCCGCTATAATGAGAGTTGACTGTACTTATTGCACCAATCCATGTTTGTCAGCATGAAGGAACAATGAAATGAACAAATGATCATCGCAGTTGTGAATGACGAATGAACAATCCTGTGTACTGATAATGTGAACTGCATATTAACCCTCAAGGCAGTATAAAATTAATGTAGAAAAAAGTAACAAATCACTAGTCAGACCGATGTGACAGTTCAGCATCTTTATTCTTCCCAGTTGTGATCCAACTAAAAGAATAATTTTATTTATTACATTTTATTGATAGAAAAATACACACTACAACAAGTTATCTACAGGCAGGTCATTTCTATTTACAGCAATTATAACTATTTTTGTTTAGAGTAGTACGTTACTGTAGGAAAGGTAATTATAGATGGCAAGATGGTAACTTGGATGTTTTTAGGATTTGCATGTAGTATAATTATAATATTATTGATCAGTTGGACCGGCCCATCGACACTGATGATAAACATTCAAGATATTACAGTGGAATCCCGATTTCTCAAAACCATTAATCATCAAAAACCCCGGTAACTCAAACCAAAGTCGTTTTCACTGTAACTTTACCCCCAACATTTGAACTCCCGATTCTCGAACCAACTTTTTGTTTCCCTTGGAGGTGAGAGAAATCGGGATTCCAATGTAGTTAAAAGAAAGAGGGGCAGGTAGTTATTTGGACTCTGGATGGAGAACGTAATTTATCCGAAATGTCATTCTTCATTGAGGTGGGAGAGGGATTTTAAAATAGTTGACATTATAGTCAGATGTAATGGCTTGCCATGCCAGTTGTTGTGGCATCAAATCTCTGATAGGCAGGTGTAGCAAAGACGACGTAACTTAAAAGACAGACAGCTGGAGAGCATGCATAATTATCTGGATACGATTTGATTTTCAACTTCCGGTACTTGCACTGCCCGAGTTTCACATCGCAAACATAACTGTGGTGTTATTATTGTTGCTGAAATCTGTATAATGCCTTTCTGTTGACAACTCACTTAGCAAAAGGACAATAACCTTCAACATTCAAAATGGCTGTACACGTCAGGTAAGAGAGCAGCCGCCATCTTGAATTGATTGCAAACAATGTCTGGGATGCTTTGGGGAAATTACTAAATAATTATTTCCTAACAATCCTGTGTATGGTAAGGGTGTACTATGCAGACTTCATTATTTTTAGCCATATTTTTTACATGCAGACGTTACATTTTGCTACCAAAGTGTTACAGTGACTGCCGATGGACTGATTGAACATGTTTTATATAATTATGGAGATCGGGAGGGAATTGCGACTTCTAATAATGTATTCATCAGAAAGATCTGCAACGAGCCTGGAATATACTGCCACGTATTTTTAGATTTGAAAAAATAATAAATTATTTTACAATCTTTTAAAAGTACACAATATTTTTCTTGTGCCAGCACAAAATAAAAACAATTTATACAAATTGTCTGGGTTCTAAACTAACTCCATTCTATCACAGAAAGACATGATCCTTGATACATTGCAAGGATGAGATTAGCCAAAATTAATGCTCAACATGCCCCAATGCCAACATACAAATTATCCATACTGGTTGCCATACATTTCTCATAATTATAAATACTAGAAAGGAAAAACAAATGGCTAAATTAAAATACTGTATTATTTCCTTAGATAATAGCCTGCCCTTGGATAATTTACATGTTTTTCAGAGACTTTCAAGACCTTTTCAATAATTAATAATTGGGTTTTCAGATATCCAATTATTGGCAGTGAAGGAGTGTTTAACAGGTTGTGTAATCACCTGTCTGGCAGATATTGTCTTGATGAATTGTTCACCAAATTCTTGGAACTAACATTAAGAGAAGTGCATGGCAATTAGTTAAGGAGAATCCACATATTATTTTGAGTTTGGAGCCTTAAAAGTGTTAACCCTGTTAGCATTACAGTCCGGTGTCGTCAGCACTACACAAAATAATTATCCTACACTGTAGCTGATCAATTTTTGCACTTGTAAGAGTTAAATGTAGATATTTTATAAAATCAAAGGTACCCTGCCAGCTTAAAATGTATTAATATTGTGATACAATACAGATACTAACTATAAGTTAGTATTTTGATCATGAATGGCATGGTATGAAAGGATCATTGTTAAATCTACATGTATAAGTTGGCTATTGCTACTCCCTATACAAAATTAACTAACCGAGCAAAATTAATAATACAAGAAAACAGTTTGTACTACAGGTGTAGATGCTCACATGAACCAATTTATTCAGAGTCAGCTGTTTTATAAAATTCCCTGCAGGTACATGTATACGATATGGTTACAGTATATAACTCTTCAAGAAAACTGCTAGGTGTTTTACCTTACATTCCCATGATATTGGACCTGATTGTCAAGCTTAATACATTCCGCACTGTTTGCTCCTAAAACAGAGCTACATGTGCTACTAACAATGTATGATTGGCTGGCCTAAAATAATAATCATTTGAGTCACAAGGGGCAACAGTCTTCCCTATGTTAATTGAATTATAATATAAAACCAGACAAAAAAAGATTCAATACCTGCATTGTCCTAACTACATATATCATTAGATATAATAATTCTGTCTCTTAGACAAAAACATCATCACTGGTATTTTTCAAGCAAAGGCTCTGGAATTTCACAGTCAAGCGCCTAAAAATAAATTATCCTGCTATATTGCAATAAAATGTACATGAATTCATTGACAGCATTTTTAAATTTTTTTGTCGTCACAGATGTGCTGCCTGTGCCTTACTGAATGCAACAATTGGCTGCCCCTTTCTCCTTAAGTAGTTTTGATGGCTTGTATTGCTCCAGGTACGTTAGCTGCTTAGCATTAATCGCCCCTCTTCTTCTTCTGCAAAATTAACACGAGAAAAAAAAGATAATTCAATAACATCTGCCAAAGATATCAGGGTCAACATTATGGGATTATTTTTTTGACAGCACTTACTTTATTATATAGACACAAGTGTTTTACTGGAAAATAGACCACTCGATGACGTCATTTCCACGATTGTCTGTGCAAAGCTGCCTAACGCTGGTTGAAAAATGGCGAGCGACATATAGATTTGTGAAATTTACTAAAGCCGACATGAAATCGTTCACTGAGGAATAGGAAAATGTTAAATGAAGAAGAAAACTTCATTATGACTTAAAATAATTTTATTATTCAAGGAGTTCCTTGCAAGTGAAGACAAAAGGAGATAAATTTATTCAAGAAAGTCCAGCCATCGAGCTGCAAGAGTTTGCGATAAAGTTTGTTATCTTGTTTCTTGTCTATAAAATTTATAAAAAGACAATTACACGGTGTAGCTTGAAGATATGAATTTTTTTATTTTATTTCTCCACCTTAAATTTTTGAAAATTTAAGGTGGCTCTGAATCCCCTCCAAGGAATATTTTTTAAAACTTTGCAAAAAGTTGTATCTTAACATGTTGATCATTATTCAATAATATAATGGTTATAAAAAATGGGGTCACCGGACTCGTTTTTGAGTTATAAGCACTTAAAGCTAAAAATAGGGGTGTTTTTTACAGGTAATACTGTTATTGCTATGGTAACCTATTATGTCAAGAAGATGATCAAAACTTGTTACCGATGATTGGGCAATCGTTTGATACCTTTATTTTAACATAAAATGATATAAGATGGCAGTATCGATCAATCAAAGCACAAGGCCTGTAAACCGTTACCACCCACCTTAACCCATTGACTACTGGGCTTTTTCCAAAAAACGTCAATCTAACATCCCAGATGCCTATTTCTGGCCATTATCTCAACAGTTTAATGTCAAACTGTCTAAAACTTAGTTTAAAACACGGCAACTAACATCCCCTTCTACGTAGAAGCAACAAATTCAATATTTTCCTCGGGCATGCGCAGAAATCAAAATTTCGACATAGTTTTTGGGTTTGAAAAAACCCACCTGACTTTAGGCTTTTCTTTTCCTTATATTTTTTTTGCCGTTCTCGCTCTCCTTTTTCTCTCGTATTATTTTGTGGTTTTGTTGGCCTTTCAGTCGTCTTTGTTCACGTTGAAAAAGTTTTAGCCTAAACGTTGGGAAAAGGAAATTTTTCTGACAAAGAGTGTCAATGGTAGTGAAGCTCGCGTTTTTTGGTGATTTTGGAGGAAAAAATCCAAGTTGTTTTGTGTGTATCTCTGGTCCAATTTAACGTTTCGTGCTCGTTTAGGCATGCTTTGTTAGACATTTTTCCAACTCTATCCGTTGATTATCAAAGACATCCTCAGGCGTGAACAGTGATGATGTCACAAGTGGTACAAGTCTGCGGTCTCTTCTTGGCCGTTTATGGCCGGTTTAGTAGTCAATGTGTTAATTAGGTTCAATTGACGTGATAAACTTCCTGCATACATTGTACATACACTACAGTGTAATCAACTTACATGTACATGTACTGTATGTATAATATTATGTACTGCTAGGCCAGCTAGGATTAGTTTTGCCGATATTGTCAATCCAATTATTTGTTCTTACTGTTGATGCAGTCATTGTCACACAGTCTGGAGACAAGAATAAAGATAAATCATTGGGGAACGGATAATTATGTACACCAAAAATGTTTTTTTTCTCTATTTAAACCCATTGACTACTGGGCTTTTTCCAAAAAACAGCAATCTAACATCCCAGATGCCTATTTCTGGCCATTAACTCAACAGTGTAATGTCAAACTGTCTAAAACTTAGTTTAAAACACGGCAACTAACATCCCCTTCTACGTAGAAGCAAACTAATTCAATATTTTCCTTGGGCATGCGCAGAAATCAAAATTTCGACATAGTTTTGAGGTTTGAAAAACACACCTGGCTTTAGGCTTTTCTTTTCCTTTTATTTTGCCGTTCTTGCTCTCCTTTTTTCTTTCTCTCTTGTTTTTTGGTGATTTTGGAGGAAAAAAATCCAAGTTGTTTTGTGTGTATCTCTGGTCCAATTTAACGTTCCGTGCTCGTTTAGGCATGCTTTGTTAGACATTTTCCAACTCTATCCGTTGCTAATCAAAGACATCCTCTGGCATAAAAAGTGATGACGTCACAAGTGGTACAAGTCTGTGGTCTCTTCTTGGCCGTTTATGGCCGGTTTAGTAGTCAATGTGTTAAAAGGCTAAAATTACACAGAACAAAATTATTCTCACCTTCTGATAAACTCAACGGCATCTTCATACTTCATTCCACTTTCAATAAGAGCCAGTGCTACAAGGACTGGTGCTCTGTATACAATGAACAAAATGTGTTATGTTGGTAACTACATGTACTGTACAGTGAACATGTATGTTGTAATTTATAAACCTTACATACATGTACACTACGGAAAACACTGTTGAAAGCCTATATTTTAGGAAAGACATTATGTCGTATAATAAACAATTTATTCAGCGGAAAGTTGTGTAATACGGCTGGGCATTTTTACTCGTCAGTGTTTATTTTTTCTTGCCTAAAGGCTCGAAAAAATAAAAACTGACTCGTAAAAATACCCAGCCGTATTACACAACTTTCCGCTGAATAACATCTTTGTATCATCTATTCATCTTAGACTAAAATCTAATGAGAATGAAAGTTACCAAGATTTGGAAGGACGAGAGTTGCACAAGAGTTTTTCTTCAACTCTCAACGACTATCATCACCTGGGGCCAAACAAGAGAAATCTCTTAACGACCCGCAAGAAAACTCTGAGCAGGTTCAAATTTGACGAGAGTGCACAAGAGTCACAGGGCTATTAGCGTCCTTTACAAATGAAGGGTCAAGTCGAAAACTATGCTAAGTGAGCAAAGCGCGTCTGCCCACTTAGCATAGTGTTCGACTTGACCCTTCAAATGTAGATCGGAGTACGAGTACGAGATTGACTATGAGTACGACTTTTATTCAAATTTCAAATCAGTCACGTTCCCAGAGCCCTCGCTCCTCCCTGTTGTTGAGCAGTAGAGGAGGAAGCTCTAGGAGCGAGATTGGTGTTAGACTGTAAACCCAGCGCACTAGGTTTGAAATGTCTTACTCGTACTCTGATCTAAAGGTCGCTATAAAGTGTATGAGAATTTCAGACCAAATGGGGAGAAAGAGAGAGAGATCAAAAACTCTTGTAGACTCTTGTTTTTGTTTGGCCAGGCTTAAGAATTAGGGAGAAATTAAAAATTACATGCATGTACTGAACATACATGTACTGTTCCAGGCGTTCGGGATAGTGGGGAGCGCGGGCGAATTGAAGCGCGGAGCGCGAAGAGCGGGGCGAAGCGTGGGTGCGAAAGAACGACCAATCAGAGGGTATACCAGGTTCTGGTATACCGGAACAAGCTTTTCCCCAATCCCCCACCGCTTTTCACGCTCCGCGCTTCAATTCGCGCGCGCTCCCCACTATCCCGAACGCCTGGAAACAGGCTAGTGTGTATTTAAAAACCTTTTTCTGAATCAAAATGGGATTTCCTGTATGGAACGTGGGCGGAAAGAAAGAGAGAATGAAAGAGAAGACCAACCTGCCCAGTCCAGCCACACAATGCACAGCAATGCAAGATCCTGGCTTCTCTTTAAACTTCTTCTTTAGCAACTGCAGCCAGCCCTCTACTACTTCTTTAGGTGGTGCTGCACCATCATCAAAGGCCCAGTCCTTAAAGTAAGATGATCAAAACAACTGGTCACTAATCATTATCATCGTGAGATGTGGTGGCCTAATGGGGAGCGCGTTGGACTCCGGATCGAGTGGTCTGGGTTCGAGCCCTGGCCTGGGTCACTGTGTTGTGTTCTTGGGCAAGACACTTAACTCTCACAGTGCCTCTGGCTCCACCCAGGAGTATAAACGAGTACCGGTGACAAAATGCATGGGGGTAACCTGTGATAGCTAGACTAGCATCCCATCCAGGGGGAGTATTACTCCAGTCCTCATCAGCTTCACGCCTCGTAAACTGGGATAAGCTCCTCATGCTATGGACAACAGGATAAGCTCTGGCAGTGTGGGCCAGTTGTTGTTGGATCAAGGGGGGGAGGGACCCCCTTTATGGGCAAAAATAATTAAGGCCCGGAAAATTTTTTCGGGACCCCACCTTATAAACAGGTCTCGATCCGCCAATGACATTGTACATGTAGCTGGAAGCAAGATGAGAACTGTTCTCTAATGGTGTTCTTGCAAAATAATTTGATGTTTGTTTATTATGTCAATGATTTTGCGGCATATTATTGTGCGCAGACCTTTTGGAAGCAATATTGCATTTCAGTATTAATAATAGCTGGAGGCAAGGCAGATTTTGTGTAAGATTCCTTCACTGAATAATGTGGTTTTTTTTAGACTGCTACAGAGATAAAGGTGAATGCTATATATCATTATTTCCATGAATTGACCTTTGACAGTTTTGCATCAATGGTCTCTCACTTTCGTGAAGTCAAATCCCTTTGTTTTGACTGTATTGAAACTCCAGGCTGCCGACTTCCATCGTGCGCTGCTTAATTGCTATGCAGCATCCCACAAGAAAGGTTGTCTGTGATTTACAACCAGAAATTCCATGACGTTAAACCACTAACAATTGATTGGATTTCTGGAATATAATATTTACAACACATGCAGGCGGTTGGTCTCGCTTAAAGGGCAGTGTCACGGGGATTTGATGTCATTTCAAAAACCAAAAAAACCTTTTTGTATTTACAGAAAACTAAAAATAATGGTCAAATTTTGTTATAAATTACCATCCTAGTGTACTAAAACTGTCAATAAGTGTCTCTGGCCATATAAACTGGGTCGGAATGGATCAAAAATGCAAGAACTATGAGAGGCAGTAATGCCAGGTTCCACATTCATGTTCTGACAATTGAACACTATTTAGACTATGACATCAGAACACTATTTAGTTGTCAAATTAATCAAAAACTTTGTTGAGGGGCAACGGTAGGGCACTCTTCACTATAATCCTTTGATAAGGGATGAATATTTTCCTTGTATTTAGGGCCCAGGGTAGGCCTCCTAGCATGGGAGGGCCAACTTTTCATACATTTCAGAATTCTTTACAAAGCACACTCAAGTGTTTACATGATAGACAGGATCACCCGCCTACCCGGGTCACCCTGTCTGCTTGCTAGGGTCACCCTCCTAGGCAGGCTATCTTTTTGGCATGTAAATGGTCACCCCAGTGTCACCCTCCTAGGCGGGCTACATTGTGTTTCTGTTGACTTCAAAACAAAACAAGAGCCCACCAGAAAAAGATAGCTCGCCTACACAATGTACATGATAGCCCGCCCTAATAGCCTGCCCATGTAAAGGCAGGCTATGTTTTAGCCCGGCTGGGAGGGTGACCGGTACGGCTGGGAGGGTGACCCGGGTACGGCTGGGAGGGTGACCGTGGTACCCGGATCACCCTCCCTCCATGTAAACAGGCTCTTAGTCCTTTTTCTCAGTGAGTGTATCAAAACTTCCAAACACAAGTGAAATCTGCCATAATATTTTGCATGTTCTAGCTCTTTTCCTAATGGTCAAATGACATCTCGTAGTTGAATAATATATTCTAATATGTCATGTTCGTTCAAAGTTCAAGTCTGCGGATGAAGTGTGGCCATTCCACTGAAAGCTGTTGAGCAATACTTTTAATAAAGTGGTACTGTCTGCTTTACAATCTTTTCCAAGTGAAAATTGACAAATTTGTAATAATTATTGGCATCTAGCTGTATGTTTATTAACATAACAATCATGTCAAGACTTGCTTTAGAACTAAAAGGCACCAAAACAAATCTTCTGGGGAATTCACTGTTTAAGTTAAACAAAGGAAGAATTGAAAGCATCTTGAAGTCTTTTTATAAACATGACGATCTTGTGGTTAAAGCCACTACACATCTGTTCCATACTGTACTTCATGAGGGGTGCAAGTAAACATGTTTTGCAGTGCAAAGTGTCAACAAACTTCCTTATGATAAATTAACACTAAACCAGTATTAAATACATTCGACGGCTTGTAAATCAAGATTGAGAGGGTTCTATCCTTGGGACTGAAGATCATACAAGTGGTTACAAGTTAAACTAGAAATATTGGATTTACAAAACATGTTATACTTGTGGCTTGAGAGAAAAGTCAAAAGGTGGTATTTTCAAAGCAAATTCGTTTTAGGCTGCTTGAAATCAAATTACGTTCGAATAGGTAACAATAAGCTTATATGTTTTGGTCACAAGTGCTTACAAGTACATTAATGGACGATTGGCCAAACCATACCAGTCCCAATAATTATTTTAATTTGTGAACGTTATTGGGACGAATGGAGGCTAAGCTCACGATCGCGCAGCTTTAAAACTACAGAAAATGTGAAGAAGAAAGAACGACAGCTTCTCTAGCATATTTTTTCAAAGCCATCATCTAAATCATGTTTGACGGTCTTTTTTCCATATTTTGCAAGTCTGTTGTCCGAAGCCGGTAAAGCCGGTTTGCGTCTTTGCGTGTTTGCTTTGTGCACAGAAATTGTCGATTACAAAATAAATTCTTGGTGGCAAAAATCCAACGGAAATAATCTCGAAACAACGGATGGAATTACTGGAAATTGAGCAAGCGGGATGCTTGCTGAAAGGAAGACATAACACATCAAAAGCTAAGACAAATATGCAGTAAATGACAATCTGCCGGCGACCAACAGACTTGAAACAATTATGCTTGCACTTCACTTTCGATTTCAACAGCGGTTGTAGGTTTCATAAGATGTTCATTTCGGTGCAATACGAGGGGTATTTAACGGATACATTTATAGGAATGATCGAGTGCAGGGAAAACCATAAAAGATCAGAATAAATAAGTTGGATTTTTACCGCCAACATTAAACAAACCCCAGAATTAGCATTGCAAACGTATGAGAACACTAAAATCAAAGACAAAATGGACTCGCCGACTCGACGACATTCCAAAGTCGACATTTCCCAAGCAATCGCATCGATTTCGCTAGTATTTGAAGAAACAGACGAATATGTTTTTTCTTGTTCAAATTCAACAATGATATTGCGCCAAATAATGAAACAGTAACGAATCGATTTGACTTACCAAAACATTTATTCCTTGCTTTTCCAATAAATCGACGTTATAAGTCGGTTCGCACACCCTCACAACGATATGCGCGTCATATTTCTTGAGATCCTAAAAGAAAACGCAAACTTATGTCAGTTTCACGTCAGGAAAAGGCCTATCAGTTACGAGGAAAGTAAATTACCTCTATATACCGAGGCAAGGTCCGCATCCGTAGGACGATCCGTGATCAAAAACTTCATGTTCTTATGCTCTACCACGACAGGCCGGGTCCATGTAAGGATCTCGGGACTTCGTTATTAGGTACTCGGGTTCCAGAAGGCATTTTCATGTCTGTCATTAAATTCTATTTCTTACAAATTTGATTTCTTCCAAGGTTCAGTAAAACTCGCCGTTCCTGCTGTGCTTAAAAGTGAAGTGAGTTAGTTAGTTAACCCATTCACTGAAACTCGCCAGCGCCTCACTCGTGTTGTGCTTGACACCAATCTCCACTGTCGATGATGAACTCCATAAAAGTGTGTGCGCGGCTGCCGTAGGCCTGTGGAAACAAAACCACATTTGAGTCTTTGATTTAAACGACGAAAACACTCCTCGATCACGCGTTCAAACTTCGGCCCAAGATTCTAGGGAGTGTCGGCAAAACCTCAAGCCGACGATGGATAAATTCGTTAGTAAAGAATAGGTTGCTATCGAAGGCGAACGGCGAAACTCGTTTACGTACGAATCGCCAAGCCGTTCTGCCATCAAGCACACTTATGGCGACCTTAACTTACTAGATTGAATCTCCACATTGAAATCTTGCTACACTAGTCAACTCGTTTCTTCCCACAAGGAAGACAAACAGATCTAAGGGACTACACGCCGTGGCAAGGAAATATTTTAAGCAGTTGCACAATTTGAGTGACTCGTGACGTAATGCAAATTAGGCGCATGCGTCATAGTCGCGCGCGGTGCTGATTCGCCGCGCGCGCGATGCTAAAAGGAAATTTTTGTGTCCTTTTAGGGAATTTTTTTTTCACCCTTTTTCTGACGATCTGAATAATTGGCTTCGCACTAATAATCTATATTTTTGGGGTGAAACGAATTGATCAAGCTTTTCCGACATTGACCAACAACAACAACAACAACTTTATTCAATTTTGTAGATATAATTTACATTTACATGACCCGTTAAGTCGAGCTAAGAAAACCGGAAAATATCTAAAGCTCGCAGGCTAGGCTCAGCTCCAGGGTATAAAGATACAATCGCCAAACTGAAAAACAATATTCCGAATTTGACAAGATTCGCCTCATTTAGGAAAAAAACAAATCAATGTAAATTTTAAAATATTTCACTTTATTTTATGAACATGACCGGTTCAGTGAAAATGATTGAAAACATGCGACAACAACAGCAACAAAATTAATTCGATAAGAGATAATTAAAAGAAGCAGGAAATAAAAGAAAATTAAATAAGATCTTTGCCATTGATTATAAAGGCATGATTCTGCGCGCGCTCTGATTGGTTAAAAAAAACTTGTTTATCAGCTAGAATAACGGAGACCATGTTTTATCGTTTCGCGCAATCCATATAAAGAAGACAGAGCTATGTATTATATACTATATCATAAAACGCTCCGGTTATTTGACAACACTTGAGAAATGTAGCATGTATTAGCACAATTGCCTGGGCCTCGTGTTTTCTAAATTTCAGCGAAAAGAATCAGTTTACGAGTCAGTTTTTATTTTTTTTATTTTTCGAGCCTTTACTGACGAGTATAAAAATGTCCAGTAGTATTATACAACTTCCCGATGCGGAATAAATTTCAATTTATCACACAACACTCTTCTTTCCTAAATCTTAGCCTGCTTTTAACAGTTTTACGTTAGCGCGCACGGTCAGGCGGAAAAAGGGACACTGTCCCGGCGTATTTTCTCAAAACTGTTATAAATGCATGAAATGGTCCCTAAATCTATGAAATAAGAACTTAATAAACTCTAACTAAATGATAAAAAGCAATTTCTTCAAGAAATTCCATACTGCAACAAAATATTTGCAAAATTTCAAAGATTTCCGAGCCAAATTTTGAAACTTTGAAAAACTGCCATCCTGACGTTTTTTTCAAAAATCCATATTGCAATCCATTTCCATCCTCGCTGTCGTTCGTCATCCTCACTTCCTATTGGGTTCCTGTCATTTGCCGGAGTGTTATTCTATAGAATCAAAACCATTATTGATCAACTTCCTATGATCTAGATATGTTTCTGAGCTTCCCAAAATCACTGATGCTAAATTAAATCAGGACAGTGTCCCTTTAAGAAGACGGTGGAAACCGTCTCACTGGTTTCATGGTGCGTATTCGCACTCCGATTATAGAATCAGTTTCATTTTAATCGTTCATTTTCACCTTTGAAAAACAGGTTTATGTATAGTGAAAATGCCATGCTAAAAAGCCCTCCTTTGAATAATCTTCCCGCTCAAAATGTCCAGTAGTATTATACAACTTCCCGATGCGGAATAAATTTCAATTTATCACACAACACTCTTCTTTCCTAAAATCTTAGCATGCCATGCTAAAAAGCCCTCCTTTGAATAATCTTCCCGCTCACTGTCTCAGTCAACGTTTCCCCAGAAACTGACTCGGATCATCTCACTTCCAACATCATTTTAATAACTGGTTGTGTTGGAGCCGAGTTAAACTCCAAGATATTTTTTCATATAATTAAATTAATTTTTTTCTGGCCTGACGTCAAAGCCAGGATCGGCAAAGCAAGAGCAGCTTTCCTGCAGTTGAAGAACACCTGGAGTTCAGACGAACTGACACTTCAGACCAAGATCAGGATCTTCAATAGTAACGTCAAACCTGTCCTACTGTATGGTTCAGAAACGTGGAGGACAACCGTGGCAACCACAAAGAAAGTGCAGACCTTCATAACACATGTCTACGAAGGAATTCTCCGATACGTTGGCCAAACACCATCAGCAACAACGACCTGTGGCAGAGAACCAACCAGATGCCAGCAGATGCCGAGATCATGAAGAGGCGTTGGAGATGGGTAGGTCATACTCTCCGCAGGCCTCAAACGAACATCACGAGGCAAGCCCTGACCTGGAACCCCCAGGGTAAGAGGAGGAGGGGACGGCCAAGAAACTCATGGCGTCGGGAACCTGGAAGCAGACATCAGGAGATCGGGGCTGACCTGGAGCCAGCTAGAGAGGAAAGCCCAGGGCAGAGACGTCTGGAGGACACTTGTCGGCGGCCTATGCCCCAGGCGGGGTACTAGGCGTAAGTAAGTAAGTAAGTAAGTAAGTAAGTAAGTAAGTAAGTAAATTAATTTCTGCTAGCTCTACACTCATCAGAAATGCTCATAGTTATTCTTTGTCTGGGAGTGTTTATTCTTCTTTTTATAATTTCTGAAATTGCCTAATAAAAAAAACCCTCAAATCTTATTTTAAAATTTCAAAGACAAATTAAAAATATTTTACATAATTCGTATATATAATACCTACTTTATTAAATTAGCACTAAAATAAGCAATATTCAGCCATTATTAGCAATTTTTTAGATCGACATTATAGAAAAATGTAAAAAGAGGATACCCTAAGAAGAGTTTGAGAAAACTTGATGGGATTTCCTGCAACGATCAGTACTGGAATTGAATTACATTAGCCTAACCTCTATCGCCCCCATTTGGGGGAAATAACAAAAATAATTACTGTAAAATAACCACACCAGGCCATTGTCTGATTCAGGGATTGATATGGTAATTAAAGCTACAGATAGACTCAACAATTATCTTACATTAGCAAAAGCCCATATATATGTAAATATGCAGCGACAACAAAAAATTGGAACGAACTTTTTAGAACGTCTGGATATTTACCGACGCTTGCTCTTACGCTAATCGGCTGTTGTAAATGTTTGGAAGGGGCAGAATGTGCCCCGCGCTGATTTCAAATTTATCGTACTTAAAGAGTATTCAAGCAATCATAAGCCAAACTTTATGACTTTTTCCTACAAATTATCTGGGCACATTTTGGTGGGTCAATTTTTTGATCACGTGACTTGACGTTTCGATGGTAACCAAGTTTTGACAGGCCGTTTTACCCAAATTTGGTATTTTCTGCTAAATTTTCAGTTTCAATGAGATTTCTACGGTGGCCCACATAAATTTATCTATTCCAGTACAAATATATATATATTATAGTACAAATATATATATTCTAGTACAAATTTATATATTCCAGTACAAATATTTATATTCTAGTACAGATTTATCTATTCCAGTACACTCCCGATGATAATGTATGTCCCAGTACAAATATATATTCCAGTACAAATTTATTTATCCCAGTACAAATATATTGTCCCAGTACAAATATCTATTCCAGTACAAATATTTCAAATATTTCCACGCACAAGGCTTGGAGCCAAACATCCAGGGCAAAACAACATGGCTGCCACGATATCGTGCAGCTGTGGGGGCTATTAACCTCGACGTTTCTGACGACTTTTGTTCGCAGTGTGGAGACTAGTCAGCTAGTTCTGGCCCCTCTCTCTTTTGTCAGCGTTGCGTGACAGAGAGAGGGCCAGAACTGGACTATGTGGAGACAGGAACGTTTCTGAGGAAAGGCAGCTAATTGAATACTACTAATAGTCCATTTTACAGTTGTGTGCTTATAATCCAGGCCTTTGAACAGAAGTGAGGCTGGAGGTGACTTTGTTGTGATACAAACCTCTATTTTCAATGTAAATTATTCTGTTATTATGTAAAGTAGTAAATTTCTGATCTCTATCATCTCATGGTCACCCCTAACCTCGCTTTCATACAGAGGCTTGGTTACATTTCACAGAACTGTAAAATGGTATATTAAGAGAGGCCACGAGTATAAAATGATCGTCCATTTGCTTTCGAAACAACACGGATTGATATGCGCGAGCGAACTTTGAAATCCCATTTACAAGAGTATGGACTTACGCCGTAGATTGCCTCCACATGTTCCTGTCTCCACACTGAGGACAAAAGTTGTCGGAAACGTCGAGGTCAATAGCCCCACAGCCCGGATGAGGGGGGGGGGGTGGGGGGGGGGGGGGGGGGGGGGGTTATGGGGAGGCTCCGCCCAGAGGTCCAACCCCTTACCCTTTTATATACCATTTTGACAGAAAAAGTACCCCTTTCATATACCTTCCATGGAAAATGGTACCCCTTCCATAATACCTTCCATAGATATTATAAAAAATGGTACCCCTTTCACATACCTACAGTAGAAAACACTGCATCCCTTTTCTATACCCTTTGAATGAACTTAATGAACAATATATATCCCCAGAAGGAGGTGGAAGGAGGCTGTCTTACGATGGCTAAGAACGTCAAACCTGCAGTCCACCTCATACCTAAATGACAGTTTTCCCTACCCTTTTCTATACTCCAACTCGTGAAATCCTACCCTTTTCTATACTCCAACTCGTGAAATTCCTACCCTTTTCTATACTCCAACTCGTGAAATCCTACCCTTTTATATACCTCCAGTCTGAAAAGGTACCCCTTTCGGGCGGAGGACTCCCCATATAGTCCCATTATAGGGAGTACCCTCACCACCCCCCCCCCCCCCCCCCCCCCCTGGGCCCCACAGCTGCACGACATCGTGACAGCCATGTTGTTTTGCCCTGGATGTTTGGCCCAGCCTTGTGCCTTGTGCGCGGAAATATTTGAAATATTTGTACTGGAATATAATATATTTGTACTGGGACATACATTTGTACTGGAATAGATAAAATTTGTACTAGAATATATATATTTGTACTAGAATGTATATATCTGTACTGGAATAGATAAATTTGTACTAGAATATATATATATAGATAAATTTGTATTGCCCCTGTGGGCCACCGTAGATTTCCGTTTTTTTACGAAGAGTTTCTTCCAAAATGTTTGCAATTTTTTGCATCTTTATATTGTTTTCGATTTTTTTCAAATCAAATTTGGCGATTTTCTGACATTTCTGAACAATTTAAAAATCCAAGATGGCGGATCCAAGATGGCGGACATTTTTAAAAGTATGACGTTATTTGGCCGTGATATGATATCATAATTGATTCGTAATTGTCACTAAAATAAACATGTTTGAATGCTTTATACACCACATAACTTTCATTTTTTTATAGCACAAATACTTTTCGAGATACATGTACAGATCGTTTTTACCCAAATTTGTTTTTTTTTTAGCTTAATTTTCAGTTCCAAATTTGGGTAAAACGGCCTGTCAAAGCTTGGTTGCCACGGAAAACATCAAGTCCCGTGATCAAAAAATTGACACACCAAAATTTTCCCAGATAATCATTAGGAAAAGTCATAAAATTTGACTATGATTGCTTGAATGCTCTTTAAGTACGATAAATTTGAAATCAGCGCGGGCACTTTCTGCCTGGATCCAATATCAATGTCTCCTTACGGACTGGATACTTTGCTAACACCTGGAAAACTTCTTTGGTGCATCCAGAAGTCAGGCCTTGATCGACTTTTCGACCAGTCAGCAATTTGCAGTTTGTGTCCAAACTGACAGAGCGTGTGGTTGCCAATCAGATTCAGTATCACATGATTCCCTCAGCTCCAAATCTGCTTATCGCTCCCACCACATTACCGAGACAGCACTGCTGAAAGTAATGAACGACCGCCTGCTTAATGCTTATGAATATGCTGAATAAGGGACATGTCTCACTTCCAGTATTATTGGATATAAGTGCTGCTTTTGACATTGATCATCAGATTTTATTAAAAACACTACAGACAAAGTTAGGTGTTTGCGGCACTGCTCTTTGCTTGGTTCAAGTCGTATTTGGATTGGAAATCCCAAATAATCTGCATAAATAAGACGCTATCTAAAGTGGGGTGTTCCTCAAGGCTCTTGTCCTGGGCCGGTTTTGTTCACTATCTATTCGAGTGACAAGTATTTGGTATCCTCAAATCCCATATATCAACTACCCATGCCTACGCGGATGATACTCAATAGCAGTTATTACAGGCGGTCAGCAGTTTGACATGCAAACGAGGCGAAGGTCAATCTGGCATTGTATTGGCCCCATTAGCCTCATTTGTAGACTCGATTGCCAGCCGTTGTTCGGGGAAATGAGGCGAGAACGAAGACCGGTACCGGACTCGAGAGAGCGGCGGAAATCGAGCCTAACTCGTTTGCATACTTTTTTAAAAGCAAAAGAATATTTGACTGCGGGGCTCAACTGTAATAACAGCTATTGTATCTGTCATTCAGTCCAAATGACAACACCGTTGGCGAAGTGGAAGCCGTTACAGCCATTGAAAGTTGTATTAGGGATACTAGACAGTGGATGTCTGAAAGGAAGTTGATGCTAAACGACGATAAGCCTGAGTTTCTTGCTTGTTGGAACACGGAAGTAGCTGTCAAAAGTGTCGATCGACAGTATTCTTTGTTTTCATCTGACGTCATCAAAATTCTAAAATCTAAACTGTTTTAATCCTACAAAGCTATTCTTTTTATATCTTCTAGACATGGAAATCATTAATCTCTATCCAAAGTTTGGTCTCGATCCAGTGATTCCTTTTGGAAATAAAAGCTATTTGAAATTTGTGATGTCCCAGATGAATGTGTTTCTGAACTGTCACAAAAAACGGATATTTTTATATCATTTTTTAAATTTTCAGACGTGATAATAATTTAGAAGTGACGTCTAAACAGATTTGAAGTGAAAGCTAATGATATTGACGGTAGAATCTACTCTACTTCTAGTGCAATTTTATGGCGGCCATATTTGTGCCCCTCTGAAGGACACAAACATGGCGGCGGCATACTAAATGCTGTAATTTTCTGAAAATTAGTTTGGCAATATCTCGGTTATGAAAAACGCTACAATGCTATAATTTGGACGAAACGTTGCTTTCTGTCAGTTCTTTTACCTGTTGAGTTTCTGATATTGTTCATGCAAGCAAAACAGTTTTTGTAATGTTGATGGAAACCACCAATTGGAGTTGATTGACGTTTACGCATTCTCAGCCAATCCGAATTTCCAGTACGCTGGCGTACGGACTACTCAAAAAAACCTTCGTTTCCGAGCAGGCGGTCTTTCAGATCCTCCCGCCCCAGACTCTCGCGGCTCTGCCGCTCGCAAAAGCCGCTTACGAATTTTTGCCTTCGCGCACCAACAAGACCGCCAGCTACGCAGGCTACTTTATGCTTAAAAATAGCTGTGGAAATTAAGCCATAACAATGTATGATACTTTACCCGGTCCGATACTTAGAAAATATTGGACCGGCAATAAAGCATTCTGATTGGCCGATTTTAGTTATCGGCCCTCACACAACTGTCTTAGTCGTGTGTAATAATTGTTTTAGTATATACCAAAACCAGTGAAATAGCTAGCTCCAAAATTATAAATTTATTTTACCGCGAATATTCGGAAAAATCCTTCAAAAGTGGAACCCTACGCGCGCGACCGAGGACAGCGCGGGAAAAGTCTGTTTTGCTGTTCTCTTATTGAGCTAACGACACACGACTGTACTGAAAACGCATGTCAGAATAAACTGATTAACTTTCCGTGGTGGCTGGCGACTGTCATATAAAAGTGACGTGGGTGATCGTCGAAAATTCTAAAATGAATCACTTAAATGTACCAGAATCTCGTGGCTCAAACTAATTTTCCTCTCTAACAGCTACCATTTGTATATAAAAGGTACCGAAATCTCGTTTTCTGGGTGTGACTCCAAAAGAATGAAATGCGAGAAAATTGACTTGATTTGAATTGAATTTAAACTTTGAATTGAATTTCCTAGCTAGACGAATATGGAAAATATACCCTACAATTTATGAAAAAAAATTTGTTGTAGCGTTCAATCCTGGACATGAGTGGAATTTTATGGTCTTTTGAATTTACTGAATTCAGATTTTTCTGAAAAGAGGAATTGCCCGAAGCGATCAGTGATTCTGTTACTCGCTTGATACCAACGCTTTATGGAGTCTTATTGTAGACACCGTTGGAGTTCTAATAGCCTGAGATCAGGCTCCTGAAGAAAATTTGCGGAGCGAAGCGAGCCGAGTCGCTGCCTGGGGCGAGAACGAAAGCGACGGAGCCTGAAGACATTCCTTTGACGCCGCCGATCCATGATACCAGATTCTGGTATCATGATCTGATTGGTCATTTTGCTTAATATTGACAGATTCGCGGTGAATGATGACAGATGTTGACAACACAATGTCACGCGTTGTTTGTTGAAGTTGAATACAGGAGAATTGAGCAAGCGTTACGGAATTTATTCTTTGCCATCAGATCTTTCAGATATCCCTCGGCTCAAGGAACTGAGCAAAAGATATGCCTAGAATCTGTGGCAAAAGAGCGCGATGTATTTGGGACTCTCCAGAGAGTTTAAGACGTTTAACCTCGGGTGGAGATTATAACGATCTACCTTTCTAATTATGTCGCCGTTGCAGTTTCGAGTGAAAAGACCAAGTCGAAGAGTTTGTCCCGTTTAGGCCTGAAAGCTGAAGTTCGAAATGGAAGGATAAAAAACTGCCAAAAATGGACATGGAGCCACTTAGCCGGCGATCTTTTGCGTTGGAGTCCTTTCATTTGCGAAGAGAAAATTACGGCTGAAGATTGAAACATTCAACAGACGTAGCGTTGGCTAAAATTACATATTTGCATACGCGTATTACGGTAAATTTCGTGGACGAAGCCGTCTTCACCGCTTTACACGCGCTTACTTTTAGCAATTTTTACTTTCAAGCTTGTTTTAAGGGTAATACTTGAAATGCAACGATCATTTTTGCCGTGGGAAATAATTTATTTAACCATTCTAGTTTAACAAGAAGTTAATTTGGGAAACACGCCAAACACTCCAGGTGACTTGTTGACATTTTATAACAGGACTAATTACTGGAGGGCGGATCGGCGGCATCAAAGGAATGTCTTCAGGCTCCGTCGCTTTCGTTCTGCAGCGACTCGGCTCGCTTCGCTCGCAAATTTTCTTCAGGAGCCTGATCTCAGGCTAGAGTTCTAAAGACAATAGATTCCTTGCGTTTATCACCAATTTTCTGAGGATATTAAACTACAGTGGCAAATAAGTAACGACCTGCGTGATTTAGTCTCAGTGTTTGTAATCAACCATTTGTGTAGTGAAATACAACAAGTAAATTATGCCAAATACGTTTTTTCTTTTTCACTTTCTGCTTTTAATTTTGTGGTTTACTATTATAATAATAAAAACAATTAACAATCATCGCACCTGCTTATGATGAATACAAAAGGAACTCGATTATTTATTAACCTATGTTTTGTTGACCTGATATGTGTCCGAACATTATTGCTCTAAGTTGAAACTGCAACAAAATGAAGCAGCATACAAACATATTCCAAGATGCTTCGCGATTGATAATATCACTTGAAAGTCACTGATTGTAAACAGAAGTCTTACAGAAGAAATTGGAAGCCGTTTACAAGAATAAGCCGTTGAAAAGGTTTGGTATCAGGTCTAGGCATCTGGTTTTAGTTTTTATTTCTCAACAAACGTTTGTCAAAAAAGACCGTGTTAAAGTGCCAAAGTCGCTTGAGACATAATTTGAATAGAAAAATTATGAAGACAATCTGACTGTCTACCTTTGGTATACATGCATGCACATTTTAGTATTGGTTCACAACAATTGACAATTATAACACTTCGATAGTCAGTTCAAACTAAATTAAAAACTAGGATTTGTTTGTTTGAACGACTTGGAACTTAAACACCCCACTTTCGCATGACCTTTGGAAAATAGGACAACAACTGAAGGATAGCTGACTAACATATTTATCTAAAGTAGCAACAAAGGGTAACAAGTATTTAGGCATAGGAAGGTAGTCAAAGATATCCTGAGAGCTCTAGATTCATTATTTCAAGGTGCTAGTTGGGGCCTGTGGAAGGTCGGGGACATTTATTCGCGTCGCTAGCAAAACAAGATCTAGTGATAAGTTAAATTGCTGTTGTCTTAAGGCTAAGTTGCATCCCTTTCTAACCTAAAATATCGACTTTCATGGAGAAACAGTCTTCACGTTAAACTCTACCTTAAAAAACTTTCAGTTCAACATTTATGAAGCTCAAAATATGGCACAAATTTTATTAATCTAACCTGTCTGCTTGACAATGTATTTAATACTGTACGGGTTGCCGGGTTACCGGATGTCGATTACTGACTCAAACATAATATGGGTTTATTACAGACGGAACTTCGTAAGTACCATCACAAAAATTACGAAAACCGACTGACTAGGATTTGATGCTGACTGAAATGTTCCTTACGGCGGTACAGTCACTGTATCGATGCATGTGAACTGCCAATTCTGCTTAAACACAGCGTGTATATGTATGACTGCACTAGCATTCTAGCAATATATTTGAAAACTTTTTTAAGCAATCTGCTGGATAAAATTAAGCCTTTATTTTTAATTAAGTTTTGGGTACCTCCTCAGTCAGCAGTCGATGGATTTTTGAAAACAAGCTAAAACAATTATCAATGTCATGTATGAATAGTGTCGACTTGGGATCGAATCAGTTTAATTTAGTTAAAATAATTCATGAAGCAAAAAAAAAAAATTTCCAAGCAAATTATTTCAAGCCTTACCAAACTCAGTTCAAAGGCGCCGTCGTCCTGCTTCAGAGCTCAGAGCAGGACACAAGTTTGTAAAGCGTCAAAACTGACAGATTCGTCAATTCGCACGCGGTAATCTCAAGGATACAGCGAGCATTTTTCGTTTACCTCGGTCCATACTACTACTACTACTACAGATCCCAGATTTACGTACTAGCAGCACGTTCTAGAGTAGCACACAATTTCCTTGCTGCTCGATCGGGAGTGAAGTTCCGCTTAATAGCAAACAGTCAGAATAAATTAAATCAGTAAGCCGTTTTAAAATGTCAGTCAGAGGGGGTAAATATTTCGTTTAATCTTTCTGTATCATATCCGAAGGCTGGAACGTAAAAACTCCAGAAAACACTGGCTATAAAAGATTGTCGACGGGTACGAGTTGAATGCAAAATCTCACATGCAACAAACAGAGGGGTTCGGTTTCTATGCCATTGACATTTTGTGGTTAGCGAATGATTTATCACGATTTTTTGTTTATTTTCAAGTGCGAACACATTTCCAAAATGAAAATTTGGCGGAGACAAAATTTGAAGTGATTTTTGGTAGAGCCAAGCAAATTTTGTCAGCCTAGTGCGAACTGGCCTTTATTTAGCTGAAATATGTTTACGATTGTATTCCTCCGCCCGTTTACTCCTTAGTTGTCGTTCGATTGGGAAGATATATCAAACTCAAGCAGAGAGATTGTTTAATCTGATTTCCAAGCACCTCGAATTTCTTTAAAAATGCACCGCTACTTTCAACTCTCTTCTCGGTGTTTGGAAATCGGATGAAACACTGTCATGACATATTACTTCTACCTTTACATCATCTGGATGCAAGCTAACTAGCTCAATTGTGGAACAGACCTTCTGACACTACTATATTTTTATTTGATTTGTTTTATTTCTTTCAGAGCCAATTGAAAGCAACTGATGGTCTCAACGATGCGCTTCAGTTTCATAGTTGTGTTGTGTCACATTTTCTGTGAAGTTGCTTCTCAACAATGTCAACATGATGAACATTCCATTTTTGGAATGATGCTACGGGGTCACACATTCAAGAAGTTGAAAACTTCGATCTCAATTGAGTGTCTTCAGGCGTGCAACGATGAATATAGATGTCATAGCTTCAATTATGTCATTCCCCAGTACATTTGGCGAGCTGAACAACCGAACCAAGGAAGTCAGACCGGAACATTTTGTTATCAACTATGAAAGATATTATGTTAGACGTAACACGAAAAGAGGTAAGTTGCTGTAAGAAAAAATAATGGGATACAATATAAATAAAATATAATAAATATTATATATGTTAGATGCCAGGTGCATAGGTTCATAGATTCACAGTGACCACATTGGGAATTATATATTTCAGAAAGCGACCCCTACATTCCGGGAATTTTGCTGCCATCTTTTCTGCCATTTTGTTCCAGAAAATGATATGTTGTTACGAAATAGCATGTCTTTTGTATCGATAATATGCTCATGTCTCTGCTGGGCCTATAATGTCCAAACTTCTGGTGTGTGAAGTGTTTACCACTGACTTGACATTTCTTTGGCGATCCAATCTCGTCCCCGAGAGCCCGCGATCCTTTAAACACCATTGGTGCTGACCAAAAGAATCGCGGGCTCTGGGTACGACACTGTTGGCAACCGTGTTTTGGCTAACCTGAGTATCAGGCGAATTTTTAAGCGCTCTCTTTTACTCTTCGTCTTTACGTGGTCGCGCTGAAAAATTAAGCCTGACACAATTCCTTAACGAGATGCCTTCCGCCCCCTTTTCGTGATGGATTGATATTGATTGACAGACTTCTAAATAGCCAATCAAAATACTTCCGATACGCAACACTTGCGAGAATGCCGGATTTCCACGCGTGGAACGAAACAGCTTTGGACTTTGGATGTTGTGAATGTTTCGAGAGGAAACGTTTGAAATCAAATCTTTCAATTTTCCCGGTATTAGGCCTACTCTGGGACCTTAAGTCGCCGTAACTTTAGGCAAACTTTAGGCGATTTAAGAGCTGATGTCTGTAATTATCAACCAGAGGCATACAATAGGGAAAATATAAAAATTCTCAAAAAAATTCACAAGATAGCCCTTGGTGAACTATTACTAAAAATATATGTTTTACTTCAATCCGGTCATTATTTTCGAGATAGGGAGGTAATTGGTTTTGCAGCTCTCAGACCGGTTTTTAGGCGTCTGACACCGCACATTGTGGAGACGTTGTTTTGAAACTCAAAACAATTTTATTCCGAGAAACAAATTACTCATCAGATTAAGTAGATAATAAGATATATTTTGAGTAGTTATTTTATCAATTTGAATTAAAATTGAATATTTGGAAGATTTTTCATTATTTACAATATTTTAAGCAATTTCTTGCAATGCAAAATTGACGAAATTGAGAGGCTAAAATCATTGACTGGTACATAGCCTAGAGTATAGAGACTTATACCATGTGAAAGAGCATTATTTCTTCTTTTAAAATCTGTTTTCAAAACCATGGGCAACTTAAAAGAAGAATTTTGAGGCCGCGAAATACAAGTAGTACTTTTGTGTAATTTGAGCTTTTCCGTCACGGCATTCCGATGCTAAAACTCAGATAAACACAACATTAAAACATTTTGGAACAACAGAAGTTTAATAATACTTGCTATCAGGCACCAGCACATGTTACAAGACTATTTTCTGTGATTTGCTATCGCTTTTGACAATAATAAAATAATTTAGCTATTTTATTCGACCTTGAGTGCCAAAGCGTACACAAGTCACGTAACGTTTGTCAAAGTCAATTTGAAATCAAATCAAATCGGAACATTTTGCACTCTGAAATTACTGTTTAACACACAGAACAATAGCTATGAGTGCTTTGTTATTCGTACCTTAGATTGGGCTTTCTGGATATTGAAGAAATCCATGAGATAAATCGGAAACAACATCTGTTGGCTGTTTAATTAAATACGCGGTTTTCGAATTCGTTCAGAGATTGCGTTACATGCATTACAGTGGGAGACCGCTGTAATGTTATTTAGATTCAGTGGGCCCCCAAGCGAATTGTTTTCAAACTTATAGAAATTTCACTTTGAATGGCCACAATGCATTAATTTGATTAACGTCACCGGATTTAGAAATTTGAAAGAAAATTAATCCAGGACCCTGTACTCAAAGGACAAGTGCGACCTAACCATCTTCATTATAGTAAAAAAAAAACCGGAAATGAACACAAAATCAGTGGAAACTAGTCATTGTCAGAGGATGTTCCAAAACTCGGCAACAGTGCAATATCTTAGACATTCGTGCAAGAACACGACCCAACAAGATCAACTCATAATGACGATAATAACGTGAGATTTCTTTGTTTACAACCTCGTTCCCAGGGTCTCTCATCTTCCCGCCCCCTGGAGCGAGAGAAGAGAGACCCTGGTCTGGTCTGGTCACGTGTGTCCCAGAATCTGGGATGTAGCAAATAAAAGATTAGTGGGAGGGGCAGATGAGTGTGAAATTTGTCTCCACTTTGCCTAGGGGTGAGCGGAAAGTGTTGTAAATCAAAATAATCGCATGTGGACGTGCTTTCGTGGTAAACATTTTTGCCGTTCCGAGACGCAAAAAGACGATTAACGGACGATTAAAGAATTGTGTAGCCTTCAAGACCGCGATCAAGGAAAGCTAGGGTTCTTAGATGGTCTTAGATGTATCGAAAGATCGCCATCTGTACACTGCTGTACAACGCACATTTGATCAAGATCTGCGAAGACGAAGGAGTCGAAAGCCCGGGGTCTAAAGCGGGTTAATGTTTCGAATCCAGGACAGGAAAGGGATAAAGAAAATCTTTATAGGTTTTATTTATTCGGCGGCGATGTTTTGCTTGATTCTTTATTCTGGTTATTTGACGGTCTCGTGTATTTCGTCGCTACCGGCGGCGTTGCGAAAATGATAAAAGGTGACAAAATGATCACCGACCAGAGCAAGTCTCCGCGATCGACAAGAAAATTCAACCCAACTCCAGGTAAATTACGTACTGTTGCTTGTTTCTGTTGTTTTTTATTGCACTCGCCTTACCTTTACCCTTTTAGGATATATCTTTTAAAAACAGGAAACTCGATATGCAACGTGCATTCACTTTGCTTTACATTTATGAGATGTGTACGTGATGTGTTAGATTTTACAGCGCTTAGACTAAGAGTCAGCGACTCGCAAAATATAAGCTTGGTTTATTAAACTTGAATTAAGCCCATGGTGTCTTAATATTTTTTCTTTCTCTTTGTGGAAATGTTCAGACGTCAGTGTAATTTTATATAATGATGACGCTTTGACAATTGACTCCGATACGACATTGACCTTTCGAGACCTTGCCTGCCGTGGAGCAGCGCTAGCGCGCTGGAAAATTCATCGATTTTCCATAGACATCTCGGCCACAGTAAATTGCCTCTAAACATTGGAGTAACTGCTGCAAACAGCGAACTGAAGACTGCTGTATGCTTGCCTGACAGTGTGAACAGTGGCCGTTTTAATAGCTTCTGGCCTCCCTTTGTTGTCGACAAAAGAAAGCGCGACAAAGATTCGTAATTATAGGAGCCCTCCCTGGGTTTGAAAATGTCAATTAGACACGTGACCAGACCAGACCAGGGTCTCTCTTCTCTCGCTCCAGGGGGCGGGAAGATGAGAGACCCTGGGAACGAGGTTGCTTTGTTTAATGAACAAAATAATCGTCGACATTTCTCATACGCATAAATTATTGCATCCCCAACTGTGTAAAAGGTCACAGACAATCACAATACGAGTACTAATGTCATGCTAGCAAATCTTTAAATAAATGTAACTTTTTCTTTACGACATTTTAATTTCTAAATGATATGTCAGTATAAACCCAAAGAAAATAAAAACATTTTTATTAGAAACAAACCAGAAAACAGCTACAAGTGCTAGAAAAGTTTCAGAAAAGTGCCGCACTAACCCTTTGTCAGGAAGAGAAGAACTGATTACCCGGAACAAGAAACTACTGGCTTATTTTTAGATTCCCTTTTCCCGAGAAATGTTTTTTATTTTCCGATTCTCATTTGTAACATGATATCGAATTAAATAAAAAAATTAGCTTTGTATAATGTATAAATTGCCCATTTCGGATCATGATTTTCTCTAAAAAAAATTGTGTTGATGTACATGTACATGTACACGTGAATATGATTCAATATGAAAGAAACAAGTCTCTAGAGTAACATCACATGGTCTGAAATGGGGCAACAAACAAACCAAGCAAAAGAGGTTTGAATGTGAAATCGGGGATTTCCCCCTCTCGCTCTTCTCGCTAGAAGGACTAAGGGAAGAGGGACTGCTGGTAGTCTATGCTCCGGGTAAACCTATAAGCTGGAGAGAAACTGACATTTCAGGCTGGCAGGAAAACATTGGAGGCGAGGTACGCAATGACTGCGAGTAGTGAGTGATCCTCGCCACCACTGTTTTCGCGTGGCAATTTTTCCCGATCGATGGGAATTGAGGATAAGTGCTATTGCATCGGAAAGCGATAACTTTCGGAACACTCACGAGTGCTTTATAACTACTAGCCTGTGAATACAGCCGCCTTCCATGGCGCGTCCAGCGAGAAAGTCTGCGATTTACAGTCAGATATAAAGCCAATAATTCGATTTCCGTGCGGTGGTCTCGCAATGCATAATTACTGTAACGCTTTTGTTTGCTCTCATTGCTACCAGAGGAATATTCATTAAATAAACGCGAAAAATTATTGACGCGTTTATTAGCGGACCTTCTGTCTTCAGAAGACCTGAAAACGAGGCAGATTTTAAGCAAGGGTATATAAATCCGCGCACATGCGCACAATTTAGAATGCTGCTGCTGGTCTTATTGCTGCAATGTGGTAAGCAATATAATAATTTACTGGATTCGCACATTATGTGGTCAGTGTAGTCCGTGCTGGAGTTCAATGGTTTTCATTTTGTATCTCCAAACGCGGTTCCTCCCCTAACGCGGTCCTCCCCTACTCCAGGCACGGTCCTCCCCTAACCCGGTCCTCCCTTAACGCGGATCTTGTTGGGTCGTGTTCTTGCAAGGAGAGAAATATATTTGGACGTTAGCATGGGTTATTTTGAGCAAAAAACAAAAATGAGGCATTTCTTTGTTAGTAAAAAATGAGAACAAATGAGAACAATTTCATTTCACTTACACATGTGATTGCTGTATCGCACGTAAATCTCACGACTTTCGTCGCTCGCGTATGGGCCCAAACGCGAACCTGCTTGCAAGCTACTCTAGAAAAAGATTGGACATCAAAATTCCAAGTGGACGTTAAGGAGTAGGGGGGGGTGGGGTCTGACCTTGACGTCCAGTGGACATTACGCAGGGCACTTGGGGAATATGTCGACAAACCCATTCTTGCACTTGTCCTTTGAGTACAGGATCCTGGATTAATTTCTTTCAAAATTTCTAAATCCGGTGACGTTAATCAAACTAATGCATTGTGGCCATTCGGTTGTGAATTTTAAAAACAATTCGCTCGGGGCCCATAATCGAAATAACATTACAGCGGTCTCCCACCGTAATGCATGTAACGCAATCTCTGAACGAATTCGGAAAACCGCGTATTTAATTAAACAGCCAACAGATGTTGTTCCCGATTTATCTCATGGATTTCTTCAATATCCAAAAAGCCCAATCTAAGGTACGAATAACAAAGCACTCATAGCTATTGTTCTGTGTGTTAAACAGTAATTTCAGAGTGCAAAATGTTCCGATTTGATTTGATTTCAAGTTGACTCTGACAAACGTTACGTGACTTGTGTACGCTTTGGAACTCAAGGTCGAATAAAATAGCTAAATTATTTTATTATTGTCAAAAAGCGATAGCAAATCACAGAAAATAGTCTTGTAACATGTGCTGGTGCCTGATAGCAAGTATTATTAAACTTCTGTTGTTCCAAATGTTTTAATGTTGTGTTTAACAGAGTTTTAGCATCGGAATGCCATGACGGAAAAGCTCAAATTACACAAAAGTACTACTTGTATTTCGCGGCCTCAAAATTCTTCTTTTAAGTTGCCCATGGGTTTTTGAAGACAGATTTTAAAAGAAGAAATAATGCTCTTTCACGTGGTATAAGTCTCTATACTCTAGGCTATGTACCAGTCAATGATTTTAGCCTCTCAATTTCGTCAATTTTGCATTGCAAGAAATTGCTTAAAATATTGTAAATAATGAAAAATCTTCCAAATATTCAATTTTAATTCAAAATTGATAAAATAACCACTCAAAATATATCTTATTATCTACTTAATCTGATGAGTAATTTGTTTCTCGGAATAAAATTGTTTTGAGTTTCAAAACAACGTCTCCACAATGTGCGGTGTCAGACGCCTAAAAAACGGTCTGAGAGCTGCAAAACCAAGATTACCTCCGTATCTCGAAAATAATGACCGGATTGAAGTTAAACATATATTTTTAGTAATAGTTCACCAAGGGCTATCTTGTGAATTATTTTGAGAATTTTGTATTTTCCCTATTGTATGCCTCCGGTTGATAATTACAGACATCAGCTCTTAAGGCGACTTAAGGCGATTTAAGCAAAATTGGCTGGAAAATCATGGCGACTTTGGACGATTTTAGGCGACTTAAGGCAACTTAAGGCGACTTAAGGCAACTTAAGGCGACTTTAGGCGACTTTGGGCGACTAAAGACGACTTAAGGTCCCAGAGTAGGCCTGACCTTAAGTCGCCGTAACTTTAGGCAACTTTAGGCGATTTAAGGCGATTTAAGCAAAATTGGCTGGAAAAATCATGGCGACTTTGGGACGATTTTAGGCGACTTAAGGCAACTTAAGGCGACTTAAGGCGACTTAAGGCAACTTAAGGCGACTTTAGGCGACTTTGGGCGACTAAAGACGACTTAAGGTCCCCAGAGTAGGCCTCGGTATTTATATCTACATGGGAGATTTTGCCATTGAAAGAAGAAGGACTATTAGATATTATGGGAGTTTATTACATAAGTACTGAGATTTACTCACGATAAAACGATTGCGTATAAATGATACATAAAATCCATTAGCCAATAGGAAACCGCGAACGATGAAACTCACTAGTGAAAAAACGTCGTTCGTCCAATCACAAACGCGAACGACGAAAACTCACTAGTGAAAAAAAATCGTATTGGATTTTCTCGCCATTAGTTGACAGTTGTTTGTCGCTGTAAATTTAACAAGGTTTCAAGATTCGTCGACTTTTTAAATGTCAAGAAAATAATTCAAGCGGATACAATGAAAAAATCCCAACAGGGAATGTAAGTAATGGACCAAATATCAAGAACCGAAGCAGCCGAAAGCCTGACATCGACTTCGAGAACAAAACACAAACATCGTCCGACTGCCGTTTATTGAAGTGTCGTCTCAAAAACTTTCGTGGCGGATTGAGCTCGCTACTGGAAAGCGGCGAAGGGAAATTTGCCGTCAACTAACTTCAGGTAATGTGGGGGAAGATAATTAATATTGATTATGGATCGATTTTATATCGAAATCCACGGAAAGTCGACAAAACTTCAACTTTGATTCATTCATTCAGCTACGAGCTCGGCTGCATGCAAAGCGGCATAGCTGACTTAATGATTTTTGTGCCGTGGATGTAAACAAAATCATGTTCATTCCTCGTTACTGACTGGAGTACATTTAATTGCATTTCTTGAATTGATCAGCTGACTATTTGCTCTGTAGAATATTTTGATGTCGAATTAAACTTGCCGAATTATTTGCGGTTGAGCTGAGTTAAGATTATGTGAAACTTTACTTTCGCCTCGGCGACGGGCGATTTGAAAAAATATATTTTTTACTCAACATTGTAATATCTCAGTACTCATGTAATAAACAAATTACTTCATGGTTAGTTCGCTTGTACTCGTGAATAAAAATCGTACGCGCTCACCAACCATGAAGTAATCTCTATAAACAGCCACGGCAAGCGAAGGAATAGTAAGCTTATCTTCGATCGATCGATCGATCGATCGATCGAAACCTACTCTGTGGCTGTTGCGATCGACTACAACGCGATGGCATGTGCTTCATTTTCTTTAGCAACTAATAAATAGATTGATGTGATTTTATTGTTAGATCATTCATATTGTTAGATCATGGTTGCTTCAGGTCGGGAAAAGCCAGAAATTTTGTTTTCATGGTATCAGGGAAAATTCGGAGAATTTAATATCTGGTCAGATAATTCTTAATTTCTCAGGTAGGTAGACAGGAGGTTGCTACATGTTTTGATGATGAGTATTGTTTGATGCAGAAGACTGTCTTATTATGGTCAAAAAAAATGTCATGCACATGTCATCAGCTTGCCCCTGGGGTAGACCCCCGGGACAAACCAAGTGGTAGGGGATGTTTCTCAACAAAAATTCCCCCTGATATCCACCTATATATAAGGGGTAATAGAGAGGGATTTGGTCTCAGTGATTCATGACCAGGCGATAGTCTGGACTCATTTTAACATTTTATTTGTAAATCAAACAGAATAACATCTTGAGACAGCTGATTTACATTGATATGTCATCACTATTTCAGTGAAAGTCATAGTAAGGTTTCATCTGATATATACCAGTAATATGTCCCGGATCACAGACTCGTTGTTGTCCATGATTTTACAAACTTGTGAATTCCCCCACCCTATTCATTGAACTTAAAACATCATGGGCGCTTTCCATTCAACCCAAAATTCCAGAAAAAAGTTGCAGAAATTTGGGTATAACTCTTAAGCTTGTCCGAACGTTCAGGACGTTCAGGAATCTCAAATCCACCTCCTTCTATCCCCAACAAATCTAGCTTGTCACAGGCATTCGGATAATTGGGAGCGGCGAGGGTTTGGCCCACTTCTCACGCTCTTGCTCTACTCGTACCGCCTCTCATTATCTGAATGCCTGGAACAGGCTACAACATATCCCCCTGGTTGTCCCGGGGGTTGACCCCAGTGCCTAGCCGATGAATTTTATAATTTCATATTGAAATTATTACGTTGTTAATTTTCATCTGATCAGTGGTCTTATTAATATAGTCAGTGAAAAGTCCAGCAACCACGTTTTGATAAATTTCAGGTCGTTTAATAATTCGGTTTATACAATTTATACAACACCACTGTCAACAAATAGGATTTTTCAAGGCAGTATAGCCATAACTTTGTGCAACTTGATATATCCTTTACTTTATTATTGTAGAAATATCGATTTTTTTTTTCTATCCAATTTTGCTATATAAGTCGTTCTACACTGTACGTTTCAAAAGCTTAATAAGCTTATATACATTCAATGAAAACTTTTACATAAGCAAGCTTATGTCTGTGAATACTACTAAGTATATTAAACACGCAGAACAAATAAGCTTAATACACTTCATTAAAATGTACAATATTCTCGTACTGCTTACTGTCCTTTGTCCTAAGTAGCGGCTTCCATCCACGAAACAAGGGTCAAATACAGAGGCTGTCATGTACATGTAAAGCACCCAAAACCAAATAACAGACAGACTACATGTATAGGTAATAGCTGACATACAAGCTTAGCTGTATTCTTCGGAAATTCAAGTCTTCCAGTCGTTCGTGGACTGAAAATCCAACGTAACCTCGTAACTGTAAGCCTTGTTAACTTCCCAAAATACTCAAAAACCGAAAAAAAAAATCCTTAAAAGGTTGATTTCATCGACCTTTGATGAAAAAAGTTGAACAAGAACACAAGAAATGCCTCTTTCCAACATGGCGGATTTCGCTGACTCTCCACGAAACGCGCAGTTGCTTTTACTTCCGGCGGAGCTCTATTGTTGAATCAGCCAATCAGATTCATTAGAATCACGTCCAAAATCTGGACGTGATCCGACAATCTGTAGAAGAATTGTGTCAGGCCCATTTTTAGCGTGACACCCGTAAAGAGAATGTAAGGAGCGCGAAAAATTGGCCTGATCGCAGGTTATGTTTTGGCAAGGTTTTATACCCAAATTATTTTTTTAGCTCAATGTTCCATTTTTTATGAGCATTTCGGTCTCTATGAAATCTTTTTAGTGTTTGCATCTTTGTATTTTCCTGATTATTTCAAATCAATTTGGAGATTTTCTGAAATTTTTGAATAGTCATGAAATCGAAGATGACGGATCCAAGATGGTGGATTACGTCGTTTTGGCGTGATATGACGTCATAATAAGTGAACACTTTTGAATTCGTTATACACCATTAAGGTCATTCCATCGAAATAGAACCTACAATAGATTTTCATTCAAATTTTGCTTATTGGGTTGTTTATCTTATGGGAACTTAAATTTTGAAATAAAAAAGATGGGTCCCCGTATTCGTTTAAAAGCAGGCGGACCTTGTATATACCCCATAATTCCTTATAATATATGCTTCCAGAACGTTTTTATTAGCTAAGTTTACGTTTCCGGTGATTATTTATTATTCTGCAATAGAAATTAGTCCTATATTTATTTTATAGAAAGAAGGTGATTACTAGACTCAAAATAAGAGAAAAAATTGATAGGTCACCGTACTCGTTGACGAGAAAATGACGATTTATCTCTCTGGCGAGCTTAGCCGTAAAGGAAAAGCCGCCATTTTCTTTATGCGCGCGCGCTAATTACGTGTGAAATCATGCGCAGTAAGGATGCGCAATGCAATACTAAGGAATCATCTTAAGTTTTATTTAGCTTGAATAGCTTTGGGTATACATAAAGGGGTGCATTTTGCAGAAAGATTATGGTAAATCTTTGCTAAGAAATACTATTTTCTCTCTATAGTTCCCATCGGTTCTTTTGAGTTGCCCGCCGAATCATGTAAAGAAATCAAGGCGAGTGAAGGAGGACAAGCGGTCAATGGCCAATACTGGTTTGATTCTATTATACCTGGGAAGACGGTTCTTGCTCAATGTAACATGGAAACAGAAGGTGAAAGCGTCCGCTAGCTAATAAAGCTAAAAAGCCTACAATTTTCCATACTGTTTTGAATGGTATGGTCATCGAAAATAAGAGTGATACGGTTGAATCCTGTTGATAAGGAAACCAAAATATATACTATACATAAAGTATTTTTTATACGAGGTTACCTGTCTTGAGCGGGTTGATTCGAGAGGAAAGATGTATGGCCTAGCGGTTCAGGGCGGTCCCTGGTTCAAATCCTCCACCCTTCCACTAGCTGGACTTGTTCTGCCCGAGATCAATTTTCTCGGATCGGAAGCGCTTTGTAAATAGCCAACTGGTTAGCCTCCCACCAGTTGAGTTCTTAGCAAGTGTTTATGTTCATTTTACAACATTTGATTGTTGATTTAGATTGTACACAATATGATATATTAATTAATTAGCACAGCAGTGCTAAATCCGCTGACACTTTAATAAAGTCGTTTGTTTTTATATTTATTATTTTTATTTTACTGTTCGCAATAACGGGGTGACCATAAAGCAGGATTCGACTGTATTTCATTCAAAGGGACGTTTAGTTTTCGATAATCAGTAACTATCTCCCCACCACGTAAAAACCATGACAACAACAACAACAACAACAACAAGTTCATTGCCCAAATTGCACTTTATATGTAGATAAATGACCACTAAATTAGGTAGAAATAGTTACCACACAATTCGATACTATTAGACACTAATTTCATCGTTTTTCTTTTGCTTAGTTTTGACTATTTAGCACTAAAGCCTGGTTTTCACTAGCGACGCAAAGCACAAGCGCAAGCAACATACGCAGACGCAATAACGCGTTTATCATCAGTGCCTTTTGTTTACGACAAATAAACACGTTACTGCGTCTGCGTATGTTGTTAGCGCTTGTGCTTGCGTCGCTAGTGAAAACCAGGCTTAAACAGTTGGATGGTGTTTCACGGTTAAATAAAATCACTCTAATATATATGCCACCCAGAATAACTATAGAAAATCGAGCTGAGTGGTAATAAACCATATAATAACCGTGTAAAGTAAATTTATGTACGTCCGAAATTTTATAAAACGAAAGGCGATCAGCTTCATGTGACGGGGAGATAATTTTACAATCCAGTTGGAGTATCATGTTATTCGTGTTCGTTGTAGATTTCGTGTAGTCAGGAAATGCTGCATTTTATTTTCAGACGCTGACGAGTGCGGTATTTCTATACCTCTTTGTAACGCCAATTCCACCTGTCAGAATACCCCTGGCTCATACAAATGTGTTTGCAAATCTGGTCTTGTTGGAGATGGAAGAACAGGAAAAACTTGCTCCGGTGGGAGTATTGACGGTTTACGCATACGTTGTGTTTTACTGTGCAAATAAAAAACCCGTGAACACTTTGATTCAAGCTTGGATTTCCTTTTCCAAAAATCGATTTATTTATCTATTTATTTTATTGCTATTTTCTCAAAAAGTTTCTGCAAAAAAAAGGTACGTGTAAATCTGAGTTCCCTGACTATTCTCCTCTCCGTTAATCATGCATGTAAAAGAAGTTACATCAAAGTTTTCACGCTTTTATGACTCGCACATAGCAGTATAAAAATTGGTTTGATTTAATTTTATTTTTGAGATTATGATAACGAATAAGAGACAATGAAAATAAAAAAATCAAACTGGCTCGAGAAATTTTTAACCAAAAGCAAAGATACGGAAAGTATTAGTATTTGTTCTTCTTAGGAGTCAAATGCAAAACTTTCATAATATAATTTAGCCAAGACGTATATGAACGGTGTATTTATAAATAAAATATTCACAGGGGACCCATGGCTATGTAATTTAAAAATCCAATTTAGCAACCAAAAGACACATCGTCGGTCAATAAGCCATTCAGCAATTCACTCACTTAGCTATAGCTAGTCAGTCATTCATTCAGTTAGTAAGTCACTTACTCAACTTAAAGGGACACTGTCCCAGCGTATTGGCTCAAAACAGTCAGTATAAATGAACAAAATGGTCCCTAAATCTATGAAATAAGAACTTAATAAACTCTAACTAAATGATAAAAAGCAATTTCTTCAAGAAATTCCATATTGAAACAACATTTTTGCAAAATCTCAAAGATTTCCGAGCCAAATTTGAAACTTTGAAAAACTGACATCCTGACATTTTTTCAAAAATCCATATTGCAATCCATTTCCATCCTCTCTGTCGTTTGTCATTCTCACTTCCTAATGGGTTCCTGTCATTTGTCGAGTGCTATTCTACAGAATCAAACTATTATTGTTCAACTTCCTATGATCTAGATATGTTTCTGAGCTTCCCAAAATCATGCTAAAATCAGGACAGTGTCCCTTTAAATATAAAAGCTTATTTTGTTGTTGTTTCTTTGATAGATATCGACGAGTGTGGTGTCGCTAGCCCGGTATGTGACGTCAATGCCAACTGTCAGAATACTCACGGCTCTTACATTTGTTCCTGTAAAGCCGGGTTTACTGGAGATGGAACATCTTGCAGCGGTAAGATGAACATAAATTAAAAAAATCCTAGATATATTTAAAAATTATTCCATGAGCCCGCGTTGGATATGAGACGATGACATAACCAACGAGGCCCGCTTCGCGCCGAATTGCATGGTTTATAATAATCTCATATCCTTTGTCCAGCTGGAATTGACAAGCCTCTTCGAAATACAAGGTAACAATACTGAATAGGCAAATTTTAACTTATGGTGTAAACGGGTTTTTATTTTTTGGTCGAATTTGTGTCTGTTTTCGGATCTTCCCGTAAGTTGTTTCAGGCTGTTTTTAGTGCTCGTCCAATAGTATTTGTTGTACATTTACAGGCATTTTCCATCAAATATTTCGTACCAAACTTCGTGCATAGTTTAGTAGGCTTAACGTTTGTTTGATTTGGAAGGGCGAAATTTTTTTACTTAATGATTTTAGCCATCTTTTTCAAATTTCACTATCTCGAAGAACAAACCATCTTGAACAAAATGTCGAGCTAGCGCGTTATTTGCTATATTTGGTCACAAAGGATGTTATATAATTATGAGCCACCATAGTTGGCAGAATCCGTGTTATGAGCTGATAACATATTTGTGAGCAAGGAGCCAATCAGAAGGCTAGAAATACAAAACAGTGATGGAGTATTTAATAATATATTATATTAAATATGCGGTTATTGCCACACGACTATAACCTTTAATCTTGCAGAAGTACAAAACAACGACTCGCCCACATGTGCTAAATATTCCGAATTACGTTAATTTATAATTATGACCAGTTAGTGATGCATACATAGTATACATGATTGCACATTTAAGAAATTTGGCCGAGCGAGACTAAGTACTGGTTTGTTTAAAATAAACATGGCGGACGATGGCGGACATGACGTGCGTTTGTGTTCGTTCAGAAATATTTTGGCGATTCCACGTTCAAACATCTATGGGAACGATTCGGTCGCTGTTTAACTGAACTTTGGTCATTGTGGGACACCATGGATGAAAATTCCACAGCAAACTCCCGTGGAGGTACGTTTCTCGAATGATTGACAGATTTCTTTACTTGTGCGATCATGTATAGCGGAAAAGCGGCAAGATCAAAGGGCGCTGCCTGCCCCCCTGCCCCCCTGGTGTAGGCCTTTCAGCAAATCTCGTAATTTCGTCTTAATCGTCTTTATCCTTGACCATCCTTGTTCATTTTTGGTTTCACGCCGGGTCAGCTGTCATCAAAAAGGGATCATCTTCTAACTACTTTTTATATTTACCGTATTTAAAAAATAAAGATGATGGTGATGATGATGGTGATGAAGACGAAGAGGATGGTGATGATGCCACCTTCAGTTTTAGAGCTCTTTAAAACAGCTCAAAACCGTCTTAGTCAGTGCATGAAGTATGGTAGAGATTTGAGTATCTTTTAGTGAATGCTATTAATACTATACCTATTCAGTAATTTTTTTTACCGTACGTTAATGTAAACATATGATAAAATATGGATTTGTACACTACCTTTTACTGGGTTGGAAATTCATTAGGTTACATACACAATAATTCAATTTTGGCTGTTTTGAATTTATCTGATAGATGTGAACGAGTGCAGTGCTGGTAATGGGGTCTGTGACGTCAATGCCAACTGTCAGAATATTGCCGGTTCTTATGGTTGTTCCTGCAAAGCTGGATTTACTGGCGATGGAAACACTTGCACTGGTGAAATTATAGTAGAGTGTAATAAATATCATTAAATAATATATTCTTTAAAATAAAACTTCGGACAAAAAAATTCCTCGTGATAAGTCATGTGATGATGTACGGTAGTCTAATATATCACATGGATTTTGTATCACATGATCCTCATGCATCGAAAACCTGAATTTCTGGTTTTGTTACAATTGCTTCAATTTGAAATACAACTGCGAATACTTAACTCGTTTTTAAATTCATTCGCATTTAATTTCATGTGTGATATGATTAACTAGGAAACTAAAAGGCTCACGAGATATTTTTGCAGATATCGACGAGTGTGCTGCTAGTCCAGGCTGTGACGTCAATACTGACTGTCAGAATACCCAGGGGTCTTACAGCTGTTCATGTAAATCTGGATTTTCTGGAGATGGAAAAACCTGCACAGTCGGTAAACGTATATATATGTAATTATAATACACTAAACAGTTAGACGGTTATTATACTAGTAGAAACGAGCTGCACGGTAGGACATTACGGAAATATTCAGGATATATTTAATCATTTTTTTCCGATGTACAAAATCTCCTTCAAATAGAAGGAAACCATAAAATAGCAGTTTAGCAACAAAAGGAAGAAAACATTAGAGAGGTCATAATAATAAACAAAAAAGAAAAAAGGATGGCTAAGATTGGGGAAGATTGAGATGGATCACAAACGACGAACTTGAAAAATTTGGGCTAAAATGCTCTTTTAATGTGCCCCAGATTCCTGCGCCGCAGTAGGAGTAGCAGACCCAAACCAGATACCTGACGCCCAAATGACCGCGAGTTCAGTTTATTCGGCCTATTATGCATACAAAGGCCGGCTCAATGGAGATAGCGGCTGGTGTCAGAGCTCTTCAACAATCACCAACCACTACATACAAGTAGATATGGGAGCGGTGCGCTCAGTCTGCGCAGTGGCAACGCAAGGGAAGAAAACCGGATCATATGTGACGAGCTACAAGCTGTCCCTTTCCACTGATGGTGTAACCTGGAATACATATATGGAAGGCAACGTGGAAAAGGTATGGAGCAATATTAGGGGCTGTTCGTTTACTTTGCGGATAGTGATGGACGGTTATGTGGGGGGTTATGTGAGAGGTTACGTGGGAGGTTATGTTGGAGGCGTGTTCATGTTGGTTAGCGCAATGGACTCTGGATCGCACTTACGGGTTCGATCCCGGGCCATTGTATCGTATAAATATGTAGCGTTCCTTGCAGTGTAATTCACGCAAGATTCACGTTAATTGCGCCGTAACGTATTACATTTTGTATTTTTTCACAGGTTTTTCAGGCAAATACAGATCTGAACACGATTGTAAAGCATATATTGACTACAACAACACAAGCAAGATATGCTCGTTTTTATCCTGTCACCCGTTATGGCTATCCTTGTATGCGGATTGAAGTGTTTGTTGTGTAAAAGAAACTTGACGAAATTTCAATGTCACGCCAAGCAACCACTATTAGTTAAATGGCCTCTACGTTTACGATAGAAAACATGTAATCAATTGCCGTCGTCGTCGTTTTTATGTAAAACACCATAGTATAGAGTGTACTGCACGTGACGTCATAGCCACCATATTGGTGTACAATACCTTTTCAAAATAATTTTAATTAACAGTCTTTTGTTAGGTACACCAACATGGCTGCCATGGCTTTTTTCATTTGAGTCCCACAGGACTGAATGAGTCCCCGTCAATACTAATGCGTTTTCGTTTGAAAACGCGTACTTTTCGATGCGTTTTTGCCTATCGCCCACACAACAACGATCTAAAACGCTGATCGTTTTCATCGAAAACGTATACTTCGAAACCCTGTACAGAGTGGAGAGATATTTGAAAACGCATCCCCATCGTATTAGCGTGGACGGAGGCTTTCAAAAACGCGGCCGTACGACATTCACATCACACATATCACGGGCGCATCAATCAATTGCAATTCTCGCTATATTCGATAACTTACCGGGAAGCGAGCGGATAACTTTCGGTTAAAATCAGAAAGCTAACAAATATTTGTCGTCATCTCTTCCCAGTTCCCTTATCGTTTCACGGTGCTCTAAGCCTGATATTGGCCAATCAGGAAGCACGTTCATTTTATTTGTCGCATGCACATATGACTTTGTAGCGTTTTAGAGCACTTTAGCGTGGACTGGAAAAACGCTGCGAAAACTGAAGACTATAGTGTGGACGCTGAGCTCCGTTTTCGGAGCGTTTCGAAAACGCATTTTAAAAAATCTGGACGGGGCCTAATATAAACCAGTCGGTAAAAACGTCGTGACACGAATTTATTATAGTTACTCGCACCGGGTAATGGGCTCTTCCTTAGTATAGGTAATAGCATGAATTGTAGTGGTATTTGGTAATGATACCGCGAGTTTTATTTTCAAAACTTGTCCAATTTGAAATATTACTTGTTGTTTGTTATATGTAAACAAATATTGCACATGGTCCCAAAGCTAGTGCTTGGGTTCCAGACCTCCGGAACAAAAAATAATGGCGCTCCAGCAGTACTTTATTTTATCAATCCAGTGTTCTAATGTTCCAAACATATGCTGGTTGTGATGTGATCATGCTGGAAGTGATCAACACCTTGTCTTAGTTCAGATGAACGCGTCATTGGGCGGTGACGTTAAGCCGTTGGCCTTGTCTCCTACTTCTGTTCATACCAAATTAGTAGGGGACGTTAAAGAACCCACATCACTGTTCGAAAAAAGAGCAGCTAGACATGGTGTTGTGGTCTGGCCTGTTCACGTGTGTTCATGGGTTGGGTGGGTGGGGTGAGATCGTCATGAATGGACTGAGAGCGGCTACCATAACCGCCATTACAAGCTAACGTCCGATGTCACACCTGAGTTTTACTTGTAAAGCGCATTTGGATATATAGAAAATGCGCTATATAAATTCCATTACCCGATTACCATTACCATACCAATGGTTCACGCAAGAGATAAACAAAGAGCAATAGGTCCGATGTATGAACTGTTATGCAGTTTTAGTTGAAATCATTCATTCAGTTATTCAGCAAGACACGAAAAACGATTGTGTTTCTAAGTTTACTTAAAATTTGTAATCGCCTACTTATAATCTTAGGCCTAATGCCAGTATTTTATTAGAGCCTCTAATATAGGAAGAAGATAGTTCCATGCAGCTGCTCCAGCATTACATGAATCCATCAACTCACTTTTTTTCGGGCAGCTTTTGAGAATTGTTGAATTTTTTGACATACTGTCTTAGATTAGGTTTAATTTAATTTTTTAACTTGTTAGTTTTTAGTTATGTATATTAGGAGTAGTTATTTGTTGTAAAGCGCTGTTGATCAGCATATGTAAATGACGTTATATGAGTGATTAAATTAAATTACATTACATTACATTACATCACATCACATCACATCACATCACATTACATTACATTACATTACATTACATTACATTACATTACATTACATTACATTACATTACATTACATTAGATAGGCAATACTTGGGAATACTGACATTCTAGGTGTCATCCCTTAGTTGTTTAAAAGTAATGCTAATCCTGGATGAACAGTCGACTTGTATTTAGACTGCGAGCAGTCCCTCTTTCTTTCTGATATCGAGCGCGAAGCGCGAAGTGAGCGGAAATCGAGCGCAAAGCGCGAGCGGGCGGGAGATGAGCCGAGCGGAAGTGAGTCACGAAGTGAGAAGAGCGAAAGATAGAGGGACTGCCGGCTTTCCTCTTTCCGACGCGTGCCAGATAACTCCGCCCACCAAGCCGTAAGCAATTGAAAATTAACTTTTTTAATAACAAACTCTGCCCTTTAGGTCACGTACGGCCAAAAATAAGCCAGCCCCCGGGTGCGAAGAAAGGATTCTTGTTACACACGCGACTCGTGAGTTTTTGCGAGGTAAATTGCACGAAAAAAATAACATGCCTATTTAAACAAGACTGCTTGTTTTGTGTTGAGTTAGTCTGTTCACAGCCTCTCTATTTACTCAGATCGTTGTAGCCGCAAGCGTGTGTGTTGAGTACGATCTAGATTATGAATCATTCAACGAAACTCAGCGCTATGTGGAAAAAGCTGTATTCATGAAGTGAACCATCAGCATTTGTTGTCGCCAATGTCTGAAAGTCCAAAGACTGTCTTTATGCTCGTCAGCAACCTCAAGCCAAAATCGTTGGACGATGCTCTTCTGGCGAACAATGATCAGATGCGGAGTAGACCTGTGATCCGACTCTAATGCGGAATCGCTCGAATCTTTCACTCTGATAAATCCCCGGGGGGGGGGGGGTACTCCCTATAATGGACTATACGGGGAGGCTCCGCCCGAAAGGGGTCCTTTTTTAGGCTCGAGGTATGTGAAAGGGTAGGGATTTCACGAGTTGAAGTATATGAAAGGGTAGGGATTTCACGAGTTGAAGTTTGAAGTATATGAAAGGGTAGGGATTTCACGAGTAAATGATATTATTGTTTGGTTAACATCTCTACTGGTAATGCTTGATGATTTCTGGTGATATATATTGTTCATTAAGTTCATTACAAGGGTATAGAAAAGGGATGCAGTGCTTCTACTGCTACTGTAGGTATGTGAAAGGGGTACCATTTTCATAATTTCTGTGGAAGGTATATGAAAGGGGTACCATTTTCTATGGAAGGTATATGAAAGGGGTACCTTTTCTGTGAAAAAATGGTATATGAAAGGGTAAGGGGTTGGACCTCTGGGCGGAGCCTCCCCGTATAAAAACTTTTTTGAGTATCCCCCCCCCCCCCCCCCCCCCCCCCGGGGGATAAATCATCCTCTTCCAGAAGGCCGTGGGAAGAACGGCCATTACATCCTTTCCATCAGCAAAGCTTCGATTGCTTGCTTCTGTTCTTCCTTTAAAACTACTTCGTTCACATGAAGAGATAAACATTGAAAACATTCTGCATTCTCGCCACAAAGTTGTCGCTATTGATGTCTCGCGCTATGAAATCTAAGCCGCTGTAGTGTCAACAAGTCGTCAAGAGGTTGTCAAGAAGTTAATACTAATCAAACTAATCTGACAGCGTCCATTGACTAATTAACCAATCCGAATTTTCCGTTGTCTGTAAATTCAAGCACGCGTCGGAAAGAGGAAAGCCGGCAGTCCCTCTATCTTTCGCTCTTCTCACTTCGTGACTCACTTCCGCTCGGCCCATCTCCCGCTCACTCGCGCTTCGCGCTCGATTTCCGCTCACTCGCGCTTCGCGCTCGATATCAGAAAGAAAGAGGGACTGCTTGCACCTAACTTGCATTAAGTGACCGCAGCAGCGAACGTAATTAACTTCCAAATGGTCAAATGTTTCTTGACCTCAACATCCTTACGGACAGTTGATCATGAACTACAATAATAATTTAACTGAAAATTTACCCGACTCAGCTGTCAGTAAGGATTTTGAGGTCAAGAAACATCGGACCAGTAGAACAGTGGAAAATGCGTTGTAAGGCTGTGAAACGTTCCTTGTTTTTTAACTTTTTTTCTAACTAAGAAACTCACTACAAAACATATTGTAACAAACACGTTTCGTGACCACAGCCTTATTATCGTTTAATAAACGAACTTCGTTCACCTACGAGTCATTGGCTAATCACGTGATACTACTATATCTGGGTACTGACTGCACGGCAACTCACTTATTACAGGCTACAATGCACACTAACCGTTCATTATAAGTTGCTTACATATTTCCCATTCACATAAATTATGTTAATCATATTCATTCTGAACTCCAGTTTTTAACTTTCATAAATATATTGACACTAGTTATTGATAATGATGTTACAGAATACATCGAAACGAATCGCTTTATCATTATACGGTCAGCGCGCTCATTTATTTGAGTAAATGCACTCACTCCATATCCTAGCCTGCGTCGCAGACGGACTTGACCTCCGGTAATGTCCGTCTGCGAATTAGTGCACAAATCCTTGTTCTAGACCCCCAACGACGTACCAGGATCTGAGTACTTGTCTGTGATTGGCCTTTACATAAAGCTATTGTTCAATTAGCTATGATTGGGTTGTGATTGGCTAAGGGAATCTCACGCGAGCTAGGACCGGAAGCTAGCGGAAAGCGAGCCTAAAAATAGTACAGTATTAAAAAAATCACTGAAGATATAATGGAGTGCAGCTTCGAAGCGGTTAGAGAAAGCTCAGTTTGAATTAACGGAGCTACTCCCAGAACAACGAGAAGCGATCAAATCTTTCTTCCAGGGTAAAAACGTGTTTATCAATTTAACCCACAGGTTTTGGAAAGTCGTTAAATCTTTCAGTGTCTCCCGATTGTCGCAGTCGCTGATATATGATCGAGTATTATTGTTGTGATTTCACCTTTTACGATCGCTGATGGAGGACCAAGTTTAAATATTTCAACAATATGGGTATACTGGGGCCGTATACTGGCGATTGCATGCTATCACGGACTTGGAAGACCCAGAAACTATTCAGCAGGTTTTAAATTGGAACTACCTTGTTCGGTTTGCCGAGTGTTTGTTGTCTAAACTAACGCGTTGTAAATATCTGTTTTCCCGACAGGAGACCAAACGTGACCTCTTAAAATTTGCTAGAGTGAACGCAGTCGATGGCTCTATAGCTATTCTACTTCAAAATCCTCCTCATAATACAACATATCTTGCCCGTTAGAAAACACTCTTGAAGGACAAAGTAGGTCAGAAGACTGAATTCAATAGAGAACGGCAAATGTCACGAACTTCGAACATGCCTGTCACGCCTTTTACCATAGCCAATCAGAATAAAGGGGATTTCGAAAGGCTCTTCCGGTATTTCGTTACGTCGTTGGGGGTCTAGAACAAGGATTTATGTACTAATTCGCAGACGGACATTACCGGCGGTCAAGTCCGTCTGCGACGCAGGCTATCCATATCCTAACTTTACATAGAACTGATACATAACCTGAATTAATGCTGAATAGGCCCATTTCGATATATTAAAATTTTTAACTTGGCTCCGAGGCTTAGGGGAATAAAACAAAATAAATTATTTATTCATTCCTTAATTATAACCACGATATGATTTATTTTTGTATTATTTTGTTTTATTCCCCTAAGCCTCGAAGCCAAGTTAGAATTTTAGTATATCCAAATTGGCCTATTGGCGGCGAATTAATTTTGAGATTTGGCTTCTCAAATCGATAGTAATGATAGTAAGCCCAATGCTACTTCTCCAGTGCTACGCCTTGGCTTCATTCATCCCTTATGAGTTTTAATAATCACTACAAGGCTGTTATTGTGGAGTACTGACTGGCTTAATTAGTGCCACAGTATCCAATATTACAACCATATGTTGAGTAGTAGACATAGAAAGATCCGCAGTCCCTGACTTGAATGTTGAGGGAATAAAAGCAAGGGTCCGCAACCAAATGAAAAACACACCTGTCTGGTGACCTGTCCTTCAGCCACTGAAGGATGCACGCCATTCAGCCAACCTGAGGCGTCAGTGCCACACTTGCTATCGCCTGGAGTTGATGGAGGCATTCTTGTACCTGCCGCTCCTTAGGAAGTTCCAAACGGTACCAGCCAGTAGCAAGGTGATTGTCACATAATGCCATTATGGTACGTAACTTGCCTGTCAGCACTGGTCAGTGTTTTGTAGCTTTGACATTCTAAAAAAATATGGAACAAACAAAATCGTTTGATGACCAAGGCTAAGGTCAAGTTGACATTGGGTGCCCGAGCACTAAGTGCGTGGGCTCCGGCACAAAATGGTGTTGTGTTCAGACACTGGGTACCCAAGATATCGTTATGTTGTCCGTGCTCGGATTCTGGTGTGGGTACTTGAAAAAAAAAAAAGGTGTGTTCACATTAGTGCCCAGCGAAAATCGTACTCGGCCACCGTGCTCGGGCACCCAGTGTGAACATAGCCTTACTTAAGTAATATGAAATTTTCATATTTCCTAGGTCAGTCGAGCTTCAGGCAAGCTTGTAGCTTGTTCAAAACTCTCAGTGAGTGAGACCGAGCTAGCGCGCGAAGTAGCAGGCGCTGGATAGCCTTGATACTATTTATGGACTACTATTAAGTAAATTTGTATATTATTTTGTGATGTTACCTGGAGCTGCTGGAGAAGTTGAAGGAGGACGAGTAGGAGGAGTTGTAGTTGCTGGTTTTTTCATTTCTTCAATCTCTTCTTCGACCTTATTGAGTCGCTCCTTGAGTTGAAGGTGAAGGTAGTAATTAATTTCCTAAAAAGGCTGAAAAATGCTCACAATAACTGGATGAGGTTGAGCATGATAGCAAAAGTTGTCAAGTTGTCAAGGCCGAGGTTTGTGCTAGACTATTATATGCTGCTCTTAAATTGACATATTACGCCTGCCTATTATGCTAATAATTCTGCTCACTCAAACCTATTATGCTCGCATTCTTCTGCTCGTATAAATATCAACGTCAGTTATTCTTTGTCTTGGGTTTGATAAAATAAACGATAGAAACAAAGAAGCAAATTTTGCTATGAAATGCAGAAGTAAACGTGGACATTGAAATGCAATCAAACTCGTATAAAAAAAATGCTTCATATACTTGAAATAATAACAAATAAATAATAACAACAACACAAGAAAATGTTTTAAAAGTAATTTTTAAAATACTCGGTGTGGGGAAGGTCGTGCGTTCGACTCTTGTCCGGGACTCAGATTTTTTATTTGTCCCCAATCTCGTGACGAATTGGAATGACATCTTTCTCAAAAAAATATAAACTTGTTCTTCCTTGCGTGAAATACTAGAATAATCAAGAAGAGAATTGTGTTTCAAAGGAACAGAAAAGTAAACCTTAATAACCTTAACAATAAAATATATACGAATTGGATCAGTGTTCTGGTTTCCAAGGCGTACCTTTTCATCTCTTTCAAAAATGTAACGTCATAATAATAAAGCGTCTTTCATGACTAATTTGCATGGATAAATTCTGCCGGCATAATTTCAAGCGCGGAAATATTTTTTTTGATACGAGTTTTATTGCATTTCAATATCCACCCTTACTTCAAAACTGCACTTCATAGCAAAATTTGCTTCTTTATTTTAGCAATAAACCTGAGACAAAGTGTCGACGTTGATATTTACACGAGCATAATGCGAGCATAATACGCGGAGCAGAATGAGAGCAGAGAGGATGCCAGCAGAATTTTGAGCATAATTGGCAAGCGTAATAGATCAATTTACCGTGAACAACGCCTTACCGTTGCCACGACAGAGTTTTTGATTAATCCGACAACTTTTTGACATTTGTTTGTCAACTTTCTGATGGCTTCCATTTAAACTGGAAAATCAAATTGCAACTGAGAACTGTAGGAGGCGGAGATGGTTGTCAATTGTCAGAACGCGAACGTGGAGCTTGACAACTCCGCCTGTCTTAGTTCTTGCATTTTGATTGGCCAGTTGAAACGAAAGCCAGCAGAAAGTTGTCGAAAATTAATCAAAAACTTTGTCGAGTGGCAACGGTAGGGCGTTCTTCACTGTAAAAGTAGCGTATAATTACGTTTAAAAGCCAAATTCCCGTAACTCTCAAATCACACCCAAGCTAGCTAGATTCAAATATCGCAAGAGGTGTACCCGGAGGCAAAACGAAGCAGGAGCTCAAACCGAAAAACTGCAGGTTGGTGAGAGGAACGCTAAAGTTATCGTAGAGCTCACTGAAAGGATATACAGGTTTAATGGCAGATAATGCTGACATTTCGGCTCCTGATCATGTCGTTATACACCCTAAACCCAATGAATGAATGAATGAATAACTTTATTTGAGTGTCAATAGTATTTAGTATTTAGCAAGTAAAGGGCGAAACTTTGTTTTCGTTGACCTTTTCCCCGTTCAAATGTCTAAGCGATATAGGAAAACAGATAAAAAACAAACAAGTATTATGCCTTTTGCAATTAAATTTCTTCGTTGACTTGCATATAGACTAGAAAATAGATTGCAAGCTATCTTATCAAGACTGCATGGTCAACTCTACCGTGTGTAATGTATAACGCTTAGAAGTTGTTTTGTTATCCAACTCCACTCAGGAGAGTCAGAGTACAAATGTAAAACTACACAGCGATATTACATACCAAAATGTTTATTTAACCTCAGATATGGCCACTCAGCTCAAGATTGTTCTTGTGACTTGCCTGTTGGTGTGTATTCTGATGGAAGACGCCAAACCTGCCCTGGCTAAGAAAGGAGGAGGGAGGTTTAAAAAACTGCAAGACAGGGTAAATATATTGGAAGAAGAGCAGAAGTGCAAGGGTAAGTACAAGGATAGAGTAAAGTGTCCTTGTTATAGAGGTAATGAATATGACGTCACTTTAAAGGCTCCACTGACGATAATAAATCTCGATGATAAATGGCGATATCATGTCGATAAATATATTGATTGCAAACAAATACTACTTTTATTGTATGGACAATGGAACGATTGAATTACTTTGATCTGTAACCACAAACAGGAAATTGTATCGAATACGAACTGTTATCAATGTAGTTTTTAGTGTCCGTAACGAAGAGGTTAAGTTTATATGAATCGATATTTAGTGTCCGTTGTCCGTATTAGAGATGGTCCGTATTATAGAGGTTTTCTTTATAGAGAATATATGGGCATTTTTCCGGGACCAAGAGAACTGTCCGTAATCGAGATGTGTTCGTATGAGAGAGGTGTCTGTAAGGAGAGGCTCGACTGTATAATAAATCCCGAGGAAGACCCTCGTATAAAGGTGACGGAGATGATCGTCGGAAAGTTTGAAAGGAACTCCTAAAAGATACCAAACCCCGCATTGTGGGTATGGCTCGAATTTATTGTCTCCCCTAAAAGGTAACTGTAGTTCCTAATCCAATTTCTTCCAGCTCAATACTGACCCTAAAAGGTACCAGCATAACTCTAAATGTGGTAATTTTAGATTTAAACACCCTAAGTGGTACCAACCATGCATTAATTTTAACCCTTAAAGGAGAACGGAAGGTGAAAAACGAAGTTTTGTAACCACTTTTTAAATAAAGTAAATGATGTATCTTAACTAAAATTTGTAATATTTGTCCCTATAATCCATTGGTAAACTTGTTATGGACTATAAAAGGCTCGCAACAATGACACGATGTACGTCCGCCATTTTGTCCGCCATTTTGAAGGCATGGGCGCTAAGCATGACGTCATTGCGCTCACTCGCAAATGCGTCAAAACTCAAAATAAATACTCCCGTCCAGGGGGGGCTAGCAGCGAGGCCTGGGACCTAGTATATATGATTGCACATTTTAGAAATTTGGCCGAGCGAGACTAAGTACTGGTTTGTTTAAAATAAACATGGCCGACGATGGCTGACATGACGTGCGTTTGTGTTCGTTCGGAAATATTTTGGCCATTCCACGTCCAAACATCTATGGGAACGATTCGGTCGCTGTTTAACTGAACTTTGGTCATTGTGGGACACCATGGATGAAAATTCCACAGCAAACTCCCGTAGAGGTACGTTTCTCGAATGATTGACAGATTTCTTTACTTGTGCGATCATGTATTGCGGAAAAGCGGCAAGATCAAAGGGCGCTGCCTGCCCCCCCTGCTCCCGTCACTCCCGTTGTGATAGAAAATCATGGTTCATTCGTTGTTGTGGGCTGTTCGAATAGAACTCCCAAGGACTCTAATATAGGAAAGGAATAAGTTAACATCGCCTGCCATTAAAAGATAAAGCCCTTTTAAATAAATTGCTTGCTCAGATAAAGAGAGAAAATTTGCCGCAAATTTTTAATGAATTTACTAAACTCATCGAGAAATCTGTGGAAATCAGTTGCAAAATACAGGGACGGCTATAATTACACAGTACATAATCTATATTATCCCAGCATTAAAGGATAGAAACGATCATAAATGTTTCCGTCGTGGTACCTACATATTATTTTATACAGTCCCACGGCGCTCTTATTCGAGTCCTCGCCTGACCTAATTAAGCCAACAATTGCCGTCTCCAACACTTCTGTTTGCAAACAGATCATTTCGAAACTAGGATGCTGAGTTATACATCTAAGAGGGGTATCCTCCTCCAGATCTGAGCCAAATAATGAAAACATAGCATTGCAAAATTCGTAACCGAGTGTAAGTGTACATGTCAGGGTTTACAGACACGTATAAACAAATAATAACATAGAGCAACACAAAATAAAATCAAACACGACAAATGAATCGTTTCTAAATCAGTATGTTTATTATCCTTTTAATTAACAATATTCACCTGCTATTTTGTCATAGCTTCGTCGATCTCCTGGCAGTACACACACTCATTTCTTGCTGAATTTTCCAGTTTTCGATTCGATATGTTCACAAGTACACCATGTGGTGTTTCCTCCTTGTGTGATCTCGTCCTGGCTTTCAGCTGCTTCAGTATGCTCTCCGTCGGAATCCGAGAGATCTCACATGGGCTCGAACGAATACGGTTCAAACTCAGCCGTATTTATGGATGTATAAGCGAACGGTATCTAATAAAATAATTCTCATAAGTGACTGCAAATCCAAGAACGTGCAAGCGATCGATAGAGCAAAGAGCGCATTGACGTCACGACATGGTGACCGTGTATCCTTATTTGGAAGTAACCGGAAGAGAAAGCACACAAAATGGCGGACATTCAATTCCGGCGAATGCTGTTAGATTTCAGTCGTATTTGCAGTGAAATATATATTTTTTTCGCTCGTTTCTTCGAAATTATAGTTTCTAGTAGTTATTTCTACAATTCTAGTTATTACGAAAATTATACTCTGTAGCCTTCCGTTCTCCTTTAACTCTATTCTGCCTGGGCTTTTTTGGTTAAAACGGCCTGTCAAAACTTGGTTGCCATGGAAACATCAAGTCAAAAAACAAAAAAATTGACACACCAAAATGTTCCCAGATAATTTTGAGGAAAAGTCATAAAGTCTGGCTATAATTGCTTGAATGTTCTTTAAGTACGATAAATTTGAAATCAGCGCGGGCACTTTCTGCCCCCCCCCCCCCCCCCCCCCACCCCCCCCTAGGCAGCCAGGCATGATATAAATAGGGTTAAAAGGTACGACGATCACCCTCGTCACTTTTATAGGGAACTCTCCCTCCGCTCCTCGGACTACATCTCGCCGGGTGAAGATGCAAACACATCAAATTCAAAAACACATCAATAGACCTTTCTCAAAAAATACACCGCTCTGTAACAGACGTGCTGAAGCCTGGTTGTTCACCAGGTTTTCAACAAAAACTCTACCAGGGCAGACAAAAATCCACCAGTTTAATTCAATGTTTCCCCAGGGAGGCTAATGATATATAAAATCTAATCATATATGTATTTTTTTTTTTTTAGCGGTCCGTATCCAAATCCTTGAATTTGATTGGCTAAGAGCGCGCGATTCAGCGGTCCGTATCCTGCAGTACGGACCCGAGTTACGGACCGCTCCGACCACTGCGCAATTTACTCGGGTAGACAATTTTGCTTAGCTTTGTAAAACTGCCAGAATGCGTTTAATACTGTAAGACCCACAAAAACATATTAATCAAGCCAAAATTTGTCTCGGGAGCGGGAAAAATTGCCAGTGAACCCGTCGGAGACCCGCGGAATCGTAGCGTAGGCATGCGCTAACATTTTAATTTCAGCAACGTGCGAAGGACGAAGGTCGATGCGAAGAAGCTTTTTATACTGCCGTTTCTCATTATATTGCTCTCTTACCGTTGTCAAGTGAATGGAGAACTACGCAGTGGAATTAAAGAACTTAAACATTTCTTCAAAAAGGCGAGTTTTCATTTGATTTTAACCGACATAATTTGAGTTTGTTGTTGTTTTTGGAAATCAGTTTCACCGCTCGCGCTCTGTATTTTTTGAATTATAAATCTCCGTGTTTAGACTCATTTCCTTAGCTTTAATCATTTGCTTTTCGTTTCTCTTTTTCCTAAACATACCTTCCGTTAAGTTTCATTCAAGAAAGAACTTAGTGATTACCGGTAGTCCAGAAAATAATCCTCGGCACGTAAGCTTATAAAACTTAAATCAGTTGTGCCGTACGTTGAACGAAACTGAAAGCAAGTTTACATTTTGTCAAGGTTTCGCATAAAATGAAAATTATGAATTGCCATAATTTGAATGGTAAAAATTAGATTAACATGAGAAATGAAATTGGTGAAAACTGAGGAAACAGCTTTGCTCTAAAAATGCTTTCAAGAGTATTGAAGATTGTCCTAAAATTTGCCGCCGGTTGCGACTTTGAATGGTTTTTGTGTTAAATTTGAAATAGCTTCTCATTTCAGCTGCTTTTAGTGGTGAAATTCCGTTTGAGTCTCCATCGTCTGTTCTTCACAGCTACGTATAGCTTTCTGTAATTACATATTTTGGTGTAAAAATTAATCATCGGAGTTTCTTGTTATTTGGATTAAATTTTATTTATTCGGTAGTTTTATAGCGACCTTGCGATAATACGCGCGCGCGTGAAAAAAGATTTTTCAATACAAGATTTCAAGATTTCTAGCATTTATACAGAACCAAGTAGGAAAAAAATAAACACGTTATTCACCGGCCTTGGTCGGTCCGTATAGGGAAAAACTGTGCCCTCGGTCTCGAGTACGGCCCTCGGCCGCAGCGGCCTCGTGCCGTACTCGAGACCTCGGGCACAGTTTTTCCCTATACGGACCTCCCGGCCGGCGAATAACATATATATATGCAAAAACTGTGTGACCCAGTATTTAACACACTTGGCAAGAAACATATCACATTAAATTTTATATTTTATATCAATTTTATACTTATATGAGTTGCTTATCCCTGTCAAAGCCATTTATAAGCAATATTCTCAAAATTTAGTCTTTAATTGTCCACCAAAGTATAAAAATAATTTAGCTACTTTTACATGTTACTTTTCCTGTACTTAGCAGGCCCGTAGGTAGGATTTTGAATGAGGGGTGCGTTAGAGCGCCAAAGGTGCTATCGTGGCGAACTACTCAATAGGGGGCTCCGGGGGCATGCCCCCCAGGACATTTTGAAAGATTATGTTGACTGAGACTGCATTTCGTGCGTTTTGAAGGCAGTTTGATATGAAATAAGGCAGCCAAAAGCGAACGTAAAAACATGAATATTTCTGGAACTTTTCAGTTAAATTCAAAACTTGTGATTTTCTTCTGGCTGGGAAACACGCCTCACTATATGGATACTAAATTCTACACCAGGGAGGTCAACATTCCAACAGGGAGGGCAAAATAACCCACCAGGTCTGGTTTCACCAGGTCTGTTACAGAGGGGTGTCAAAATGGCCGCCGCAAATTCATATTAAACTGAGCGGAAAATCCGAAAGACCACCTCTTGTTTGGTAATCGTAATTTTTGTTAGGTTAGGTTCTACCTGAGTCGAGAAAACGGAAGTTGAAAACTGGAAAATTTAGAGACGTATGTGTGTATGACTGGGGGTATGGCGTAAACCAGAATATTTCCAGAATTTCTGCCACGAACCTGTAATGTTCAACCTCATACAATAATAGCAGTTATTACAGTTGATCCCGCAGTCAAATATTATGTTGTTTTTAATAAGTATGCAAACGAGTTAGGCTCAATTTCCGCCGCTCTCCTCGAGTCCGGTCTTCGTTTTGGCTCATTTTCCCGAACAGCGGCTGGTAATCGAGCCTACAAATGAGGCTAATGGGCCAATACAATGCCAGATTGACCCTTTCGCCTCGTTTGCATGTTAAACGGCAAACAATACCAGATTGACCCTTTCGCCTAGTTTGCATGTCAAACCGCTGACATATGTAATAACTGCTATTGTTTATTATCAACCTTTTGGGAAATTGTAAAGGGCTTATGTTTTCTTCAAATTTCTTTTTAGCGTGCTCATTGATCGATCAACTAACGGAGCGACTCAATAAGGTTGAAGAAGAGATTGAAGAAATGAAAAAAACCTGCAACTACAACTCCTCCTACTCCTCCTCCTTCAACTCCTACTGAAGCTCCAGGTAACATCTCAAATGTACAAATGTACTTAATAGTAGTATATAAATAGTATCGAGGCTATCCAGCGCCCGCTACTTCGCGCGCATGCTCGGTCTGACTCACTGAGAGCTTGGAATAAGCTACAAGCTTGCCTGAAGCTCAACTGACCTGGGAAATATGAAAATTGCATATTACTTATAAAAGAGCTATGTCACGAATTATCTTTAAGTCATTTTGCGAAGTACAAAATCACCTTTAAATTGAAGAAAGCCTCAAAGTAATAGTTTAGTAAGGTAGAAAAAACACCAAAGAGGTGATTGACTAAACAGGAACAAGGAAGGTTGAGGATGGAGAAGATTAAGACGGATTGCGAATGAAGAACTCGGTGTTCACACTTGGTGCCCGAGCACGGTGGCCGAGTACGATTTTCGCTGGGCAACTCGGCCTACGGCGGCCTTCGGCCTCGTCGGCTAAGTATCAAGCGATATTCCGCGTGATTTCGCAGGATAATTGTTAAGTTTGTCACACCAATCAGATTGGGGCTACTATCAACAACCAATGAAATAGCTGGTTCTAATATCCGAGTAATTATCTGAGTAGATATCGATTTCTGAGAGCAATTTGGTGACGGCCATCTTTGTTTATGGTGAAGATGTAGAGGCTTGTTTAAGCATAAGGTAATTACAATTTCCATAAGATAACTCTCATATCAAACTTAGTGTGATGACGTCATTAGTCACGTGACCAAGCCCAAAAATGCGTTTTTGTTTACTGTGACAACAGGCTTCTATCAACTGAAAAGCAATCGATGTGTGTCAGCAAGAAACTGATATGGGGCATTTTGAAATGGCACGATAAGAAAAATGTGTGGAAACTTGGTTCTGCAATATCTCGTAAAGTATACAGCGCATAGCAACAACACTTTACATGTATATAGATGTTTATATGAAGTAACGTATTTTTTGGCAACTTCGTCGCTGTGACGTCATCGGTCACGTGATAAGATTGCTTTGAATATTTCAAAGAGTGGAGGGGGGCGGAAAGTGCCCGCGTTGACTTCAAATTTATCGTACTTAAAGAGCATTCAAGCAATCATAGCCAAACTTTATGACTTTTCCTAAAAATTATCTGGGAAAATTTTGGTGTGTCAATATTTTGATCACGTGACTTGTTGTTTCCATGGCAACCAAGTTTTGACAGGCCGTTTTAGCCAAATTTGGTATTTTCAGCTTAATGTTCACTTTTCATGAGATTTCCGCTTTCTCCATTACGCTGTCAAGAAGTTAGATAGCCCTAAAAACAAGCAAAACATTTCCATCACTGGTTGCCATGGAAACGATACTATACTGGACAATTATACTTTTTTGGAAATAATAAAGCTTAAAGGTACTTGAAACTGTACATGATGCCTATAATGCCAACATATCTCGAAATATAGCAATATGATTATGACTATATTTATTGCAGAGCACTGGCAAATTACGTATAGAGTCACCTTAAGTCCTTTTTTATCTGAAATCGCGAAAATAAAGCCTCGCGAAATACGGATCTGTCGATTTCGCGAAATTAAGTACGCGCGAAAATTAGTGAGGATAAGGTATCCTTCTGTAAGGCTATTTTGACCTGAAGGAATGACATACGCTGCAAACATTTACTCAATAGGCCTATTTGCGTTGAAATAAACACATCCATCTTATCTAGAGTTCTCCGTTTTACGTTAATTTATGCTGATATCAATGAAGCCGATATCGCCTTACATGACCAAAGCCACTAGAAATGCTACGGTCTTCAATGCGCTTTATCTCCGAAACGAACATGTTAACCTCTCAATTTGTTTGCCTTTCTGGCATGAGTTGATCATTATCTAACTGCAGCAAAAGTTATATAAAAAAATCTGAACGTGGAAAGATTTGGGGGCGAACGTCCTTAAATAACTTTATTTTGCTTTCCAAATACAAAAGATGCAGCAGAATGGAGATAAAAACAGTTAGATACGATTATATGCAGCAGTGAGTTATTCTCGGAACATTCATAACACAAACTTTATTTCACCTGTTTACTTAGATTAGATGGGGGTCTAAAATAAAAAAAAATACATATTTTTTTAAAGCAAAAAGAGATAACAAACGGAATATTTTCAAGAAAGCAATAAAAATATGATTTCTCTTGCAGAGCTTTCAACTTCGCATGAAGCTAAATTTAATTACAGAGGAAATCCAATACCATTTATTTTACTATGCGTTGTCCTTCTTTGTGGGACGTTTTTAAATTAACTCTTTTACTGAAACCTAGGAGTGGAATAAAAACAATGTAATAAAATTTGAAAACTCGTCGGAGACGAGTGGAGGTAATCGAATCTAACTCTGGCTGTAATAGTAACAAGGAGCTATTTCAAAAATAAATAGTGTTTCGTTTCCGGAACGATTGGAAGGTCGGGAAACTTTGGGGAGACCTGGGTTTTAGTACTTGCTGAGAATATCCTGGGCAAGGGTGAGTATTATGGGTCCACGGCTTCACGGTCGCGAGTGTTGAATTGGCTCACAATCGACAATCAAAGTCTAGCAGTTGCCTCCCCTAGTCTTTAAACTTTTGAAATTACCTAGTGAAAACTTGCGTCAGCTCATACATGTACTCGTTGGCTAGGCGTTATTTTCGTATGGGACGTTGAAGACGACCGATTCCAGCCGAGAGGCCCGAAAAACATCCGAATAAAGCTCGGTGCGGCCCGAGCAATTAACCCCGTAAACATCTTTCCCTCAACTTTCCGTTCCTCGTTCCCCGTTTCCCCATTCTCGGTTCCCTGTTTTAGAAATAGCCAAGATATTAAGTCAATAACAAAGTTGAAAATACAGCTAGAATATTTACATTACAATTAAACACGGAAACAGATATCTTTGTATTTTTCGCCAATACATCGCTTTAATCGTCGAACTTTGAAGCATTTCAGTCGTCAAATATTTCTATTTGTAATACATTTGAATTTCTTATTGTCTCCGTGGCGATCATTTTATCGATACTTGAACAACATGTGTTCGCCAGTTTGTTTGTCTTGGCTAGAACATGTTTACATTGCAAGCTACGAGGGTTATTCTGATTGGACAGTAGCCCCACTGTGTAAATAGTTCACATCGGATCAAAAACAATACCGTTTCGTTTCTGAGGAACGAAACAAACAATACCGTTTCGTTTCTGAGGAAACGAAACAAAAAAAGACACGGGATATAAACATCGTAAGTGCAATTTCGAAATGCATTAAATATTTAAAAGTATGTGGTCGTCATAATAAAGGACACGCCAACTCTTAAGGTAAATCCCACGATGCTATGTCGTCAAATACTAGAGGCACAGAATTGGAAGATGTTACTTCGATGATGAGGACAGAGCACCGTTTATAAGGTAAGGTTGCCTCAACTAGAAAATATAATCATGCTTTTGTTAAATCGTAGCGGATGGTAAATAAATTGCAACACGACGTTCTTTCTTTTTAATTTTCTAAATGGAGAGGCGAGTGGTTGAACTCTTGTCGATTTGGCCCAGGCTTTATGTCGACATTGGGTTAATTATTTATTTATGTCTTTAGCACGCAGTCTTTTTATTAAAATAGGCCCACCACATTAAGTTAAATCCCGCGATGCTTTCTCGTCAAACAGTAGAGGCACATAATTGGAAGATGTTACTTCGATAGGACAGAGCACCATTTATATGGTAAGGTTGCCTCAACTAGAAAATATAATGCTTTTATTAAATCGTAGCGGACGGTAAATAAATTGCAACACGACTTTCTTTCTTTTTAATTTTCTTTTCGTTTTCAAAACGTCGTACATCTGCCAAGATACAGTCCCTCGCACGTAGCCACGATTGCCTAACTTTTAGCGGCTAATACATCACGGAATATTTCATGACATATCTGAAACTATAATACATTCTTCTTTTTCTCCTTCTTCTTTTTTCATATCTAAAGGTTAGCCTTATTGAAATATTAAATATTAAATAACATTACTTTATATTTAAAGAATATATTCGCGTCTTCGCGTGTGCCATGACCGGGGCTATTCGACAGTTTAAAATAAATAAAAAACGGAAGCAAGGCCGAGGATTGCTATCATCGTCAAACACGTTTTGGTTTGCTACAAGATAATAATGATGTACTAAAATACATTATTTCGGCGGCTCTATTTCAGAGTCATAGTCATGTAATGATAATAAATGTTTGACAGGTAAGCAACTTATATATTAAGATAAATATTAATTTGGGGAGTTTCCAATAATATAAATTAAATAAAAAGGTCTAATTGTCTAGAGGTGTTGATTCCTTCATTTGACTAGGCCTTGTAATAATTATTAATATAGAAAGCCACAAGGGACGCTAATTGTAACCACCAGGCCAGAATAATTAAATAGTTAGCCTGCACGGATGACCTGATTGTTTCAGGGCCTCCACAGACTAGAGAGATAGTTGTCGACAACTATTTAGTTGTCGATCATAAAAAGTTGTCGATAAAAAAAAAGCCAGTGTGCGAAGCTAGTTATCAATAACTAAGACCCTTAGGGCCTCCACAAACTAGAGAGATAGTTGTCGACAACTGTTATTATTCGATAACTAAAATGAGTCGACAACTTTTAGTGCTCGATAGAGCTTTTCTACCCACTTGAGGCCAAAATGATCGACAACTTGCAATGTTATGCAAAAGCTTGGTAACTAGCGTTCCTGCGCATGCCATTACGAGTGCACGTTTAGGCATGGTGACCTGCGATCGGGCCAATTTTTCGCGCTCTTTATTAAAATAATATATATATTCTCTTTTATGCAGAGGTCGCGCGAAACACTAAAATACGAAGAGTAAAAATGAGAACGCGTAAACATTCGCCTGATCGCAGGTTAGAAAGATGGCAGACGCGGAAGGACTATCGAAAGGCAAAAGTAAAAAAAAAAAACGCTTTTCGGAGAAGGAAAAAGCGCCATGTTTGTATACAGCTGTTTCGAGAAAAGTTGTCGTAAAAAAGCGCACGCGACAATCCCGAAAGGTATTGTGGGTAGTTTTAAGTTCACGGTTCCTTGACTTCAGCATTTCAGGGAAATCTGAGAAAATGACACGAGACGCATGGAAGTATGTTTGCGAGTGCAAAAAGAAAGCAACGAAAGTAGGTTCGACAGCAAGTGTCAGGAACGTACCTTGCTGATAATATGCCAGATTACCTTTCGGGATTGTCGCGTGCGCTTTTTCCGACAACGTTTCTCGAAACAGCTGAATACGGAAAAGAAAACGCTGCCAAGGAACAATGATAATAGGGAACTTTTAAGCAAACTACGACTGCAAATGTACCAACACAAGCGTATAACACAGGCCATTATTAACTATGCACAGGCGAACAACACAGGCGCACAGCTATTGTACTACTCATTAAACCTTTTGTTTAGCGGGAACGTCGCTAAACAAAAGGTTTTAATGACCAGTACAATAGCTCATGCACGTGCCTGCCGCGTTTGTTATCGACAACTAAATTAGTTTTCCTTTTCAAAAGGAAAACTGTTTTGTTGTCCATAACTAATATTTTTAAATTAGTTATCGATAACTAGCTTCACACACTGGCTTTTTGTTATCGACAACTTTTTTATGATCGACAACTAAATAGTTGTCGACAACTATCTCTTTAGTCTTTAGAGGCTCTCAGTGATCTTCCATCTACACGTTTTAATCTCAAAGAACACAATTTCAATGATGTTCATACTAACTATGAGATTGTTCATCGAAATGACAATTGGCTGCAATTAGCGTTCCGTGACGAGGCTTTCTATATTACGAATTTAAGGGCCTCCACAGACTAGAGAGATAGTTGTCGACAACTAATATATGTAGTTGTCGATCATAAAAAGTTGTCGATGACAAAAAAGCCAGTGTGTGTGAAGCTAGTTATCGATAACTAAGGCCCTTAGTAGTAACTAAATCCCAGTATTAATGATGGAATCAATGCCTCTAGGTAATTAGACCTAGGCTTTTACTTTAATCGCCAGCTCATAGTTAATAGAGGGTAATGTTTATGAAGCCCGGCAAACTTCAAAGGAGCAAACAAAAAAGTACATCCGCACCTCCACTAACGGCCACCTCTCTATAGCGGCCACCTCTCTATAGCGGCCACCTCTCTATAGCGGCCACCTCTCCAAAACGGCCAGGATTTTATTAGTACGTCTATCCATACTTCAAGTTTCACTCTTATTGAAACCTCCCTGCAACGGCCACCTGTCTACAACGGCCAGTTAATTCCGCCCCAGGGTGGCCGTTGTAGGAGGTTCGACTGTAGTAAAAAAATAAACAGCTATAATATCCAAATATCGTGAAACTGTTCACAGGTATGAATTTAAATGCTTAGCCTTTCTATTCTTTTCTTTCGTTTCTGCTTAGACTTTCTGATGTGCATGTCGTTCGAATTAAAATTTAAGTTCCTCAGATTATACCTGTTAAAATGTATAGCTTTATTTGTTCTTGACATTTTTCACCTCAACGATTGTCAGAACGAAACAAAGCATGGATCTAAATGAAAACAACTTCGATAGATACTGCGCCCAAGATAGTGAAAATAAGTCTAGCTGAACTTTAAATTGGGTTTTTCATTTGTATCTTTTAACGGAACCAATTAAATGTCATTTGTTTAGAAAATGAAAAATAAATAAATACAAAATGCAAATGTAAAAATATATTGTGCAGTTTGGCCCGGGCCTCAGTGAGGACGAGAGAATTGGAAGAATGAGAGTTGCACCGAGAGTTTTCTTAAATTCTCATCAGCCAGAGCCAAACGAGAGAAAGCTGTCGACGATTGTCAAGAAAAAATTGAGCAGATTCAAATTCGATGAGAGCGCACGAGAGTCGACGGTACTATCGCCGACGGCGCGTGGGAGTTTCGGGCCAAACGGAGAGGCGATTGGTTGAACTCTTGTCGATTTGCCCCAGGCTTTATGTCGACATTGGGTTAATTATTTATTTATGTATTTAGCACGCAGTTTTTTTTATTAAAATAAGCCCACTTTTCTATGATGCATGTTTCACGAAGACTGGAGGCGCGACATTGGAAGATATAGTTATTCACTTATTTTAAAACTTTTGAGAGCAGAGCATCTAACTAAGGTAACTTACCCTCAACAAAAATATTGAATATCAAAGGAGACGGCTACATGGTGATTACACAAACAGTGTAAAACAGCAGCTAAGAGTGATACAGTTGAACCTCTTTACAACGGTCGACACCTTGGGGCAAAAGTAAGTGTCCGTGGTAGGGAAGTTTCAATATGTAAGAGTAAAGTGTATGGATCTGAGCACTCGCCGGACGAAAAATCCTGGCCGTTGTAGAGATGTGGCCGCTAGCGGAGGTTCGACTTTAATTTATAACAAACACCGAACCATCCAGAGTGATTACCTTTGTGCATTGGAAGGAAATATCTCTAAGATGTGCTCGTAAGAGATAAGCTATAAAACGGCGAGACAATTTAACGCATTTCTGATTGGAAAAATCTGCCACATTTTAACTTGCTCACGCCACGTAATAACAATATCAAGCGCCAACAGTGCTAAGAATAAACGTTCAAGAAAAATCCTGCTGCCATAAACTCGCTAACTACTCCAGGAAAGTTTAGCTATCACGATACTAGGACTTTTAAAAAGGCTTTTTGTTAATATCTTTTATAAAACAAATACTAGTGCTAGAAATCGTCAATTTATTATTCAACACCCTACTTAGAAAGTCAGAAAGCTCTCCGTTGACGCCTGGAATAGTAATATTATGTCGTACCAGTCTAACGGAAGATTATTTTCTCTGAATCATTAATTTCCATTCACTTTTCTCTTCCAAAATCAAACGATTAAGCTACGAAATCAGGTCAAAACTTGTTTATTCAGTTTATTTTCGTGGCAGAAGAATGTAAATGCGACATACAATTAGAACCTCGATGAATTGTTTTACATGTTGTAATGCTGCCATCCGACCATAAATAATTTAGCATGCATATTTATGGTGATTACACTGAGAGCAGAACATATCCACGATTTCTCCCATTTGCCCATAAATAGAGTTTATGTCCTAGCTAAGGCCCGGGTCGCACTTGCGGACAAGTTTGGTAACTTTAGTGGATTTCTTCAATTTAAGCGTCAATTATAGCAAAGACGAGTGCGACCTACGTTTTCAGGACGAACAACTTGTCCAAAAAGATAAAATAACAAAGAAGCCGCAACAACAACAACAACAAACTTATTTTACCCCACAAGTTACTAAAAGTATTTACAATAATGGACAGAAAAAATAATAGGGGTACTGGCTACCCGAAATAACCTAGAAGTTAAAAATGCCAGGCAGCCAGTTAATATAAATATATAATTTACATGTTAAGGTCGGGCACACAAACAAACAAAGACACACACGCACACACGCAAAAATAGGAATAAAACAGAGTTACGCTAACTACCATTAGACTAATATAATAAATAATAGATAAGGATAATAATTATTGTGTTGCAAAACAGCATTTTTATCCAAGAGGAGCGATCTTGTGCAGCACGTGTTGCCGCAGTCCTATGATTGGCCCGCGTCGCACGTGTGCACGTTTTTGAAATTTGTTTGATACAATAATCGCAAAACAAGTGCGACCTACTTGTTGTGAGTCGGACACATTTTGTCAAAACGGACAAAACTTCAAAGGCCCCGTAGTCCTGCCCTGGAGCTGGACAAGCCACTTCACCACGCATCGGGTGACTCCAGATAACAATGCTTGCTTGATTAACCATTGTGTTTTTCTTTGGGAATAACAAATTTGCATTTTACAGCACGTGTTGCCAGATATTTGATTCCAATTTACTGCGGCGTACAGGACTGTGTGCAAGTATAGTATGGTTTACGCCACCAAAACTGGATTTAAAATATGTGAATAACAATGCATTGTTTTTTTTGGTTTGTTTCTATTAATTTTCTTTGGTAATCGTTACAGGTCGAACCAACTTCATGATTTTAATAATGTTGTGAAGGACAAAGCTGTTCTCTCCCAAAGTCCAGAATTTGGTCATTTCACGTCGTTGTTTTGCAGAGGACAGCTGAGGAATGTCCCAATAGGTTTATAGCACGTGAAAAGCTATTGTGCTAGTAACTAAACCTTTTGTTACTCAACAAGATGTCTCTGACAATATGTCCTGGCAATTTTTTTGAAAATGTTTGGGACATTTCAAAACTTGTCCGCAAGTGCGACCCGGGCCTAATTCCGGCCAGAAAAGACACGAATGTTTAATTCTCGCATTAGAAAAACTGCCCTTAGCTGAAACTTGACCTGTGACCTATCACAACATTTACCAAGCATATGTAAAAGTAACAGCTTTTGTTCTTTATCGATAATCTTGTAGTATCGAAAATTGCGGTTTCGCTTTGGCGGCCCTAATTCCGTCCTAATTCTGGCCACAACGAAAGGCATACAATTGTACGCATATTAAACAGTTCACAGACCGACCTGGTATAACGTTCCGTGACTTTTAATCATATTCCATCCATATCAATAAATGAAAAGGAGAATTATACCAAGATAGCTATTTTTAGGACCGAAATAAGTGCATGAAATTCAAGCCGCTTTGCGGCGCCGGCCATGGCGGGAAAGTCTGACAAGAGGTTTTGTGAGAGGTTACCGGAATTAGGACCTCGGCCTAAAATCACATCGAAATATTTGATTCGTAATTTTCGACATATATTTAACCTGTAGATTTTTTTTTTTGGTGTGGCAGAAAAATAATTCATTTTATATGTATTCCATACCAAAATTTACCGCTATTACATATTACATTACATGTGTTTACAATAAGGCCAAATGGAAATGTCATAATTTGAGGCACCGTAAGACAAAACAAATTCACCTGTCTTCACGATAACTCGAAATTACCTTCTTTAACAGCAACAGGAAAGCCACCAAGCAACATTACGAAAGGAAATAGATCAATTAATCTTAGGAAATATTCGTTTCTTCGAAAGAGTTCGTTTTCCAAGGGAAAAAATACGCTACGAACGAAAAGTGGCCGGAATTAGGGCCTACCGGAATTAGGACGTATACTGTAGTTTGTTTCCGCTAGAATTCCCTTTACTTTGCAATACTAATAAAGGGGTTGTTGACAATTTTCCGAAGATTTCCTACAATTTCCAAAGATTCTCGAAGATTTCTTAAAGAATACTGAAGATGGAAGAGAAAGATCCGAAGAGGTTTCGACTTCGCTTCGGATTGTTTGTGCGCATTCTTAAAGGGACACTGTCCTGATTTTAGCATGATTTTGGGAAGCTCAGAAACATATCTAGATCATAGGAAGTTGAACAATAATGGTTTGATTCTGTAGAATAGCACTCGACAAATGACAGGAACCCATTAGGAAGTGAGGATGACAAACGACAGCGAGGATGGAAATGGATTGCAATATGGATTTTTGAAAAAACGTCAGGATGTCAGATTTTCAAAATTTCAAATTTGGCTCGGAAATCTTTGAAATTTTGCAAAACTTTTGTTGCAGTATGGAATTTCTTGAAGAAATTGCTTTTTATCATTTAGTTAGAGTTTATTAAGTTCTTATTTCATAGATTTAGGGACATTTCATGCATTTATAACAGTTTTGAGCAAATACGCCAGGACAGTGTTCATGATAAAAAATGTCCGTGGCAAATATATTCAGTGAAGTATTTTAGATAAATACCGCTCGCCTTGCGGAAATTTATTCGCCTGAATTAAAAAAAACACCATGACATGAATTTTATTTGTAATGGTAATAGGACTGAGTGGAGTCCAATTCGGTCTGTATCATACGAGTGATAACAAAATCGGACTCCCGCGCGTCGATTTGTATGATGTATGTATGATTACAGTATGATTACAGACAGAATTGGACGACACGAAGTCTTATTACCAATTAATCATAAACATTACAATTTCCGAGGAAAGGAGAAGAAGGGAACTTATGTCAACGGGTCAAGTTTTTCTTTTCTTCTTTTTTTGCTCTATAAATAGCGAGATTGTCGGTTGCTAAGTAACTCGCGAAAAATAAATATTTGTCTCAATCAAATACGCAAGCATGCGAGAACTGCGCAGAACAACTTATCACAATTTCGTTGAACGAACGCTCGGCGGGGCAGTTTTTCTTTCAAAGTACAATATTTGTAAACAAGCTGACTCGAAGCTGTAAAGTCTGTAAACTAATCGGAGTCAGAGTCAATGATTCTTCGCTTCCTGGCTTTTCGTTCGGTTGACTTTGTTCGTGTTGAACACGCAGTTGTTGTAAACTTGAAATAGCGCCGAGAGATATTCTGTTCGTAGCCATGCAAAGACGGCATAACACCCATTCCACAAAAAGTGGGGCCAAAGCTAATTTTGATGTCCTTCTCATATAGCGGCTGCTTTAACAGCTAAAAATGGGAAATTCTTAGCTCCAAGTAAGAGTAGACTTGATGGGTTGATAATGATGCAAAGTTGTTGGTATCCTTTACTATTTTTTCACAATAAAACCTCAAACATGCCGGAATCCCGCTTTTTTCTATGTCCACAAGGCACCCTTTGTACAAACTAACCGATTAAAAGCATTGAAATAACTCCTCAGTAAGAATATTATGTTGCGAAATTACTAAGAAGTATGCTTACTTGTTACTGACAATAATATTTAGTTGTGCATTTCAATTGTTAGATTACAGATTTTTCCGAATTCGTGTCCTCAGATTTTGTGTAACTTCCGGTTACCGAAATGAAGAAAACAGCTTCACTGCTTTAGAAATTCCTGTGAAAGCTCTCTCCAGTGGTAATTACTTCTCACTTTATTACCGTTTGCATCTTTAATGCACACGCTTTCCTTCTTAGCAATGGCAACCAGTAACTTGGAATCAAATTAGGCCAAGAAGCACCGTATGGTTAAAGATGTAACTTCCGTTACCACTGTTTTTGCAAATATAATTATTAGATGGCTACATAATGTTCTATGCAGGAACAAAGGTATATGTCCTCTATAAATCTACAACGTAATACATCTTGGTTTGTGTTTTGGAACTGAGAGGGAGGACAAAAACCCCTGAAATTGTAACATCCGTTACCGTAACCTCCGTTACCATCAGTTTCGTAACTGCCTGAATTACACGTGTTTTGCTTCGGCCGACCCCTGGAACACGAGCCGGCTGATAAAAGTTCGCGCGAAAATGAAATATGACCGATGTTATTGCCAAATCCTTTGTTTTGTAATATCTCCGTGGCTGCATATTTCAACATTTGCAGAGCCGGAATCTGTTCACTCATTATTCTCGTTTTAACTGAGAAGAGTTTCTCAAAAGCAACACAAAGTAAAGGTAAGGAAGTATGATTTGTTGTGTGAAGAAATAATCATTTTAATTTGCATCTTATGTTGGATTAGAGCATTTTCTTTGTGAACAAACAAAATGTAACGGAAGTTACTGAAAACCGGAAGTGAATTTGTGTGTCATATTTATAAGGTTCGAGGGCTTAAAAATGAAATCAGTTAACTATTTTTGTTTAAAGTCTTAGCATATCACAATTCACGCTAAGAAACAACTTTTGGATTGAAAATAGTAAGTAGTTTTTTATCTCGGGATTATGACGTAATCTCGAGATATACATATGGCTTGCGGTCACGTGACTTGTCAACATTTTTCTGTGAACAAAATTTGTCCACACTGATGGTCATGTAAGCCACAATGAATTGAACACTGGTTATAATTTTCAGTATTCTTGCTCCTGTGATCTTCTAGTGAGGTACAATTCATTGTGGCTTACATGGCGTAGAAAGTGTGACAGATTTTGCGAAGCAACTTGGATGGCCAGCAGACACTACTGTACCCTAGATCGCATTCACGTCGTAAATCGATCGTAAATTACAATGATTTAGGTCGTAATTTTACGCGTATTCCAGTCGTCCGTATGTCGCAATTCGGTCGTGTTTTCTCTCGTAAATCAATTTTTGAAACTGATCGTATTTTGTCGTTTTTAAGATGCGAAGACGACGAAATTTACGATCAAAAGTCGATTTTTCCAGTCGTATTACTAGTAATACGTGACTCGCATGGGTCCTCGCGAATCTGTGATGGGGATTAATTATTGTTGGGGTGTGAGGGTAATAACCAGGCTTTAGAGATCGACTGGAGCTCGCTGGTCTCCCGACATCTTCCCTTTTATACTGTTGACGGTCTTCTTTTCTCGACGAACGACTGCCCAGTGGATGAGTAACTTGCGTGACACCGCTTAGAATATGTCCTGGATTTCCGACAACAGATTTGCATCAATTATTATTATTTCATGCAAAGAACATTTCCTTTTCTTATTAAGGAAACATTTGAAAACATATTTCCTTTTTTCAACGCCGCGAATAAGCCGCGAATATATTTTTTACTGTGAAGTCTGTGAAGCATATCGAATCGAATTGAAGCCGTGTTCTCAGATGTCAAACCGGTAAATGTACAATGTTGATCGTACTTTGAGAAATTCTTGAGTCGTCGTTCATGTTCCTGTTCTTGATACAGGATTTAATAAAGCCGGGTTTTTTTTTGTTCTAAATTCTCCGCACTATTAACGTCCAACAAAGTCACTTCCCATATAAATTCGGTCGATAATTCGATCGATAAACAAACTTGGAGTAATTCTTGCGGCTCCTGTTTCTACAGTTACGTCTACACAGATTACGTCGAAGTCAATGTTATTAAACAAAGAAAAGGAAAAAAAAAAAAGAGAGAACGGCCCGGATTCGAACCTAAATAAAAAAAAAAAATTAAAAAAGGACGCTTTAGGATTTGAACTGTCGCCCTCAATCCTGAAGATCAGATTTAAAAGTTAGCGCCTTAAGCCATTAGGCCACGAGCGCGTGTGACGTCATGACATCCCCCAACTCCACAAACAAAACATTAAATAAATAAATAAATAAATAAATAAATAAATAAATAAATAAATATGATCGTAAAGGCCACACGAGAATTGCTCTCGCGTGAGCTCTTGGGGGACAGAATTATAAACCCCGCTACGCGAGGCCTTCGGCCTCGCTTCGCGAGGAATTATCGTAAAATGTCGTGTTTACGAGCCGCGTACGAGGTTTATACGATAATATCAAATTAAATACGAGCATAATACGGAGCCTTCATCTCGGAGACTTTATCATACACTGATCGTATTTTAGTGGTAAAATCCCTTATGTTTAAGATTTTATTGCGTATTAGAACCGAAATAATTATCCACATGCTGACTATGTTGTTCATGACTAGCAGTGATTGTTTACGGCTCAGATGCAATGGCTACTGACCTACTAGTGTGCACAGAAATTTGAAACATAAAGTTCTCAAGTGGTATTTTAAAATGTGAGCCAGTAGCATAAACCTGTTTTGTTTCAACTGGTCTTGGTGACTGAGTCATGTGACACGTAACTGGAATGTAAAATCAGAACATGGGGGATGGGAATCGGGGGAGAGTGAACCGGAAGTCCGAATTACGTTGAGTGCGGTGCGACATGAAAATCGCGTGCATTGCGCGCATAGCCCGTTTTGCAGATACGGGATTTTGCCCCCAGGGACATCCTATAATATGATTTATTCTTTTATTGTGGTAATCATTTTAAGAAGTATTATAGGATGCCCTGGGGGCAAAATCCTGAGAATGGTTCGGAAACACTTAGTAAAATTGACATTGTGCCACGAACAGTCTATTTTAACGACCAGCAGTACAGCCGACAATGACCAGTCATAGTTTAATCAAACCATTAACAAAAACATATCCAAGTGAAAATATTAATGAAACTTGAGTTAATGCAGGCGATAGCAGGCGTTTTTTGGGGTTCCCAACAGTTCAACCGAAAATACCTCATTCAAGTACATGAGTGAAAGGGTCCCCCCGGGCCCTCCAAAAAAGAATCATCTTCAAAAAAAGCATCAGGGATAAAGTGAGTACGACTCACCTCACTCCCTCCCCCCTTTCCCCACCCACCACAAAAAAGACAATGACACCACCAGTAACTCATGCTCAAAATTAGTTATTGAATGTGGTTTGCAGTAAGAACCAATCATATTCATATTCATGTTATTGGTATCATTTGACACATGTAACTTAATTACCTGCTTAATTAACAGCACTGAAATAAGTGAAATACAAACCATTTTCCATGAGAACATCAAAAATATTTTATTGATGCGACTGGCTTTTAATTTTTAAATGTGCACTACTTCTTTGGATGAACTGTATAGGCCCATGATGTCTCTGTCCCAGCCTGTTTAAATCAAAATACAATTGACAAAGAAAGAAATTAGTAGCCGAAAATAATTGTTTAAAAACATTGTTATGAATAAGATTATGCTATTTCTTTGTTTTGGTGGGATATACAATACGACCGAGGCATCAATTCAAACGACTTTCCGTCGAACTCGACACAGGAGAACTGGATTAAAAAGGTATGTGCCTACAATAAGTCATACATGTACAATAAAGTAATGATGTGTTAGGAGATACATTTATGACACTTACACGCACGTGGCATTGTACTTCGATTATATCGCCGGCTGACTTTATTGCACCCTTGATGTCCGTCAAATTCATTTTCTCAGCTTGAAAGCGTTGTCCATCTACGGAGGGAAAACAGAAACTCGAAATTCCAGTTCAGATAAATAAAAGCGCACCGGCCACCGTTTTATAAAAGTACTAGATATCCAATGGCGTGCGACTTAACAACAGATTTGATACTTACTCTCTCAATGGCCTTCCCTACATTCTTATTTGTCCGCCGGTCCTTTAAGTCGGGCTGGTTTTCACTACGACGTAAGTATAAACACAAGCATATTAAAGCATAAGCTAGCGAGGACAGCAGCAACATAAACATAAACATAAGCACAAGCATGATTACAAGAACGAACACATTTTATTCTTCTTATTATTTGTATCGACCTACCTATATCAGGTTGTCCTCACTAGAAATCCCCCAGTATACAGCATAAGCACAAGAAGAACCAACCTGTTTAAGTTAGTTATATCGCTAGTGTAAACCAGCCTTTTAAGGGGATGGGACGAACAGTGTCGGGCACCAGCAAAACAAATCGCCGACAAAGAAAAGGAAAACTTAACGACAGACAATCGCTCGACTCTTGTACGATTATTGCATATATAATACGTTCGCTAAGTTTCCCCACTTTCTGTTTTACCGGTGTGAACAGCGTCAAACAACGGTCAATTAATAAACCAAAACACTTAACCTACTATTTTACGGAGCATTTTAAAAACCTGGTTACCGTAGTAATAGTGAAAATAGTCATATGCTTCGCAGTTTTCTGCAACAATGTTTCATTAATTGTATCGGCCCTGGTTAAATTAAGATGATCAAAATTAAACTGTTAGTCATGTTACACACACAAAATAAACGAGGAATAATATAAGACTTACCAAAAAACCGTCACTCGTTCTTTTGTCCTTTTTCCTTTGCCTTTTTTGGACAAGAGCTCCGCGTTAAAAGCCCGCATTGGCAAGTCACTGTACTGAAAACTTTTCACGACTGACCTTGAAATTAAAAGCAACGTTGTCGCCCGCGTCGTCGCCGGCGCAAGCTGTATAAATTGGCGCGAAAATAATTGAACATCCGCGGAGAGCCACGTGGCTACGTAATTCAGTAGAAACCCATACAAAGAAGGTAGCGTGTTGAAACAATAATTGCAACCCCCCCCCCCCCCCCCCCAAAAAAAAAAAGGTTTGTTTGTTGTAAAAGTTAGCTGAGTGAAAGATGCGAATTACATAATACAAAGTGTCTAAAGCTATTTATTGTAACCATTAAATTGTAATGTTTTTCACTCGCAGCGAAGCCAATAATTTTCCCTGTCCAGGTCTTGGGATGCCACCTTGAACAGTTTGTAATCGCCTACAGATTATGGCTCTTTTAAGACTGAGCCAGCCATTTGATTCTCCAAAAGTCAATGACCAATAGGAAATAAGGGGGATCTTGTCGTAGCACAATTATCCGGGCAATTATTCTAGTGAAAGAGATCTTCGCAGTTGTGAAGCAACTAACTATCCTGCAAGGAAAACCTAGCAGGAAACTCCTGAGGCACCAACGGGATTCAAATACATGCCCTATGTCATTTGTTGTATGCATTCCGAATATTACGAAAGATCATTTCCATGATATGGTTTTGTCGGAACAATAAACTATGTGGAGTGTTACAAGAACATGAGAATATACCAAGCCAGTTTACATGAAAATACGATAATAAATTTATGAATTTAATTTCTTCCAAACCTTGCGCGTTTTCACTGCAGGCACTGACAAACCATAACATGAAAAAGGTTAATTAGCAGGATAAAGTATTTTTTTTACCCTGATGCACACAAATCGCTCCGAGAATTGCTGCTCTTCTCGTTTTTGACTTTTACGTTATATGTTCAAGGATAATGGACTATAATTTCGGGGAAATAAACGTGGTTTAACGTACACTATATAGACCTGCTCCAAAATCTATACGCGTTCCGGATGATTTTTCGTTCTCAAGCACAAGGTAATAGCGAGAAACGCGAGCGCGAACGCGCGAGGTTTCACTACGAGCGCGAAGAGCGGGTTAAAACGTCAACTACGTTTAGACCCCCGGGGGGGGGGGGACTCCGATATAAAAGTGACGGGGGGATTTTTTGCAAAGAACCCCTAAAAGGTACCAGAATCTCGTTTTGTGGGCGTGGCTCGAAATAATTTTCACCCCTAATATAAGAGTTACCAATTCTAAGACAAACTAGTAAACTAATAAAAACTAGTTCTTGTCACACATTTTTTTTCCGGCTTAATACCCTAAAAGCTACCGAATAACTCTAACGGTAGTCATTTCAGATTTTAACACCCCTAAGTGGTTCCAAACCATGAATTTACCCCTAAAAAATTACCCCCTTCACTTTTATATCGGAGTTCCCCCCCCCCCCCCCCCCCCCCCCCACACACACACACACAGGGTTTAGACTTGTCCATATTTATATTTAAACATACTGAAGTGACGACCCTGAAGTGTGCTGTTTGTCTCCATTGGTCCCAAAATACTGGTAGTTGATGAGTCATTGATGCGGGGCGTCATAGGCTTTAGGTACGACTCTTATTTCATATTATCGTGAATTTTCCCTTCTTCCAGTTTCTTCTCGCTTGTCGACGTCCGCTGTGATCTCTCAGTAAACTGTAACTACTCACTCCCACACGTACCATTTTGGTGATCAAATGTCGAGTTATATTATTTATAAATATACCCAAAAGTAATAACACTAACTTGTATCTTATTCGCTCTATTAAAAATGTTGCTCGTATTTTGCTCTTGAAATAAATACTTATCAAAGTACGAATTTCGTAAACTGCTCATAAATACATCGTCTTCGAAACTGAACAAAATAACAATCGCATTTTGCTCGTAAATAGAATACTATCAGAGTACGATTTTGTTTACGACAAGATGACTTTTCGTGAACTGCTCGTAAATACATCGTCTTCGAAAACTGAAGAAAATATAAATCGCATTTTGCTCGTAAATGGAAATACTATCAGAGTACGATTAATTTACGCGACGATCACTCTCGTGAATCGCTCGTAAAGTGATCGTATTTTCAAATACGATAATAATACGATTGTATTCTGTTAAACGTACGATCAAAATACGATCAAAATGCGATCTGGGGGCCAGTAGTGAGAGCCATGGTAAAAAGTGTTTGCTTGTAAAATTGGGGCAAAGGACTTCTCAAAGAACGAAAATTTCAACCTTGTCACTCTGAGGTATTCAGAAGAGAGGATATGACACAAACTAAATAATTCGTGGAGGGATTATCTACAAGTCCTGTACGCCGGTGGCGTTTCGATAGTAGAGGAAGGCAGACAGCTGAAACGTGTGGAACTTCTCGAGTCTGATCCGAGAATAGCGAACAAAACATGCAACTACTCTTACCAGCATTGATCAATTTTTTGTTGTGCTTCTTTCTTTGGCTTGGAATTGCTTCGGGATATCGTCACTGAATGGCGCCAAGGTAATTTATATTTCTAATGTTTTTGTTGGGCGTTACTAAACACAGGAACGGAACGGAAAGTACCGGAATGGCCCGGAACAAACCGGAAATGGTACCGGAATCAAACCGGAATGACACGGAATGAATGCGGAATAAACCGGAATGATACCGGAATGATACGAATGAACCGGATGAACCGGAATGAACCGGAATGAACCGGAATGAACCGGAATGAACCGGAATGAACCGGAATGAACCGGAATGAACCGGAATGAACCGGAATGAACCGGAATGAACCTGAATGAACCGGAATGACACGGAATGAATGCGGAATGAACCGGAATGATACCGGAATGATACCGGAATGAAACCGGAACGAACCGGAATGAAACGGAATGATACCAAATGACCCATAACAACAAAGAAAGATGACGGAATAACCCAGAATGGGAGCGAAATCTATGGAATGAGACCCCGATATCGATGAACACTGAAAATCTAAAAAAATGCTCTTGAATTATCAACCCACCTTGTATTTTGTTATAATTTTCGATTGAGATACTATTCCCTTGGTAAGGAAAAGCGCAACATGCCACGAAATGAATGATTCCAAACAATAGAACCCTCGTCGAAAAGTACATTGTATGAATAACCTGCGATCAGGCCAATTTTTCGCGCTCCTTGCATTGTCTTTAAGGAGGTCACGTAAAAATTGAGCGTAACCACGTAAAAGACGAAGAGTAATGAGAAACGCGAAAAAAATGCCTGATCGCAGTTATTGTATGAACTATTGGCAAATCATACTTCTTGAATTTCAATTTTAACCTTTTTTATTTTTTCTCAAGTTTTTTATTCGAAAGACGCACGCGCGGAAGCGAGAAAAACTGCAATGCGCAACAGATCGAGCAAAATAAACCAATCATTAATACACATGACCACGGTGGGGGTGAGGTATAATTCAACTGCGCCCCTGCCCCAATCACCCCATATGCTTTATTTATTTTCTTGTTTTTAGTTTTTATTACTCTATTTTTTTTTTTCTTCCCTTTCGAGATTTTCCGACTTGCTTTGGAGCCTCCCACGATATAGACTATTATATTTTCATATGTTTGAGGGGGGATGAGCGTGGAGTGGAGGGGCGAGGAGGTATGGGGTGGAAAAGTGAAGAAGTTTGGATTTCCTTTTTGCAATTGCCCAGCCCCCATCTAGTGTCCGCCATCAAGAGAGGATCACCCTGTCTTGCCGCCATGAATGAAATCTCGGTGTCATTCCCTTTCATTACGGGTCATTCCGGTACCATTCCAGTACATTTCGGGTCATTTCCGATGTCATTCCAGTGTCATTCCGTTTCATTCCGGTTCATTCCGGTTCATTCCGGTTCATTCCCGGTTCATTCCGGTTCATTCCGGTTCATTCCGGTTCATTCCGGCTCATTCCGTTTATCATTCTGGTATCATTTCGGTTCATTCCGCATTCATTCCGTGTCATTCCGGTACCATTCCGGTTCGTTCCGGTACATTCCCGGGTCATTCCGGTACATTCCGTTCCGTTTCCTGTGTTTAGTAACGCCCTGTTTTTGTTTGCTGTTCTGAACATTGTCGTGTCTTTAGGTCCTTTTATTTGCTGTAGAAATTGCAGCAAGGGTTTGTACTAAAACATTTTAGTTTTTTTGTAAAACGTACCAGCTTCTGGGTCAAAGCATTTTGGGGTGTTTTAGCGTAAACTTTGTTGCATTTTATCGTCATCAAACTCAGCAAATTATGATTGCACACATGTACATGCGCTATATTATTAAATGTAAATACAAAATTATATTTGAAAATACAAAATTGCCTGGTTTGAATGACAACAACAGGAAAGCCCAACATAACCTGCCTTCGAGAATAAGTTTTGAAACCATATTCTTGCTTTCAGAAAGAAATGTTTTAGCACATGCATAATAAATGTTTAGAGTCCCAGACATGCTAGTCTCCTACGCAGCCGTTATTTGTGTCGTCACGCAACGCTTCTCCCCACTAACGGCTGCTCAAACCTGGACCACATTCCTTTGCAGATTTAAGCCAATCACAGTTGCAGTGCCATTTTCGAACTTGTTCGCGCCAAAATACACCAATCATAGATTGTGTCTTATCATGACCTTAGCGCGTCGGAAACGTCAAACGCACGCCAGTATGCCACCTTTTGAATTGATGCACACCAGACATCAAAATAAAACACGGTTTAAAAAAAATGTATGATATGAAAAATAATGTTGAAAAAAACTTCATTATAATTACAACAGACATCCTAGTTCAAGAATTGGATCGATCGGAACGGTAACAGTCCATGTTTTTTGCCGATAGGTGTCAAAGTTACTGCGGTCAAAGCAAAGCAAAAGGAAAGGAATGTGGTCCAGGTTTTGAGCAGCCGTTAGCGGGGGAAGAAGCATTGCGTGAACGACACAAATAACAGATGCGTAGGAACCTACAGACATGCTGTAATGTGGTGAATGTAAGTTACTTGTTTTGTATTCATTTCTGATTCATCCATGCGCTTTTCTTGAACTCCTTTTATTCAATACATGTAATTACTGGAGTTTGTTGATGGTTTTGGCCCTGGATTTTTTCTCTTGTTAAACTTTTGAGTCGTGACTTGAAAATTGTGAAATCCCCGCTTCTTTTGATGTTTATATATCTTTGGTTAAGATATATTTTCGCTGGGTTCTAAATTCTTCTTCTCTCGGTTCAGAATTAGTTTTATTCGATTCAAAAGTAATGGTTTAATTAATTCATTCGGTTCTCGATTATTTCAATGTCCTGCTTTGGGGACTGAAAGGTGGAATTTAGCAAAAAGTCTGCAGTACAGTTACAAGTCTTTTTTGGCAAGTTATTTCAGGTCAGGTCATGCAAGCAATCTTAATATCAGAGTTTGATAAATTCAAGTTCTAACCACAGAAAAAAAAATCTTCCCCCCAAAGGAGGAAGAGTGAAAATTTATTTGTCAATAATCCCCATTATGAACATGTCAATGCTTGTCCAAATGTCCAAAAAATAATTTTTCGATTCTCTTTATACTGAAACAGTTATTTCATGTCAGGTCATGCAAGTATTTCATAATCATTGTGTGATTAATATCAGGAATATGGATTATATGGGAATTAAAGGATAAATTTTGGAAACTAGAACAAACGCTTGTCCTGTGTTATAGACTGTTCCCCTAAAGGGGGAGTGGAATTTATTTGTCAATAAATGTGTTTTTGATCTCTTTATACATATAGTCAAAACAGTGATAAAATATATTTTCAATTGTTTGACTGATCAAGTGAATCCAGCATTTAAAATACAAACAATGCGGCAAAAGGTTTTTTACATAAAATATCAAAAAATTAATATTTAATATAGCATTTACTTTGTATTATAAAACGACTACCGAAATGTGTGGTATGTTTTCAGCAATGGATATGAAGATTCTTGAAGGTGCATTCCTTTTGGTCCTCCATGTATCGCCTTTGTGATTTCCACTTCGGCCTTAAAATATAAAACAAACCCGACCCTCTGGGGCTCTCGTATGTCAAAAAAAATCCTAGCTGCCCCTGGCATGGGCAATGGTTTTGTTTGTTCAATAGTCTGTGTCTGCCCTGTACTCTCCATTATGGAAAGACATTGATCACGTGCATTTTACACATCTGTTTTTAATAAGCTATGTCTAATAACCTGATATTTTTCCCTTCTTCAGAATTCTACCATCAACCAAGTGAGCCCAATACTGGCACTGGAGTTAAAAAACAATTTTAAGTTTTAATCAAACACCTTTACAAGAAACCCTTCAATCCATGTATATAATTCCACTTTAAGCACTTAGTACACTAGTCCATCAAGGATGAAAAAAAAAATGTGTGCAATTCAATGTATAATGAACTTTAATCAGGAAATAAATTTTGTGTTTTACTATGGTATTGGGAGAGGCCGTGGTCTAAATGCTAGTGCATTTGGACTCTGGATTGAGGAACATAGTCAGGGGCATTGTGTTCTGTTATTGGGCAAGATACTTTGTCTTTGACATTGTCGAACAGCTAGCCTGCTGATGCTGACATAGAAACTTTTGTCATAATCAAACATTGATATCGTCAGTAATTAATATGATACCACTACGATGTCATCATCATAAGTTGTCATGGCCAATGTTTTAAAAATGCCAAAAACAATGCTAAATGTTTGACATTTTGAGGCCAATAACTTAAAATCTACATGGTAAAAGGTTTTCCTTTTCAGGCATTTTTATTACCTGATGTAAGGAACATTTCTACAAGTTTAAAAAAAAATATGTACATATGTTTTAGAACTACATTATATTTCATTAATAATTTTAATTAAGGTGGCTCAAAAACACATGTACATAATATTTTTTGAAATTGGTCAAAATGTCCATAATTTATTATTACAGTCAAATCTCTATTAAGCAGTCACCCTCGATGTTGACCACTTAATAGAGGTGATCTAAAATTTACAATTTAAAATTTAAAGTTTAAGTTTACCCACAAAAGCCTATTAGCCCAAACAATAGCATTCTTATGTTGATTACATATATTTTGTTGTGTTTGATGAGCTCCTAAAAAAACTGGACATGCTTCACTTATCACTGTGTCAAAATATCGCATTGTACTCAAACTAGAGGTAAAATACAATAAAATTAGCCAATTTGCGAAGTCTATTAAACGGTGACCGGCGTCTGCTTAAAAGAGGTGAATACTTAAGCCCCTTCCACACAAGCAAGTTTTCCTTGACAAGTTTTCACTTGACAATTTTACCTTGTTCATAAACTGGCGTTGTTTCGTGTGGACGTGCAACAAGGGAAAATATGACGAGGAATCCCTGGTGCCCAGCGGCCTTATCTTGTTGCCCACGACCTGGGTCCTATTAAATATGATAATCCGCTGTACAATATTATTGTTGTTACAAAGAAAACTTGTCAAGGAAAAACTTGTCAAAATTAAAAAAGAGTTTATCCACACGAGCAAATAAAAATTGTCAATGTCCCTTGTCAAGGAAAACTAGCTCGTGTGGAAGGGGCTTTATAAACACGTCTGGATCCGTCACTGTGATATGTAGTACCCCTATCCTTGCTTTGATTTTACTTTATGCACCCTCCCCCTTTCCCTCCTGGTAATTATTGCACAGTCCTTAACCCGCGCAATGCCTCTCTCCTCCCAGGAATACAAATGGTTACCAGCAACATAATGCTGGAGGGAAACAATACACTAGGATTTACTTTTATCTGAGTGACCATTCATTCTCCAATATAATTATTCAATAATTATGCAGCATAAATCTGTATACAGCATCCATTCATTACCGTATATATATAATCCCGAGATGCCCATTGGGCCTCTTTGATTTTCAGTTGTAACTTCCGTTACTTTTTCTTTGTAACTTCCGTTACCATGTTCGAAAAGCAAATTACAAAAAAACAGTTAACATAAAGACTCAACCAGAGTATTAAGAACCAAATGACATGACCTAAGCTTTAGGGTGGGCAAAAAGTGGTGCTTTTGTTCAAGTCCCTGAACAACAATGTTAGGAAATCAAAATAATAGTAGTTTAAAAATGAAACATTTGCGAAATATTTGTTATCATTTTAAATAATATATTTTCTTTATATGAGCATTTTAAGACACCGTATTTTATTTCGTATTCTGTAAAGGCTGTCGCAATATGTTTCTTACATAGTGCGCTGGTACCACTCAGTGAATTCTTTCCAGAATAACACAGCCAATGGGCAGTGCACAAATAAGTGAGAAATAGTTTTTGGTTCGGTGTCAGGGCAAAAAGGACAAAAAAGGGGAATTTATATTTTTCATTTTGTAGAGGAGGCTATTGGTAGTGAGTATATTGTGTATCACTTTAAATTGAAACACGGATAGTTTGACTTATTTTGTTGCACTAAAAGGAATTAAGTACACTTTACGGCATTGGGATGGAACTATCTGATGGTCAGACATTCTCTTTCATATCACAGCTGCGACATCTGCTGGATTTGACGGAGCTGGCCCCGAACTGTGCATTGGCAAACGACTTGTTTATGGAGGAGAAGTGACAGCCGCACATGTTTTTGTCGAGCTGGATTGTTGACATCAATATTTCTCGCTTTTATACACCATTGTGCCCATACTGTCATTCGTGTTTTGGATGCTCGAACTGTGTTTTAGCTTGTTTTTGGAGGCTGCCGTTTCATTTATTTCCGAAATTACTTCATCCGACACAAGTGGGAAACGAGACTGGTCTACTTGCATTGTTGTTGCTGTGTTTTGTTGATTAATGGCGGATTTTCACCGGGAAAGTCGGCTGGATGTTTGCCTCCGTTTGCAGTTTTTAAAACGATGTAGTGGAGGGCTGAAATTCATCTGAACTTGTCAAGATATCCATAAAAGAACTTGTCTGGTTTCTTGTTAAAAAAAACATTTGTGCCATAGGATAAACAAAATCATCATTGCCTTCTCCAAATACTGTCATTGCTCAAGGGACAAGGGGAAGGGGAACAAATTATCCTTTTTGCAGAGAGAGTGTTCATGTTCTTGCTATGGTTATTTTAACCAAGGCTGTGATTGGCTTATTAAACTGTCCGATAACAAAACTCTCCGATAACAAAACTGTCCGATAACAACTTGGCAAAGCAAATTAGTGGAAAATAGGAGTTTTTTCAACCAATCACAACCGAGGAAATTGTAATTTTTATAATTAATGAACATATAGGAGTGTTCACTGATCAACATTACGTCAAATTTGTTTTGTCATTCAAGAATAACTCTTTGTTTCAACAGCCAATAGTTCTCTGGTTGGCACATTAATAACAATAGGTGCCGTAAAGAGAACCGCCATGGCAGTCATTGTCTAGTAGCGAGCAAAGATACGAGTCTTAAGCCCCGATCAAACGGTCACAACATTTGTCACAACATTCTCATAACATTTGTCGAGAGCCGATGTTGAGACCGTTTGACCACCCCTCTTAACAGTTTTGTGAGGTGTTGTGACATGTTGTGACAAGTTTAAATTCGTTTCAACTTTGTCCCAACATCGTCACAACATTTATTTTGTTTTTTGAAATGTCGAGAAGTTGTTGTGGCCGTTTGACCGGGGATGGTCCCAACATGTCACAAAAAATGTTGTGACAAATGTTTGACCGTTTGATCGGGCATTTTAATACATGATACGAGTCATGCATGTTCCGTTTCCTGGAAAAACAAAGTTAACATGATAATCTAATGGACATTATCTGTATCATGACACGACAACCATTATCGTTTCTCATAATCATGATTTTCAGTAGTCTTTTTGTTCCGTTTTCAGTTCATTACTTTTCAAAATGGTTTGGACAAAGATTCTACACATAATACTCAACTTTTTGCTGAGTCAGATGTCTTGTGAAGCAGTTACTCAGCAATGTGGAAATGAATACTCCATCTTTGGTATGATGCTACGGGGACACATCTTCAAGACGATGAAGACATCAATATCATTCGAGTGTCTCCAGGCTTGTAACAATGACGTTAGATGTCAAAGTTTCAATTATGTCATTTCCCTGGACATGTGTGAATTGAATGACCGCACCAACGAAGCCAGACCTGAGGATTTCGTTCCTAACGTTGACAGATATTATTACAGACGAGTTAGAACAAGAGGTAAGCTGTATTACCAACATTTTCCAAAGACGTATCCCAGCAGACAATCAACAAAAACACCATATTGTTGTTATTGTTGTTGTGGCAACAACCTAAAGCTCTTCAAAGAATGGTTACCAGAGGTGGTGGTTTTATTGATATATGAAAGTGAAGGGAAGATGCAAACTATATTTCCGGGGAGGGGGATTGTTGAAATTTGAGGGGTCATAATATTTGCCGGTATTTGTTGGGACGGGGTCGTGTTGTAAAGTAATTTGGGGATCAATATTTATCGATGTTGATATTTTATAATTAATTTTATGTATGACGCTCACAGCTGTTTCCTTTCTTGAGTACCCAAGTAAGATTGCCTATGCAAACAAAAGGCTCGAAAAAAACAACAACAAATAACGGCAACAACAACTAGTAAAAATATCCAACCGTATTACATAACGTTCCACTGAATAACCTCTAAATACCATCACTACCAGTTTGGAAATCCAGCGCGAAATTTGTCAGTGTCGACAATTTTGATTTGAAATCCAATTTAAATTGAGCAGTTTTGTTTACTTCTAATCCACAGTCCCTCTCGGTTCCATTCTTGAGCTTCCCGCTAAAACGTGTAAAGAAATCAAGGCGAGTGAAGGTGGACAAGCGGTCAGTGGCAAGTACTGGCTTCATTTTAGCAATATTGGAAAGACTGCACTCGTGCACTGTGACATGGAGACAGAAGGTAACTTTTTTTTTTTTAATGTATTAGTTATTAATTTCAGGCAAAAGGCCCTCAAAATAAGGTCAGGTTTTTGATAGACTAAAGATCACCGTTGTATTGATGGCGCTGTGTGAACTAGTATTTGCATGGGCTGATGATGAATTCCCTGCGTCATGTACGCACATAGGTATTAACATATAATAATATCGCATATATCATAATATCACAGTTCAATCAATATTAATGTAGGGTTTATTATTATTGCTATCTTGTATTTTATCGTTATTTCTAAAGAAGTTTTATTGTAATTGAACTATTTGTTTGTAATTGAACTGTTATTTCAATTATCACTGAAAAGCCAATACATTTTTTTCGGGGGGATGGGTAGGGATTGGATTTTAAAGTTAAAACATTATGCTACTCCAACGAGTGGCCGCGATGATCGAGATTCAATATCTCCATAGCAAAAAGAGAGTACATTTTTTGCAGTATAGCTTGTCAACAGGTCACAGAATGTACAACAAATAATAATAAAAAAAAGGTCAGGTACATATAGCAGATCTATCATTGTTGTCACTTTGAGTTGTGTCACTATGTTTATGTCTGCAGATGTAGATGAATGTGTGGAGGACGCACATACTTGTGATGTTAATAGCTATTGCAGCAATACTGTGGGATCCTACATTTGCAAAAGTCACCGTGAGTGTTACACTTAACCGGGTGGTGGTCTCAATATGTTCTATAGCCGCATATTAAAACAGGTTAATTCGAGGAGCCAGATGCACGAGAGCTCGTGAGAGTAAAACGAGATCAAAAGTTTGGACTCTCGTCTATTGTCGATTCTCGTTCTCAATCCACCGTACGGAAAAAGATGGCGACTGATACAATTACCCATAGCGCACGAAAAACCCTAAAAACAATCATAAAAACGCACAGAAAAGTTATAAAAGCTTCAAACCAATCATACACAATGTTTGTTAGTACAGGGACGAATTTCGCCAAAAATATGGCTTTCTATGTGCCTATTGGCTGTGTTAGGTTCGCAAGGTATTGTGTTAAAATGTACAGCCGCCATCTTTTTCCGTACGGTGGATTGATTCGACGTTGGCACTCATGATTCATTTTCATTTTTCTCGGTTTGGAAATCCACTCCAAAAACAACCACTCAGGAAAAGGTCTTTAATACTCATCTTGAACTTTTGCGCTTTCAAGTTCATAGTTTAAAGCTCGTGCATGGTACAATGATTACCTTAGGTGATTTTGGTAATTACCAGTAGAGACTTTACAGCGATCGTCATGCTTTTAAACTAGGTCTCAAGTTTCAACTTTTAGATTGCTCAATCCATCACCTAGGCTTGAAGCTAGTGATTTTCTTCCCCCACCCATGCGGACGCACCCATCGCACCCCACCTCCCTACGGACCTGACTGTAGTCTCAAGCAAGACTGTTGTAGGTGACTGAGGTTTAGATACCTAATCGGTTTGAATCTTAATCCGAGTCAAATCGTCATTCACAACAGTCACATCAGTGTTTCTAAGGCTATTCTCAACCGAACGATCACACTGAACGAACTACTGATAACCCTGAGTTCAAACCATTCACTTCAGGATTCCACTGTACCTTCTGTTTCGTTTAACCAGGAGGCCTTGGTACATCCATTATTCTTGGCAGTCCGCTGGAACACGACAAATATTTGGGGACGCTGTTACCTTTTTTAGACCCAGTGCTCCTGAATTCTTCCTCGAGTAAGTTTGTCAGGTGTTATCATGCGCAGACAGATGGTTGGGCAACAACGACGTTCCACTCCAACTGTGATGGAAAAGGACCCCACAGCTGCAATTATCAAAGTCAACGACCACATATTCGGTGCATACACGGACGTTTCTTGGCACAGTACGTATCATAGATAAGCACATCGTGAACTATGTACTGTATATCCACGAATAAGCTCTTCATCATCACTCTCATCATCGCCATCTCCATCTCCATCATAACCATCGTCATCTTTCATCTTCCTTTACAACTCCGTTTTCATCTTTATTTTCAAATTTATATTTATCTTCATCTTCATCTACATCTTTAATCTTCATCATCATCATCATCATCATCATCATGATCTTCATTTTCATCTTCATTCTTATCTTCATCTTCATCATATTTTTCATCACCATCACCATCACCATCACCATCACCATCACCATCACCATCACCATCACCATCACCATCACCATCACCATCACCATCACCATCACCATCACCATCACCATCACCATCACCATCACCATCACCATCACCATCAACCATCACCATCACCATCACCATCACCATCACCATCACCATCACCATCACCATCACCATCACCATCACCATCACCATCACCATCACCATCACCATCACCATCACCATCACCATCACCATCACCATCACCATCACCATCACCTTCATATTCAGCTTCAATGATTATTTGTCTTCATTCATTCCGATTGACACCTAACTTCACGGGCCTTCTAGCACCTCGTCCAATCCAGATCACCCAGAACTTTTCTGTGTCTTCGTATACTTTTCCTGCCAAATGTGAGCCATACCTTCGACTAAACGTCCCTCCCCCTCCTCAAATATGTGCTTCATCCCGATGATTTTATTACAAAAGGAAATCAGTATGATTATATGCTTTTGGACAAAGTAGATTTTAAAGGGCTGCATGATCGCCAATATCGCCCTCATCAGAATGTTCATCAACACAAAATAAAACAAAAACAAGGACATTTACTTTATTTTTCAGAGTTAAGATTGTTTAAAGGAGAAGGTCACTCCGAAAGCGCATGTTTTTTTTTTAACTACCATTAAAAAGTAATATATGAAGATTAATTACTGACCGTAGTTTGAAGTTCCAAAGACCCTCATAACCTCGCGAAATTTTGAATTCAAAGTATCGAAAAATTCGACTTGACCGCCGCCATTTTGAAGACTACTTAGCAACCTGGCCGCATGATCGTGACGTCAAATAGTCCAACCTGAATTGGCGGGAAGCGCTGTGTTTTTTAAACACAGTTGCTGTTTTGGTGTGCCTTCGTTCGATGTTTCGAGTCCACAATGCGGCCTCTTGTGCAGGCCAAATTGTTGTAACAGGTCGCAAAGGGATAGAAGAGGAATTATATTTTCACGTTTGCCGTGAATAACGTGTAACGCCCGCCCGCTCCCTCTACCACCTAAAATTAATAGTCCCGTTCGACGAAGCAGAATAAAGTTCTACTTTTCGAAGCGATCGCGGCAACGCAGCATTTCGGTGTTACACTAAGCAACTGCGAGACAAGTTGCACGAAACATTTTTAGTGTCACAGCGCCTTAATTAAATTGAATCATTACAGAATACTGACAAACTAACCTCTTGTCGTTCTTTCATGGCTCTGCTTCTTTTGCTAGCGTACCGACTTTTCGTGTTTAACAATTGTCGGAACAGCATCGTGTTTCTGCTTTCTTTTACAGTGTTATCAGTAAGAAGTTGATTGACTTAAATCAATCTCAAAGCAGTCATCCGTAAAGTGGTCGGAAGAAACATAAATGTTATTGGGTTTTGGCAAGAATCTCTTATCGCGGCCGGCGCCAAGTTTAATTAGGCCATTTCTTGGCAAGATCTTTTCAATTAACGGCAAGCAATGAAATATAATTCCTCTTCTATCCCTTTGCGACCTGTTACAACAGTTTGGAGCTACACAAGAGGCCGCATTGTGGACTCAAAACATCGAACGAAGGCCACACCAAAACAGCAACTATGTTTAAATCACACAGCGCTTCCCGCCAATTTAGGTTGGGAACTATTTGACGTCACGATTAGGCGCCAGGTTGCTGAGTAGTCTTCAAAATGGCGGCGGTCAAGTTAAATGTTTCGATACTTTGAAGGCAAATTTCGTTATGTTATGAGGGTCTTTGGAACTTCAAACTACGGTCCGTAATTAATCCGGCTTCATATATACTTTTTAATGGTAGTGAGAAAAAATGCGCTTTCTGGAGTGACCTTCTTCTTTAAGTTACATATTAAACACTCTTTAAAAACTCAGAAAGCTCTTCAAAAATAGTGCTTAAACCAGGTCCGATTTTAAATTGCTTTAGTATTTCCATTCGTACCGTCTTTGTTTTGCTTGTTTGTTTCTTTTGTTTGCAGTTGTACTTAAAGCTCTCTCAGCCCATTTAACTTCGTGTTTTATTTCTGGTTTCATTTCAGGTTCTTGCAGCTACTCCTTGGCATCCAAAGCATTCATTTTCTCGCTGAACAATATCAATGGATATGATCCTGTTAAACTGACGCAGTACCGATACGAAAACAAAGCCATGTACAGTTGTTCCAGGTACGGACCAACATTTGGAGAAACCTTGGTCAGCACGACCTCTACATACCAAACGATGCTTTACACAGCCAAAATTCCTTGACGTATTGTGGCTCCACCTATTCTCTTCCACCGGGATATTCATTTGGTCTTTGTGCATTTTTTGCCGGAAGCAACTATTTCACCCCAACTGATATTGAAGTATTTTACGAGACCACTGCTTAAAAACGCAGATCCTCTAATATTGCCTCAACTCTTATAAGATCATATTGTCTGTCTTAGAGGGATTCTACCTTAGATAATGAAGAAGTGTAGGCGTTAGATATTTTTCCACTTTAGAGAGACCTTAAAATGTAGCCGTTGCACTTACACAAGTTTATAACCATATCAACATTACACTTACTCTACTTACTTACAATTTCTCTTATTAGAGAGGTGACGTATTAAAGAGGTATTAGCCTTAAATAGGTTCTAGAAATGTATTTGCCTTAGAGAAGTGTCCGCCTTAGAAAGGTGTCTACCTTAGACATATTCCAGCCTTAGAAATTTGTCCGCCTTAGAAAGGCGTCCGCCTTAAAAAAGGAGTCCGCATTAGGAATGTCTCTTAGAGAGATGACTATACAATATTTCAGTCTTAGAAATATTTCCGCCTTCGACAGCTGGTCTCTGCCTTAGATAGGTGTTCACTTAAAAGATTCCCGTCTAGGGACGTGCCCGCCTTAGATTGGTATCCGCCTGAGACCGTTATTTCCCCAGTACGGCAATTGTTTTTGACTTTGTATATATAGTATGAAGTAACTATTTTGTAAAAAATGTACAGCAACGACAACAACAACACTGTGATCGTAAAACCAGACAAAGGAAACGGTGTTGTTGCCTTAGACACAGCATGTGACAACGGTATATTCAAGATGATCAGTGTCACTTCCAAATTTCGACCTATCAAGGAAGACCCCACTTTGTTAAGAGAAGGCATAATACAACGGTTTTCTCAGAAAATTACAAAATAATACCAAATAACGCTTTAAAAACAACCAAAATGCCTTTGCCTATTTTGGTTCCACCTATTCCCTTCCACCGGGATATTCATTTGTCTTTGTGCATTTTTTGCCGGGAGCAACTATTTCTCCCCAACTGATATTGAAGACAACTGCTTAAAAACTCAGATCCTCTGATATTACCTCAACTCGTATAAGGTTATATTGACCGTCTTAGAGAGATTCTACCTTAGAGAATGAAGAAGTGTCCACTTTAGAGAGACAAAAGGTCCCTCTAAACCCGTCAAACCAGTTAAAACTAGTTTGACGGATTTTTCAACGATGTCATGCATGCTCTATTTTTAGCTTGGAGGGACGGTCATGGTTGGTAGAACCGGTTTTACAGGTTTTTAACAAGGCTACCTCGTTTCATCACAATGGCGCAATGGACTTGTCTAAACTTGCCCCATTGTTCCGTAAAAAAACATAGCTCGCAGCAACTACCGAGGGTAGTAGTGGGGTGCATGCTGGTCGGGGTCACTGTGTTGTATTCTTTGTCAAGACACTTCACTCTCGTAGTGCCCCTTCTCCATCCAGGAGATAAATGGGTACCGCGAATTGTCAGGGCAACCTGGCAAAAATGCAGGGGAGTTACCTGCGATGGACTAGCATCCCATGCAGGTGAGTGTACTCCTGGTCGTTTCATTCTATGGAAAACCGGAGTTAAACGCCGGCCTGATAAGCCACCTATGCTTGTATATATATCTTTAACGTTAAGTTTTTTTAACCATTTTAATTTTAAATTGTAATAACAATTTACTGTACATATTATTATCAATTACTGTAATTTCGTTATCGCCAATGAGTGCAACGTTGCCTGTTTTCTCTACAGAGCGCACGTTCAGGAACAATCTTTTTGAAATTGAGTTATATTCACTCCTTAGATGTATTTATAGTTTCCAAGAAAACTTAAACCTAGGACATATGTCTTTAATTAATAGATAGCCTTGGGTTTGTACTACAAGATAAGATGGCTATTTAGTTGTTATGACGATCCGGCATCTTGGAGTTTACCATATTTTCTCATGACGTCAGAAATATAAAAATATTCCAAGAAAATTGATGGGGCGTTAAAATGAATTGATACTGCAATGTTGCTTAAAGGAGCTATGTCACGATATTTTAAGTCATTTTTGCGAAGTGAAAAAAATCACCTTCAAATTGAAGAAAGCCTCAACATTGTAGTTTACTAATGTAGAAAAACACCAAAGAGGTAACAATAAACCAAACAGGAACAGGGATAGTTGAGGATGAGGCCGGATAGAGAAGATTAAGACGGATAGTGAATGCCGAACTTGAAACATTGGCCAATGACGTAGCTTCTTTAAGAAAACTGAAAAAAAATATCATTTCAACGAAGAAATTCGAAATTTGGATAAATATGCATGTGATTGCGTGGTCGCCATAGCAACGTGAAATACTGCAGACAAACAGTTGTCACATCAAAATGTATAGGAAGGGATGAAAGAACAGCTACTAAAAGTTTGAGCTTGCCAGAGTAAATCCATTTTTCAAAATTGTGAAGGGATGGGGAGAGGTGTGGCATTGACATCCTCCCTCCCCCCCCCCCCCCCCCACCCCTCCCCTTGTACGTCCGATTATTTTAAACTTGTTAATATAGCTTTGAACCGATGTCTTAAAATTAGAATGGCTTATTTGTAATTAATGAACATTTTACTATGAGTATATATCAAGCAGTTCGTAGTACGCATATAAATGCCTTTGAATGCAATAAGCCATTTCCGAGTTACCTTTAGTTCTGTTTCAAAACGAGTCCAAGTGCGAACCCTTGCGTATGGAAATTAATTATACTCACAAGTTCATTCAAATGCAAATCAAACTCATTTTCATATGAAAGGTTTCGCACTTGGACTCGTTTTGAAACAGAGGTAAAAGGCAACTCGGAAATGGCCTATTGTTGATGTTATAGTTTTCGCTTCTGTTGTTGTAAGTAACTATGCGTTAGCCTTAAGTAGTACCCTAGTTCAATAACATAATAGTAGACGTTAAAAAAATGACTTTGAAGAGGGTAATATCTGTCAGCTTTACAAAATAATCTGATGTATGGTAAAAAAGGTTGTTGTTGTTCATCGTGGTATGATGATAATAAAGAACGGTATATTCCATCAGTAACTTTATTATATGCGTTTTTACCTTGTTACGCTTTTCCAGACAAAGTATTTTGTATTTTTCATCTTGCTCATACCATTCCACTTAGGATCTCAAAATTATTCCCTCTATGATGTAATTGCTCTTTTCTTCCAACGATTTTTTTAACCTACCATGTTTAGCAATTTTGGCAGGATCTTGTTCCCAATTACTACTGCTTTATATCTGTTAATCTTGTCTTCAATATCTCGGTATGCGTTTCTGAATGGTTTTGCGCGTACTTTCGCAGCCTCGTACCCAGGGTCCACTCTGCATTCAAGATGGCAGCTGGGCGCGGAGAAGACCCTCGCCACGCTGGCGAAATACTCCATGAATCGTGGAGTATTTTATCACGTTACACACGATCCAAAATTGTTTTCTCTACACTTGATTAACGCTTCTGGGATCAAATATCATATTTGATCCCAGAACCGTTGGTCAAGTGTAGAGTAAACGATGTATTTCGACGACTTATTCTTCCTTGTGCTTTACCACTCCAAGTAAATATTTTGGCTCCAGATCCAGATCGAGATCTAGCATAATATCATGAATGGTTTCGATGGAGTAAACTTTTAGCTCCGGTTGCCTCTACTTGCTTCCAGATTCGTGTCCAAAACAAAATTGAAATCAGTTTTCATGATATTTTCGAGTTTCTTCAAATCTTTCAGTTTTTGCATCCTTGAATTTTTTTTCGATTTTGTCAAATCAAATTTGATCTTAAAATCAAAGATGGCGGATTTTTGAAACGCATGACGTCATTTCGGCGTGTATGACGTCATGATTGAATCGTGACTGTCACTAAAATCAATATTTATGGATGCTCAGTAACACACCATATATGTTTTATTTCCAGGCTCATGAACGAAAAAAATCCCAGACAAAATAAGGTTAAGGAAAAAAACCCCACAAGGGACCATAAATTGCGGATGCTGAAATTATTTTTTTTTTTCCTGGGGGATAATGACAAATAAGGCAATTTCAAAACTCGAACCCCTTATCCTCCTCATAACCTCATAATTTAGTAGAGACTGCTGCCAGCACTACGCGATATCAAGCATTTTGTTTTAGTCGGGCCTTGTCAAGGATTAAGATTTTCAATAAAGTTATGATGGTAGTACATAAACTTATGCAAATTCTTGGTTTTCACGTGACGTCATCAAATTCTAAATTCAAAACCGCGAGGCCTACAGGATTTTTACCTTCATTCAAGGAAAGATTACCTAAACATATATCTTTTCGCAATTTCTTAGCTCGATCTCATGCTTCCTTTTGAAAATAGAACGGTTTAAATTTCCGAGTTTTCATCGTACGTGACATCAGCAGGACGGCCGTGACAGAGCTGTTCCGTATCTAAAACATGACTCTTCGGGTGATTTTCAGCATTCTAAACAATTTAAGTTTAAGGAGAAATATTTATCTAAATATTCGAAAGTTCACAAGAGAAAACAAACCTCCTTACTGGCAAAAGTGAACTCCAGATGTTTTTTCCTATTTCCGGCGGCCATGTTGGTGCCCCTCAGAGAAACACCAACATGGCGTTTCCATACTAAGCTCTATAAATTTGTGTGGAACATTTTGATAAATAACTCGAGTGCGGAATACCGCACGAACCTGAGACTTGGACTGATTCCTTATTTATTCATTATCTATGACATGTCAATTCCTTGACTTCATTCATTGAACGGTTTCGATTTTTTTTATTTGACAGTGAAAACCGAGAATACTTATTTAGGGATATTGTTGATTGAACAGTTTTAATTTCAAATTTTAAATGATCTCCAGATGTAAAACAGGGGAATTAATAATAGTGTAATACGTTCGCAAAATTGCACTCGTTTAGTTGCGTATTCGCACTCTAAAATGCCATGTCATATAATAATTGTTTTATAATATACAAATTGCAGGGAAAATGTCGAATTTCTCCGAAGAAACTGGAAAAATACGAAAATATTCCGCCATTTTTTCCCCGAGACAAAAACATTTGAACTTCGCGGCATTTCCAAATAAGGTAGAGAGGGTATAATGCCTCTGAGACCATGAGTAGGGAACCAATCAAATTGCTTGAAAATGCATTATCCCATGGTTAGTATATTATAACGTCAGTTATTCGTAGCTCGCTTAAAGTCCAAATTACAAGAGCATTCATTGCTTCAAAAGTTTCAACTTAAATTGTGTTTCAAAGTGGTGTTAATTTTTTTAGTTATTTTTTATTTTCATTTCTTCACCCAAAGAAACATTTAATAAAAATATTTATTTATCAAAAACGCAAAATAAATGAAAGGAGCGTGAATTAAATTGAACTGAGTTATCAACGAGAAAACTATCCCGCTGAAGTTATATATATTTTAATGTAATATATATCTTGTATTTGTAAGTTGCACCCGGGTTTTTTATCGGTGTAATCCACATTAAGCCAGAGTAACCGAGAGTAGCGGAGCAAAAAGGTTATGAGACTAAAGTGAAAAATGTTTCTACTGAAGATATATTTAACAAATAAAGAAGCCAAGCCATGTATTATACTGTCATTAAACACGACGGGAATTTGAGAACACGAGAGAAATTTAGAAAACACGAGCCGCAGGCGAGTGTTTTCTATATTTCTCAAGTGTTCACAAATTACCGGAGTGTTTAATGACAGTATAATACATGGCTTTGGCTTCTTTATTTGTTAAATATATATTTATATATAATATAATAGGTTTTTTTCGGCGAGCGAGCGCGCGAAGCGCGTGACAGCAAGCGCGGAGCATGAGACGGTTGTTCTTTCGTCTTTCGTCTCGCGCTCTGCGCTCGCTGTTGCGCGCTTCGTGCGCTCGCTTAAAAAACAAATCCGCCTGTACTACAGGCTACTGCTGTGACCCGTGCATCACATAACACTAGACATTGACTAAATCGACGCGAAACGTGACTAGTGGGTGGCCGCCTTGCGTTACTAAAGGTCATATTTCGGTCATGCGTTGATCAAATTAAATTCTGTGGTCGTCTTCACTGGAGAACTAGAAGCAAGTAATTTCCTTATGTATTGTTTAGAAAATGCCTTTTTAATCGCATTTTACATATGATATGTGCATGTTAAAGGTTTTAAGCACGATGCGATATAAATCCTGTCGAGATTAGAGGAAATTCTGCATCGCCGGTTGAAAATGTCATCGCGAACTCTCGAGCTACAATTACCGTTCATCAATATGTTGGACTTTTAATGGATTATACGACTCAACACGAAGCAAGAAAGCTGAAATTTACTTCTACGACAGCAGAAACGAGTAACAAGTAATGGTGAGTCATTCTTTCACGTTAATTGTTCCGTTTACAGATGTATTCCTTGAATGCGAAGCCTGTGATTTGCATAAAATTATACCCGCTCACATGCCAAGACAGTTTATTTTACTGACGGGGAAATTTTAATTCCCAGAGCTAAAACTGTCCTGGTGGAAAGCACAATAACAAAGGTTTCGTTACATGTAGATTTTATTATCAAATGATATATACCAGATGCCATTTATAGCAGTCAAAGTCGGCCTTCATGTTAAGCGACAAAAATGGCAGCTGTATAAATATTCCAATTGAAAAAGCTAGAAACAACGTTTGGAGAAACTTATTACACAGTTTTAAAGAGGAAGAACAACATAATATTTGTGCCAAGTTTCGTTTCTATATAGTCTTTTTTACGCTTTCACCGTCTTCCCAAAGAAGCGTGAGAATTTGAAGCTGTTTTTTGAGCTGAAAACCGCTAATTATTCAATTTTCGAACTTTTTTAAATTTCGTCCGTTAAAAAAATCGTTGGAACTTTTAACTATTTTTCCTTAAGTTAGTACACCCAAAGGAATGTTTTGACAAAATATAAAAAAATTCGAATTTTTTGAGTGTCTTCAAGAGAATATGAAGGGTAAGAGAGGTAATGTCCCATACATGGGTCATTTCTATGATAATCCATCTGATGCTATTTTTAGATCAGCTACGCGTTAGTCAATAGCCAATCAAATTACCCTATTTATGACACGTGATATCTTCTCTTTTTTTCTGCGTGGATAGCCGCGCGATCGCGCGTGGAGTACACGTTTCTTTCGCGAAAACAAAATGGCGGAAGATGCGGAGATCCGTTTTGTCGATGAATCTCAGTATGGTAAAGTTGTTTCAGCCACAAAAAGCAATGGGAAAAACGTTCTCAAAATAATTCTCCGACATGGCTGATATTAAAAGAACGTCACGAAGATGAACTGCTGAGTTCTACGTTAGAAAGTGACGATAGTGAACTAGACGAAAGGGAAGGAGAAATGTCAGATAATATTATTTGTCCTGACTATAGCACATCTTCCGATGACGGGAGGTAAAAATAAAGATTCCTCCCATAAATGAAAGCCTAGGGCTTCCAAATTTAAACTGACGGCTGACAAACCAGGTGGGAAGCGCAAAGAGTCGAGTTCAAGCCGAGAGCAACCAAAAGTAAAAGATAGTAATCATTCATGATTGCTTGCTTATTACAATTTGCATTTTGACTAAGCATATAGTTTATCCACATTATGTCAATACATTCATATGTGAGCAAGCATGTACATCATCTTGAGAATTGAATAAAGCAATTTCAAAATCTTATATCCCTAAACTTACAGGATATCAGAGTCTGTACAGTGTAAATAAATTAATTTAATTGCAGTGCTCAAGACTTGATGATTAAATTTATATCATTTCACTTGTGAACTGTTTTACTGAACACACCATTCAAAATTGTCTTTTTAAAATCTTATATATCCCTAAAACTTATGAGAGTCTGTACAGTATAATTTCACTTTGCAGTGCAGTGCTAAGACTGGATATTATGTTTTATGATTAAATTATTATTTCATTTTAATATGTGAACAGTTCCACTGAACACACCATTCAAATTGCCCTTTCAAATGTTATATATATCCCTAAAAAACGTACCGGATATCAGTCTGTACAGTGTAAATTAATTAATTTCAGTACAGTGTTCAAGACTGGATGTTATGTTGATGATTAACTTATATTATTTCACTTATAAACTGTTTCACTGAACACACCATTCAAATTATTATTTTACTTGTGAACAGATTCACTGAATACACCATTCAAAATTATTTTCAAAATCTTATATCCCTAAAACAGGATATCAGAGTCCGTACAGTGTAAGTAAATTAATTTCATTGCAGTGCTAATACTGGATATTATGTTTATGATTGAATTATTATTTCACTTATGAACAGTTTCACTGAACACACCATTCACAATGTTATATTTATATCCCTACAAACTTACAGGATATCAGAGTATGGACAGTGTAAATAAATTAATTTAATTGCAGTGCTAAGATTGGATATTATTTTTACGATTAAAATATTATTTCACTTGTGAACAGTTTCACTGAACACACCATTCAAAATTTTTTTAAAATCTTATATACAGGTTATCAAAGTATATACAATGTAAATAAATAAATTTCATTGCAGTGCTCAAGACTGATATTATGTTTGTTTAAATTATTATTTCACTTGTGAAATTTTCACTGAACCGACCATTCAAAATATTAAACTTACAGGATATCAGAGTCTGGAATGTATATTTATCCCTAGATTGAGGTGGATCATTGGGTCCATTATCTGTGAAATAGGCTTTAGTAATATAAACGTCATGATTATGCATACAAAATAATTCCATTGGGATATTAAGACAGATAATTAAATTTTCATAATGTGACTATTAAGAGAGGATAACAGTATCCTACAAAATGGTAATGGCTACACATGAATGTCCACAAATAAATGAATATCCTCAGGATCTGTCATCATGATCCATTTGTGGATATTAATATAATTTGCAAAATATTTTGGACTGCAATACAAGTGGGTTGAAAATAGATTTACTCATGATGTGACAAATTAGAGGTGGATCGAAGGAAGATAGTCAACAAGAACAAGATGTGCATAACAGAAATAACTCTCAGGTCAGAGAGTTTATTCTTCCCTGCTTTGGCTGGATAAGATTCTCCTGAAGCAAACCAGAAATGTCCACCGGCCACACAATATCCCCACGTTTTATTAAATCTCTTCTAAGAAAATTGCAGGTATATTATTTGCTCCATAATTTATATGTCCTCATGTTGCTCTGAATACTGCTTTTCAACTGCTGACGATAATGACATAAAGCCGGGCAGATGCTAGATGCTTCCAGATGCTACAAGTTCTATTTCAGAGTGAATTCCCAATTGAAAACACTGAAAATTCAATCAATCGTTCGGCCAAGAAAATTATTCAAGGTCCGGTTGTCTTCGTTCGTACGCTTCCACAAAATTCAAAGCTGAGGATTTCTTCTCCAGTTTTCGCATCAACAGTGTGTGGAGTTTTTCGCTTCCTTTACTGCGGAAGTCTAGGAGATCTTTTTGGTATACTGTTCAGAAAAATAGGAGCTGTGGGCAACAATAAAAGTAAAGTTATTTAAAAGTCGTTTACTGAATTATAGAAAGAGGTTTACTGAAAACTATAAGCTTATTAAGCTTATAAAGTCCACAAGCTTACACGGTAAGTTTATGCTATCTCGAACCTATAAAGGATCTATAAGCTTGAATTATCTTACCTTCAGTAAAAAAATACTTCACTAGAACATTCTCCTTCACAGAAACTTGTCTCTTCCTTTCTCCGTTTCGAATTTGCTTCCACAAACCGAAACGCTTCTGGAGTGTACTCCTCATTTCGCCTTCATGTAAGCACTGCACGAAACACCCACGCAACGCGCGCGAAGACAAATTATCCGAGGTGCACTGGTAACGATAATGATCTAAAAATAGCATCAGATGGATTATCATAGAAATGACCCATGTATGGGACATTACCTCTCTTACCCTTCATATTCTCTTGGTGTCTTCCGATTCTCGACATTCTCGGAGAATGGCTCTTAAATGCTTAGCCTTTTCTATTCTTTTCTTTTCGTTTCTGCTTAGACTTTCTGATGTGCATGTCGTTCGAATTAAAGTTAAGTTCCTCAGATTATACCTGTTAAAATGTATAGCTTTATTTGTTTTTGACATTTTTCACCTGAACGATTTTCAGAACGAAACAAAGCATGGATCTAAATGAAAACAACTTCGATAGATACTGCGCCCAAGATAGTGAAAATAAGTCTAGCTGAACTTTAAATTGGGTTTTCATTTGTATCTTTTTAACGAAAACAATTAAATGTCATTTGTTTAGAAAATGAAAAATAAATAAATACAAAATGCAAATGTAAAAATATATTGTGCAGTTTGGCCCGGGTCTAATGAGGACGAGAGTCTCCGAGAATTGAAGAATGAGAGTTGCACCGAGAGTTTTCTTAAATTCTCATCAGCCAGAGCCAAACGAGAGAAAGCTGTCGACGATTGTCAAGAAAAAATTGAGCAGATTCAAATTCGATGAGAGCGCACGAGAGTCGACAGTACTATCGCCGACGACGCGTGGGAGTTTCCGGGCCAAATGGAGAGGCGAGTGGTTGAACTCTTGTCGATTTGGCCCAGGCTTTATGTCGACATTGGGTTAATCAATTATTTATGTCTTTAGCGCACAATCTTTTATTAAAGTAAGCCACTTTTCTATGATGCATTTTTCACGAAGACTGGAGGCGCGACATTGGAAGAATAGTTATTTCACTTATTTTAAAACTTTTGAGAGCAGAGCATCTAACTAAGGTAACTTACCCTCAACAAAATATTGGAATATCAAAGGAGACGGCTACATGGTGATTACACAAACAGTATAAAACAGCAGCTAAGAGTGATACAGTTGAACCTCTTTACGACGGTCGACACCTTTGCGGGCAAAAGTAAGTGTCCGTGGTAGGAAAGTTTCAATATGTAAGAGTAAAGTGTATGGATCGGAGCACTCGCCAGACGAAAAATCCTGGCCGTTGTAGAGATGTGGCGCTAGCGAGGTTCGACTTTAATTTATAAACAAACACCGAACCATCCAGAGTGATTACCTTTGTGCATTGGAAGGAAATATCTCGAAGATGTGCTCGTAAGAGATAAGTTATAAAACGGCGAGACAATTTAACGCATTCCTCATTGGAAAAATCTGCCACATTTTATCTTGCTCACGCCACATAATAACAATATCAAGCGCAAACAGTGCTCATAATATACGTTTACGAAACCTCATAATGTCTTTAACTCGCAAACTATACTCCAGTATAGCTTATCACGACATCATGATTTCTGTTATCTTTATAAAACAAATACTAGTGCTAGAAATCGTTAGTTTATTATTCAAGTCACCGTACTTAGAAGCTCTCCGGTCTGTACGGTGTTGACACCTGGAATAGTAATATTATGTCGTATATCTAAAGTGCAGATTATTTTTCTTAATAATGATAATTATTTAGTTGATAATGGAGTCATGATGGCTTCGAAACGTCGTAATCTTATTTCGCTAATTTTCTCTTATCAAGATTACTTTCTCTGAATCATATTTCCATTCACCTTTTTCCTCCAAAATCAAACGATTAAGCTACGAAATCAGGTCAAAACTTTTTTATTTTATTTTCGTGCAGAAGAATGTAAATGCGACGTAAAATTATAATTAGAAACCTTGATGAATTGTTTTACATGTTGTAAAGCTGCCATCCGTCCATAAATAATTTAGCATGGCATATTTATGGTGGATAACACTGAGAGCAGAACATATCCACAATTTCTCCCATTTACCCATAAACGTACAGAGTTTATGTCCTAATTCCGGCCAGAAAATACCACGAATGTGTAATTCTCGCATTGGAAGAGCTGCCCTGAGCTGAAACTTGACCTGTGACCTGTCACAACATTTACCTAGCATACTGTATGTAAAAGCAACAGCTTTTGTTCTTTATCGATAATCTTGTAGTATCGAAAATAGCGGTTCGCTTTGGCGGCCCTAATTCCGACAAACGAGTCCTAATTCCGGTCACAACGAAAGGCTACAAATGTGCGCATATACAGTTTCACAGACCGATCTGGCATAACTTTCCGTGACTTTTAATCATCTTTCATACATATCAATAAATGGAAAGGCGAATTATACCAAGATAGCTTTTTTAGGACTGAAATAAGTGCAATATATTCAAGCCGCTTTTGCGGCGCCGGCCATGGCGGGAAAGTCCGACAAGAGGTTTTGAGGACTTCGGCCTAAAAACACATCGAACTATTTGATTCGTAATTTTCGACAGATATTCAACCTGTAGATATTTTTTTTTGGTCTGGCAGAAAGATAATTCATTCTATGTATTCCATACCAAAATTTACCGCTATTACATATTACATACATGTATTACAATAAGTGCAAATTTGAATTCTAAATATAACCATGTAATAATTTGAGGCGCCGTAAGACCAAAAAAATTCACCTGCCTTCGCGATAACTCGAAATTACCTTCTTTAACAGCAAAAGGAAAGCCACCAAGCAAGATTACGAAAGGAAATATATCAATTAATCTTAGGAAATAATCGTTTCTTCGAAAGAGTTCGTTTTCCAAGGGAGAAAATACGCAACGAGCGAAAAGTGGCCGGAATTAGGGCCTGCCGGAATTAGGACCTATACTGTAGTTTGTTTCCGCCAGAATTCCCTTTACTTTGTAATACTACTAAAGGGGTCGTTGACGATTTTCCGAAGATTTTCCTACAATTTACAAAGATTTTCGAAGATTTCTTAAGAATACTGAAGATGGAAGAGAAAGATCCGAAGAGGTTTCGCCTTCGCTTCGGATTGCTGTTCATGATGAAAATTTCCGTGGCAAATATATTTCAAGTATTTTAGATAAATACCGCTCGCCTTGCAGAAATTTATTCGCCTGAATTATAAAACAACATGACATGAACTTTATTTACGAACATATAGGAGTGTTCACTGTTATCAACATTACGTCAAATTTGTTTTGTCATTCAAATTTGCCAACCATTAAACAAAATAAATATTGTTTCAACAGCCAATAGTTCTCTGGTTGGCACATTAATAACAATAGGTGACGTAACGAGAATATCGCTATTGCCGTAAAGAGGATCGCCATGGCAGTCATTGTCCTAGTAGCGAGTAAAGATACGAGTCTTAAGCCCCGATCAAACGTGTCACAACAAATTTTGTGACAAATGTTTGTACCGTTTGATCGGGCCTTTTAATACATGATACGAGTCATGCATGTTCCGTTTCCTGGGAGAACAAAGTTAACATGATAATCTAATCGACATTATTTGTATCAGGACACGACAACCATTATCGTTTCTCATATGAATCATGATTTTCAGTAATCTTTTTGTTCCGTTTCAGTTCATTACTTTTCAGAATGGTTTGGACAAAGATTCTACACATAATGCTCAACTTTTTGCTGAGTCAGATGTTTTGTGAAGCGGTTACTCAGGAATGTGGAAGTGAATACTCCATCTTTGGTATGATGCTACGGGGACACATCTTCCAGACGATGAAGACATCAATATCATTCGAGTGTCTCCAGGCTTGTAACAATGACGTCAGATGTCAAGTTTCAATGATGTCATTTCCCTGGACATGTGTGAATTGAATGACCGCACCAAGGAGGCCAGACCTGAGGATTTCGTTCCTAACGTTGACAGATATTATTACAGAAGAGTTAGAACAAGAGGTAAGCTGCATTATCAACATTTTCCAGACGAATCCCAGCAGACAATCAACAAAAACACCATATAGAGCCAGTTAATGTAACGATCCTCCATTATAGTGGCAACAACCTTAGCTCTTCAAGAATGGTTACCAGAGGTGGTGGTTGTATTGATATATGAAAGTGAAGGGAGATGGTAAGGTAATTTTGGGGTCAATATTTATCGATGTTGATATTTTAATTTTATGCATGGGGGGGGACCCTTCACCGCTGTTTTCCTTTCTTGAGTACCCAAGTAAGATTTGCCTATACAAAAAACAAATGCTCGTAAAAAAAAAACAACAAACGATAACGGCAACAACAACTAGTAAAAATATGTTCAACCGTATTACATAACGTTTCCACTGAATAACCTCTGAAATACCAATCCACTATTATTTTTTGAAATCCAGCGCAAAATTTGTCATTGTTGACAATTTGATTTGAAATCCAATTTAGAATTGAGGGCAGTTTTGTGTTGTACTTTCTATCATCCACAGTCACCGCTCGGTTCCATTCTTGAGCTTCCCGCTAAAACGGTGTAAAGAAATCAAGGCGAGTGAAGGTGGACCAGCGGTCAGTGCAAAGTACTGGCTTCATTTTAGCAAGATTGGAAAGAATGCAGCATTCAGTGCACTGTGACATGTAGACTATGAAGGTTAAATTTTCTATTTTTAATGTATTTAGTTATTAATTTCAGGCAAAAGGCCCTCTATAAAACAGATCATTGATGGCGCCGGTGTGAACTAGTATTTGCATGGGCTGATAATGAATCCCTGCGTCGATGTACGCACATCAGGTATTAAGAGGCTGTCATCTCTAAAAGCGGACCGGTCGGTTCCAGGTCGAAATGATAAATCGCCTGATTTTTGGGGGGGGGGGGGGGGAGGGGGAAAAGGCCTTCATCCAAAAGTAACAAACGCACAATTAGTTCGGTTCTTAGCTTTATAAATTTTTTTTTCCGTTAGGGGCGAAAAATAATTTTCACCGGATGGGCGCTCGCGCGCGACCGAAATCTGGCACGATTGTTTACGTTTTTTTCGAGCGATTGGCGCACAGCAAGAAACTACTTATATTACAATAATTTTAACATAGA